>CM021102.1:726760022-726798908 GCA_007115665.2 Sequoiadendron giganteum
ACCCTAGAAACCATCAACCCTATAGGTCCTCCACCCTAATCCCTTAACCCTATACCCTCAACCCCTATCACTTTCTCTCTATCTATACATCTCACCTCTCCCTCCTTCCCTCCCTCCCACCCTCTCTAATTGTCTCTATCTACCATCTCCCTCTTTATGTGTACCTCTCGTTCAATCAATCCCTACCACCCTCTCTCACTCCCTCTATCCACCTCTCTTTATGTCCCTCCCACTCCATCCCACTCTCTCCCACTACCTCTCTCTCCCTCTCTCTCCCTCTCTCTCATGTCTCTTCCTCCCACCTCCTCTCTCTCTAAGGTCTCTCCCTCTGGAAACCTACCTAGGTAACTCTCTCTTTGTCTCTCTCCCCTCTCTCTATCTATCCCTCCAACCCTACCTAGATAAGTCCCTCTCACTCCACCCCCCTCTTTCTCTACCTCTATCAGGTCACTCCCTCTCACACCCTCTCCCTCTCTCAAGTCTCTCACTCACACTCCCTCTCTCTCCCACTCCCTCTCTCTCACACTCCATCTCTCTCTCACTCCCTCTCTCTCACACTCCCTCTCACTACCTATCTCTCAAATCTCTCCCTCTCACCCCCCTCACACTCTCAAGTCTCTCCCTCTCACACTCTCAAGTCTATCCCTTTCGCACCCTACCTACATAACCCTCTCTTTCTCTTTGTCTCTCTCTCTCCCTCTCCCTCAATTCTCTCTCTCCCACCCCCCTCTCTCTCTCTCCCTCTCCCTTAATTCTCTCTCTCCGACCCTCCCTCTATCCCTCCCACCCTACCTAGCTAAGTCCCCCTCAATCCAACCCCTTCTCTCCCACTCCCTCTCTCTTAAACTCTCACTTCCACCCCCTCTCCATCTCTCTAGACTCTCTCTAAATTCTCCCTTCGTCTAAAGACATACATAAATGCATACATACAAGCATAATACATATGTACATATAATCTTACATCCATACAAGTATACATACATACATGTACATAAAAATATATCAGCATACATTAATATATTATCATTTAACATAAAGTAAGACATAACACGCTCGTGTTTATGTGCTAGTAGACATGTTCCCCACAGAAGCAAAAACCATGTCAAAAGTGAGATATAACACAAGCGCATTATAACATGCTCGCGGATATCTTGCTTTGGGAATTACCGAACTTTAAGCTTGGCATTTGCCTTGGAATACCAACCTAAAGGCTTGGAGGGCATTCCCAACGACCAAAGATGTGTTTGTAATTAATCCACCATATTTCTCATAATCGAGTTCGTGCTCACCGTTAGGATTGCATGTGGTTCAATATCGAAAAAATCGAGCACATGGGTAATGTTGGGTTATCTCTTAGCTATCCAATGATGTAAGTTTTTTCACTTTCTGAAAATGGTAAGTCTTTCATCCATAATTTATTTTATCTGTATGTCTTTTTTTTGCCAAAAAGCAGTGCTTGGTATTTTTTCGTTATAAATTAACCATTCATCAATTTTTCAAATAAATTACATTTTTAGAAACTAGACTCCATTCTACAAAATTTAAAAATTAAAAAAAAAACAAATCAATTAGTTTCCAAAAATTTTAGGGGTAGCACGGCCAAAATTCTATTTTCAGGATATGTCCACTTCGCAAATTAGTAAAAAATCAAATATTCATTAAAAAATTATCAGAAAAATCGTGCATCAACTACATACTATTAGCTAACTTCTGACCGTTGTGATTTTAAAAATACTAAAAAAAATTTCACCGTACGAGGGTCGTACAAGAGTTGCTATGTTATGTTTTTCTGACAAAAACAACACCAATTTGTGTACGTCCCTCATTTTGAATCCCTTAATCTCAATCATTTTCAAAGTAAATTAGTAGTTTAGAAAGTAGACTCGGAGCACTTGAATCCTTCTTTCTGTTCCATCTCAAAATTTTGAGTCTAAGTATCCTCAATTTCACGTCCAAGGTCAGTATTTCCTGATTTTAGAAAAAAGTTGTCCACTTAAGTCCCCTTTTTGGGAACCATCTTGGTGCACTTACCCTTGTGTTAGATATTATGGTTGGAAATGCTCTGGTAGATATGCATGCAAAATGTGGAAGCACAGAAAAGGCACGTGAACTGTTTGAAAGAATGCCTCAAAGAGAAGTCATCTCATGGAATGCAATGATTGCAGGTTTTGCAAAAAATTGTTAGCAACTGCATTTGGTTGTGTTTCAGCTATGATAGGTTGCTAATGAAATCAAGGAGGTTATTTAAACTGTGACAATATTTTATTTTTAAGTGTTGTAGTTGTGATAGATTATCAACAGAATCAAGGAGGTTATTTAAACCTTTAAAATTTCCTATTATATTCAAGTGCTACAGTTGTGAGAGGTTGACAATGGAATTGGGGAGGTTATTTAAACCTCTACAACTTTCTATTTTCAAGTGTTGTAGATGTGACAGGTTGCCAATGGAATCAGGAAGGTTATTTAAACCTCTATAGTCTTCTATGTTCAAGTACTGCAGCTGTGACAGGTTGCCAATAGAATCAGGGGGGTTATTTAAACTTTTACACATTTCTATGTTCAAGTGCTACGGCTGTGACAGGTTGCCAATGGAATTAGGAAGGTTATTTAAACTTTCACACCCTTCTATGTTCAAGGTTGCAGTTGTGGAAAGTTGCCAATGGAATCAAGGAGGTTATTTAAACCATCAAAATATTTCAGTTTCAAATGTTGCAGCTGCAATAGATTGTCAATAGAATCAAGGAGGTTATTTAAACGTTTGAAAATTCCTATTATGTTCAAGTGCTACATTTGTGATAGGTTGACAATAGAATCGGGGATTTTATTTAAACCTCTACTACTTACTATTTTCAAGTACTACAGACGTGACAGGTTTTCAGAGGAATAAGGAAGGTTATTTAAACCTCTACAATCTTCTATGATCCAGTGTTGCAGCTGCGATAGGTTGCCATTAATAGAATCAAGGAGGTTATTTAAAAGTTTACACCCTTCTATGCTCAAGTGTTGCAGTTGTGACAACTTGCCAATGGAATCAAGGAGCTTATTCAAACCTCCACGCTCTATTAAATTCAAGTGTTGCAGCTATGATAGGTAGACATATATGCAAGATGTGGAATCATAGAAAAGACACCTGAGTTGTTTGACAAAATGCCTCAAAGAGATATCATCTCATGGAATGAAATGATTGATTGCAAAATGTGCACAAAATGGATTTTGCAAGGAACCTCTCAAAATATTTGAATTAATGAAGCACTTTGGAACACATCCTAACATTGTAATCTTTTCTTGGGTTCTAGGTGAATGCAGTCATGTAGGTTTAGTGGATGAGGGTTGCACATACTTCACATGTCAGTAACCCTTATTGCATTACAATTTACATATATAATTGATCATTAGGAGTGCATGGTTGACCTTCGTTCCCATGTTAGCTATATTGAGGACACCCTAAACATTATTACTAAGATGCTAGTTAAATTTATTATACATGTGGATTATATATGAATATAGGCTGAGTATTTCCAACAACATTGTTTTTTTAATTAGATCCTACAAATGTTGCAACTTATGTTCTTCTCTAAAGCATTTGTACGAGGTTCAAAGAGTAAAGAGATTGATGAAAGATAGAGAAATTAAAAAGATACCTGGATGTTATAGTTGGATATGCTCTGATAGACATATATGCAAGATGTGGAATTGTAGACAAAACACCTAAATTGTTTGATAGAATGCCTCAAAGAGATGTCATCTCATGGAATGAAATAATTGATTGTAGAATGTGCACAAAATGGATTTTGCAAGGAATCTCTCAAAATATTTGAATTAATGAAGCACTTTGGAACACATCCTAACATTGTAAGCTTTTCTTGGGTTCTAGGTGCATGCAATCATGTAGGTTTAGTGGATGAGGGTTGCACATACTTCACACATAAGTAACCCTTATTGCATTACAATTTACATATATAGTTGATCATTAGGTGTGCATGGTTGACCTTCGTGCCCATGCTGGCTATATTGAGGACACCCTAAACATTATTACTAAGATGCTAGTTAAATATGTGGTGCATGTGGATCATATATGAATATAGGTTGAGTATTTCTAGCAACACTACTTTTTTAGTTGGCCAACACAACACAATAGATAGTTAAATTATGGCCATATTCATACTCCTTTAAATTCCAATCCAGCTCACTATTGGATCTTATATCTCATAAAAAAATCAAAAGCATTGAAATTTCCTTTCTTTAATTAGAATAATATTACATGGAAAACATTTATCATACCTCACTAAGATTAAGTTTCTCATGTAGATGTTGTATTAAAACCTACAACAAAGTGAATGTAACAACATAAATTTTATAAACCATATAAAAATTAGAAGAATGAAAAAGTAGGATGCTACCAAAATAAATCTCCAGTGCAAAACAAATTTCAATTACATCTTAGGTACAAAAAACACAGAGTAAAAAGGTGTTTGCAACATTGCACACACCGATCATTAAGATCATCCTTGAGAACTTGAAGCCACCTTATGATTCATTTCTCTCCACATTTTTCTCTAATTGAACTGAATGATAAGAGAAGAAGGTAAAACTTTGTCTTTTATTTGATTGAGTTCCTTTGATGCAAGGGTGGTTGGTTTTCACCTGTAACAACTCAATTCAGATCAAACAAACAACAATTAGATTCAACAAACCTCTTCAATGCACCCTTTTCAGTATCACCCTGCTAATTGTCTAGTAGGTCTACAAACCTATATTTGGCTACTTTACTCACAATCCACTCACCAACCCAGTGTCTCTTAATGGTTTTGAACACCTTTTAGGGCAACTTAAACATACACCAAAACCACCCTCAACTCCTTGAGATCATTTCACTCAAAAACCTAAGACAATGTTTTCATAAAAGACCAATTAGGTCTATTATACAAGGAAAGTGTCTGTGAATCTCACTAGCAACTTGAAATAACCACTCAAACCTCTTAAACAGGTATCTTTAGAGAACTCTGTTCCAATTAGAGCATCCAACATTTACCAACTCATCACTGAAATAACATAAATTCACAAGGTACCAAGCCTCAAATAACCAAACCCTTATCCCAACCAATAACCAAACCTTTGTACACCTTCATTGTTATCATAGAAATAATTTCAACATAAAATTTGCAAGGTCTACCCATACTGATTTCATCATCTTACAATGGTTGTCCCAAAAGAACAATATGGACATTCACTAGCCTCAAACCCCAATTTCACCATTCAAACAAATATTTTTGATTCAAAAATTGGGTTATCCTTTCTCAGGTCCAAATCAACTTGACTCCCCTAATTACCAAATCCAAGAACAAAGATTACCTGTTTGAAGACAAATTTCTTGTCTAGGTTGCCCCAATGCTTGTAGCAATTCACAAAGGTATGTCAAAATTTTATTTTCAAATTACATACTAAAACTAAAAAAAAATCACACATTTAGATACCCATTTGGCTCTACTAAAACATATGTCAAAATGGGCATATGGTCTTTTGCAACATATGGATCAAATCCTAAAATCTCAGTAAGCATTTAAGCCTAATTAGCCCTATCATCATCAGGGGCTTATTGGATATGTTACCTCCATATTATAAATTACCTAAAAAACACTTGCAGCATGTCAAACTAAAATTATTGAGGCTTTCATTAAATTTTCACCACATACAATATTTATTCAAACCCTAGGTATTGTCCATGCTCTTTACCCTGTTTAGCAGACTGTGCTTAAGGAAACAATCCAAAACTTTGATCTTTTCTGATCTAATATTTATCTTCTCACCCAAAGGCCTCCAAAATCTGGATGTATACATGTCATGGAGTTCTTCCACCAAAAAATTAGGATATTTCAACCATAAAATTGAAAGAAACTTAACTTTCTTATCCACTGTTTACCCTAGTAAGGGTTTCTCACAGTTTTAGGAAAAATCACCAAATCTAAACCAAAATTGCATGAAGATACAAGAAAAAAAAAAAAGGAAAAGGAGGGGAATTGATAGCACCATCAGTTACAAACATCCTCATGAGCCTTCTTTTCCGTACAAATCCACACCAAGGTCTGAAAACAACTGTGTTTACTAATTTCTGAGAAAAAAAAAGACTTCATTGATGACTTTCCAACTCTTCCATATAATATGTGCTATACAATCTCCCCTCTACCTTTGCAATGATATATCATTCCTTTTTAAAGGATTTTAACCTTCTTCCAACAAGAAAAACCACCTAAACTACCTCTGACCTTTGGTATTCCTTGCTTTTGCATATTTTGTGTTTTTTGTCTTTTTGCTATTTTAGCAACATTTTTTGCAATTTTAACTTTTCCAACCCCCGAGTGACCTACTTGGGACCTTAAATACAATGAAATAGGTCTTCATATGACCTTTTACATGAATTTACAAATAAACACTCAATTTTAACAAATTTGCCTATGAGAGGCAACTAGAGAAACTAGGTGCTCCTGCACCATTGATGACCCAAGATGATCTTATTTGCCATAACCTAAGACACACACTAAAACCCTTCAAATCCCTTAATTACATATCTTGCATCTTTTATGCATTTATTGACAACTTTGCATTTGCTTTAGAAAAATGAACACCTTGACACATTTAAAGGGTCTATTAGACCTTATTGACACTCTTCATGACCCTAAACTCCTAGACAACCTATATCAAACCAAACTCAAACAAATTTAGGTGTCGATTGGTTGGTGCTCATGCACCATCCTTTTTGGTTGTGGAATAAGAGGAGCTCACCATGATGGATCTGCATGGTTCGAGATAGCAATTTCATTGCGCAAAGCTATCTTTTATTGTATTTACTATCATAACAAGGTTCCTATGGAAGTTGTTTGTGACATGGCCATATAATTGAAATGGTGTGGTAGGAAGCCAAGTTTTGTTCACTATAAAATGTTTGATTGTGGCTTGGGTCCATATTCTGGATATGAAATGAGGAAAAAACTTGATTCTAAGAACCACAAGTGCACAATGGCAATCTATGCAAAGGAAACCAAGGCTTGACAATCATGGGATCCTGGTAAAAGCCAAAGCATCATTCAGAGAGATGTCATATTTGATGAGATGGATTGATTTTAGGATGCATCAAAATGCATTGCAACTCCCACTATTGTCCAATTATTTGGTGCAAATGAAGATAAGACACCTAGTTCTATTTTGGAGGCTCTCCTTTAGACATGACTTTTCAGGATCTTTCAAGTGTTGATGAGGTTGTGTTAGATGATATTGCATCATTTCAGGTGTTCAAAGGAAAAAGATATAGATTTTAGCTCCACCATGTTGGGTGATGTTGATTTGAGACACGAGACTCTCATTTCCAAGGGGTATATCAATCAACTTGATCAACAACTAGATGGATGTTATTTTTCTTGGGGTGTTGGAACCAATAATTGAGACGTAGTTGTTGCAGATGGGAGCATTTCTCATCATTTAAGGTCTTTCTACTGAATTTGATGGATATGTCATCTTGTGGGGTGGCCATACCATGGAGTCAACATTATTATTTTATCTTTAGTTGCAAGAATTGGTTCAGGAAGAAATTCAGTTATCCATGATTTTTGTCATTCAAAATATGATGTGTTGATTAGGTGAACTGTTCAAGGTTGTAAGGCCCAAATCTAGAATCCTATGGTAAATCAAGTCATTGGAATTCTACTTCTTTGTTTCAGTTCACTGACATGGATATTTGGATCATGCAAATTAGTGAGCATTTGCAAATTGCATGGATTGTTCATTAATTGGAAAATTATGTCCAATACACCATATCAGGGCTGACATTTTGTCATTTGTTATCCCTTTACTGGCATTGTGGGATTCAAATTTTGATGGACTTAGTATGAGATTCATAAACCGTTCCAATAATTTTGTTTTCCTAAAAATTTGATTTGCAGTAACTTGCTTTCTTTTTTAGTAGCATGGCACAACTATGCAAATTAGGAGAAATTGGCTTGGCAAATGAAGGCAACAGGGTATAAAGAATCATTTATCTGCCACCATAGTGAAAATTTATCAATTGCATTTGGTTTGTTAATTATGGCCCCTAGTACAACTATTAGAGTTGTTAAGAACCTTCAAGTATGTTCTAATTGCCACACTGCATGCATCTAAATTCATCTCCAAGATTGTTGCAAGAGAAATTGTTCTGATAGATGTGAGCCATTTCCATCATTTGAAATAGGGACAACTTTGAAAGAACTGTTGTCTCATGGAATGCAATGGATGCAAGATATACATACAATGGATATGTTGAAATTTTTTTAAAAAAATTCAAGGAAATGCAAATGGTAGGTGCCAAACCAGAGTCTACAACCTTTGTCAGCATCCTCCCTACCTGTGCCAAAATGGGAACTTTGGAACATGGTATAGATATGCATTGAAGCATAATGGAAGGGTGATTTTTGCCCGATATTGTAGTAGGAAATGCTTTGGTGGACATGTATGCAAAATTTGAAAGCATACACAAGGCATGTGAAGTGTTTGATATAATGCCTAAAAGAGATGTCATCTCATGGAATAAAATGATTGTAGGATATGCACAAAACATATTTTTTGAAAAGGCTTTAAAACTTTCAAGAAAATGCAGTTGGCAGGTGTAAAGCCAAATTCCACAACCTTTGCCAGCATCCTCCCTGTCTGTGCCAAAATGGGAGATTTGGAATAGGGTATGGACATCCATAAAAGTATAAAGGATAGAGAAATTTTGTTAGATGTTGTGGTGGAAATAACCCTTGTAGACATGTATGGAAAATGTGGAAACATAGACAAGGCATTCCATCTCTTGGACTACAATTATTGTTGGATATGCACAAAATGGATTTTTTGATAACGCTTTAGAGACTTTCAAGAAAAAATACAATTGGCAGGTATAAAGCCAAATTCCACAATCTTTGCCAGCATCTTTCCTGCCTGTGCCAAAATGGGGGCTTTCGAACAGGGTATGAACATCCATCAAAGCATAAATAATAGAAGAATTTTGTCAAATGTTGTAGTTGCAACTGCCCTAGTAGACATGTATGCAAAATGTGGAAGCATAGACAAGGCATGTGAACTATTTGACAGAATTCCTGAAAGAGATGCCATCTCATGGAATACAATGATTGCGGGATATGCACAAAATGGATTTGTTGAAAAGGCTTTAGAAAATTTCAAGAAAATTCAATTAGCAGGTGTGAAGCCAAATTCCACAACCTATGCTAGCATCCTCCCTGCCTGTGCCAAAATGGGAGCTTTGGAGCAGGGTATGAACATCTATTAGAGCATAATGGATGGGGGATTTTTTTTAGATATTATGGTTAGAAATGCTTTGTTAGACATGTATGCAAAATGTGGAAACGTACACAAGGCATGTGAACTCTTTGATGGAATGCCTCAAAGAGATTCCATCTCATGGAATGAAATAATTGCAGGATATACACAAATTAGATCTGTTGAAAAGGCTTTAGAAACTTTCAAGCAATTGTAATTTGTAGGTTTAAAGCTAGACTCTGCAACCTTTGCCAGCATCCTCTCTGCCTGTTCCAAAATGGAAGCTTTGGAACATGGTATGGACATCCATCAAAGCATAATAGAAGGGGGATTTTCGTCTGATATTATAGTTGAAAATGCTTTGGTTGGCATGTATGCAAAATATGGAAGCATAGAAAAAGCACGTGAAGTTTTTGACAGAATGCCTCGAAGAGATGCCATCTCTTGGACTGTAATTATTGTTGGATATGCACAAAATGGATTTGTTGAAAACGCTTTAGAAACTTTCAAGAAAAAATGCAATTGATAGGTATAAATCCAAATTCCACAACCTTTTCCAACATCTTTCCTTCCTATGCCAAAATGGGGGCTTTGGAACAAGGTATGAACATCTATCAAAGCATAAATAATAGAGGAATTTTTTCAGATGTTGTAGTTGCAACTGCCCTAGTAGACATGTATGCAAAATGTGGAAGCATAGACAAGGCATGTGAATAGTTTGACATAATTCTTGAAAGAGATGCCATCTCATGGAATATGATGATTGCAGGATATGCACAAAATAGATTTACTAAAAAGGCTTTAAAAACTTTCAAACAAATGCAATTAGGAGGTGTGAGGCCAAATTCCACAACCTATTCCAGCATCCTCCTTGCTTGTGCCAAAATGGGAGCTTTGGAGTAGGGTATGAACATCCATCAGAGCATAATGGATGGGGGGTTTTGTCAGATATTATGGTTGGAAATGCTCTGTTAGACATGTATGCAAAATGTGGAAATGTACACAAGGCATGTGAACTCTTTGATGGAATGCCTCAAAGAGATGTCATCTCATGGAATTAATGAATCACTCTAAAACATATCCTAACATTGTAAGATTTGTTTGTATTATTTATGCATGCAGCCATGGAGGTTTAGTGGGTGAGGGTTGTACATAATTCAATCACATGAGTAAGTAGTATTGAATTACACCTACAGTTGATCATTATGTGTGCATGGTTGACCTTCTTTCCCATGCTAGCTATCTTGAGGACACTCTAAACCATATCATTAAGATGCCAGTTAAACCTGTGGTGGTTGTGTGGACGTGTTCTAAACCATATCATTAAGATGCCAGTTAAACCTGTGGTGGTTGTGTGGACGTGTTTTCTTGCTGCCTGTAGGTTACATATGAATATAGGATTAGGAGTATTTTGATGCAAGTAAAGGAGGAAACAAATACCTTCTAAAATCTCAGTTTGACCAAATTCAATCTTCAACAAACCATCCTTGTTTGTTTGCTCATCTTTCACTCATTATTCATTCCTCAAAACAAAAAATTCCTTAAGCCATCAAACATTCACACAACAATCAAAGTTCCAATATTTTTTCAAGCCTTCAAATGACCTTTAACAACTTGAAAATGATTGACTAAAATAGACTAGGTTCCTTCAAATATTAGTACAAAACCATCTCATCATCAAACTGTCCTCAATGAGTTATAATATCTTTTACAAATACAAACTTTAGAATAAAAGGCACAAGCCACCAACTCTAAACCTGAGACCTCTCCATTAGGGTTAACTCAACATAATTCAACTTATCACAAACCACAAGAAAACTAGTTTCCTCATTTGGTCATAGTTCCTTCATAAACTAAATGCAAAGCTTGTAGGTCTGCAAAATGGTTTGTGAAAGCTTTTCTCCCAAGATAAACACATTTACCCAAAACTAACCATGCCTTTAGATACCTTTTTGGCTTAGTTAAAACATATGTCAAAGTGGGGTATAGGTCCTTTGGACTAAATGATTCAAAACCGACTGTCTTAGTTAGAATTATGCCTCTTTAGGCCTTGGCTACCATAGGGGTCTTTAGTTTCTTCTATCTCCAAACCCAAACTCTCACACCAATAATTGTATCACTCTTTATTTGGTCTACACAAGCTTATTATTCCATGAAAATTCCACTTCTAAAGGTATTTTTTATAAAATCCTAGACTCTAACCTCCATCTTTACTCATAGAACCATATTTTCAGACTAGGGCATTGATTATTCACCACACTAAACTCATCCTCTTGATCTGTAACCTTTGAAATATGAGAATAGATACTATAAAAGGTAAACATACCAAAAATTGAGAGCTTTCATCATATAAAATAGAAGGAATACAATTTCATTAACATAATGGTCACATGTATAAAGGGCCCTTACTTCCTTGGAGTAGTTGATTATTCATGGTGTTGCAAGGATATGGATTATCAATTCCAAATCCTTAGAGATGCTTTGAGGAGGTTGGGCCAAAGAATGTGTGCAAGTAGTGAAAGATGTGGCCTATGTGTAGATACTTGTAGGGAATTTGATTGAGGCTGGCATATGAATGTCTTGATCAAAACCTCTAAAATTGTATAATTGGAAAAAGTGCCTTAATCTTACTGACATGAAACTCCTAAAAGAGCAGAATCGGTGAGACCCTTGGAATATCTTATCGATAAGCAACTTTGTTCTAAAGTCTTGAAGGGATTAGATCGGTGTGACCTAGAACTTGTCTTGCCGACGAAAGTCATCGGTATGATTTAAACTGTCAAAATGAGATTCCAAGCTCATTCTGATAATAGAAGTCTGGCCGATATCGGTGTTGCCTGTGAATGTCTTGCCAATAAGAACCGTCAGTGTGACCAAAATTGTCGAAGTGAGATTTCTAACTCATTTCGATGGTAGATGTCTAGCCAAAGGAGATCATCGGGGATATTTTGTCGATTGACATGTCGGGGTGACTTGAACTATCGATTTTACATTTCAAACTGTTGCCAATAGTGTTACTCTTTCCTTTTATCGTTGCATTGGGGGAACTAGGTCATGCAAACAGAGGGAACTCAAAACAACTCGAATTGTCAACATGACATTGAGAGGCATCTAACAAGATTAAGATGGCAAATTTTTCCAATCCAACTCATTCACAAAGTCTAAAACTAACTCAGGGCTCCTTTCCCTTGTGCACACCCTCAACTCTATTAGCCATGCAAATTCTATTTTTAAGCCATAACTCCCAAACCTTCCAAATGACTCTACAAAAAAATCATTGATTCAGACACCCTCTTGGAATTTACACAACATATCTCAAGATCAAACACAATTCCTTTGTACCAAACTCCCGAAACTCCCACTCCTATGTTATCCTAATTAGGCTAATTAGGCCTAAATTACAAAGCAACCCATATTTAGACTTATCACAAACAACTAAAATTTTGGGGAAGAATTTACCATGCCCTCAAACCACTAAATCCATAATTATTTTCCAAAGATGACTCTTCTAACATAGCAAACTATGAAACCCCTGATTTTAGGCCCTCAAAAGGAGGGTTTATTGCAAATCATACCTCTAGGTCTCCCCAGACCTTTCAACCTATTAAAAAACTCTTAATTATTCCTGCACAAGCTTAAAATTTAATTACATAGGTTATTCCCTCCACAAAACTCATGAACCACCCTTTAGTTACTCACTTTCATAAGGAAAATCACTCAAATTCAACTTAGGGCAACACCCAAAACCCACATACACACTCCCTCAGAACTCCACAATATTTTAAAACCTATAATACATCAAATCTGGTCATTCCACTGAGTTACAATGGTTACAGTAGGTGGAATTCCCTAAAAACTTATTTTTATACTCTCAAACCACCAACTTGCACCAAAACAAAGCAGTTTTAGTAAAACAGAGATATCTCATACCTAACTTAATAATTTTCAATAAAACTTGAAGAATTTGAAAGTAGAATCAATTCCCTACCATTCCATGCCAAACTTTGAAAAAATCTAAAGTTGTATGGTCTGTTCCAGCCAAACAAAATTCAGAAAATGTAAGGGAAACGTGTAAACTCAATACAAAACTATTTTTTTCATTCAAAATATTCAAGTATGTCTTTACAACGATGGAATAAAATAAATATAGCTTCAATAACCTCCTCCAATTCCTATAACCACCTAACCACCTTTTTTAAAATGCTATTAACCCTCTACATTACTAATTATGCATTATTTACTAATGACAACTTTACATTTTTTCCAATATTTGCAACTTAGACTCCCAAAGTTCATTCTAAAGACTCAAAACTACATTAAATAGCTCATATGAACCTTATTACAACATGAATGGTCTCATGAACCTCATTTCACCCACAAACCTAAGCTTAGTCAACCTTGTTTAAATGGTGCCCCTGCACTACTAGGTTTTATGTTGGCCCAATAGCCTTCTATTACGCTGATATTTGTGTTGTGAGTTTCTTTCATCGGTCTATCAATGGAGCTATGAGGGGATTTCCCCCGATTTAGTAATGTTGGCCGATAGTGACACTATCGGTGCAACATTACTACATCGAGGGAACTCCCCTCATAGATCCACTAATAGACCTATCTTCTCCAAATCATTCACCTTTGCTAGACATAAGGAATTTATAATTTGTTATGGAATTTGTTGGATGATGCATGCTATGTAGTTCTAAATACATTTTTTTTCTTTGGTTTTGTGTTGCAGAGTGCAGGTCGCCTCCTTAGAGCACTTTTTGAGATTGTCCTAAAAAGAGGATGGGCTCAGTTAATAGAGAAGGCACTTAACCTATGCAAGATGTTTGGAAAGCACATGTGGAGTGTTCAAACTCCATTCCAATAATTTAAAAGAATTCCAAATGACATATTGACCAAAACTGAGAAGAAAGATTTAGCTTGGGATCGGTGTTGTGATTTTTCAGCCCAGGAGATTGGAGAGCTTATTCGTTTTCCAAAGATGGGAAAAACCATTCATAATTTTGTGAAAAATTGATTAAAAAGGATTGTAAATACCTAGGTTTGCATAGGATTGAAGTGCCTAAACTACTGATACAAAGCTTCTTATGATGGATTTCTTAATGTGGATACAGGAAGTGGCTACAAATCTAGCAATTCAGTTGGGAGTGGATATTTTTATGGCAGGATAAGATGTCTAAATAAAACTGGAAAAATAGTATGTGATCCCAGCCATTTATCAGAGACAACACGAATAAAATACCGGGGTGGAAGAGGTTCATGTATTGGGACAGTGAAGCTAAGGTTATCATGATCATCTTCCACATACTGCATCTTCAACATAAAATACCCATGATGGAGTATAAATTCGCCAGCATTCTCTTCCACTATAATCCAAAAAGGTTCAACATCCCCATCGGATCATCGTGGGAATAGGAGACCTCATCCTACCGATAGAAGATCCTCACAGCGATGAAAAATAGAACCATCGACACATCGTTGGAACCAGAAGACACGTCCACACGTCCAACTAATAGATCGATAAGGTGGGGGAAGTCAATTCCATTTTTTGTAATGTGGTAAGAGTCATACAGGTAATGCTATGTCAAGCTAGGGAACTCTTCTTGGAGATTCTAAATGATTTGCCTCTTTTTTATAACACTTTGTTGGCAATGCCACCTGGATCATAGTTGTTTGGTGGGATTCCAAACCCAGACAATGAGGTGCAGTTGTGGAAATCTCATAGAGAAAAGCTACAAGCTACCATGATGATTTTTTCGAGTTAATTTATATCAGAGTCTTTCTTAGCTTGGCTTAAGACATGTGTAGATGATATTCTCTCTGCATATAGGCTTGGGGGAAAGTATTTGCTTGATCTTGTGAAAAGTGGTAAGGAACTTGCAGAGAATGAGACATTGATCAAATAAACATTGGACAATTTGGATGCATTTGAAGGGAGCTTGGAGTGGCTAAAAATGGTTTTTGGTTCAAATTTTGATATTCCATGGCAATGTGTGTGAGAGATTGTTTTGAACCACTCAAAGAGTCTGTGAGATGAACCTTTTGAAAGCATTTTTGTTAGTAGGATGAAACAAATAACAGTTGATGGATTTGCAGATCTGCATGAGAGAGTTAAGGTTGGTAAATGCCTTGAAGCCATAGTTACATCTCTAGCGAGTTACAAAGATGTTGAAACCCATTTGCACAAATTAACTACTAGCGAGGGTTGGCTTGTCAAGAGAGGAGACCTAAAAAGTGTCAATTTACCTGGGTTGAGTTTCAGATTTATGATGACAAATGATGAAGATTGGTTTGGTTGCCTTAACGCTTATTTTGGAACTGAGGTTAGTCAAATAAAAGATACCATAGATGAGGGTTCCAAGATTATTTTGGAAGACCTCCTAGGTTTTCTTCATGCACATAAATATCCTTCAAGGATAAATGATTTAGCACCTTATTTGCAAGAGCAATGCTTCCATTTTATCTCAACATTGATTGTTGAGATTGAAGAACATCTTGCACATCTTTCAGAAGCTCTTTATCAAGAAATGAAAAATGAGGAGATGCCAGAAAAAATCATTTATGATCACACCATGTAGTCCATCACCAATATGCATACAGGACAGAAGAGGATTTTGTTGGGCCACAATATAGGTATAAGTCAAAAAATACAAAGTTCAAAAGAATAACTATGAGAATATTCTCAGCCAATTAGGTGTTGAGACTATATCATGAAAATGATCACAATTAGGTGTTCAGACTATATCATGAAAGCAGAAAGCTAACTGCACAATTCAAAATACAAGTTGAATAGTTATCGGCTACTTCCTGTGATTGGTTTGTTGGTTTGGTGTCACCGCCTGTTGTTTTATTGTCAACTGCTCTCTCATTTGAAGAAAGCATAAAATAAATTTTTTGGGAAGAATTAAGAGCATTGAATTGAAAATGAGTGGTTGGTCCTGCTTCAATTTTACATTTCACCATTTGTGTCTCGATCCTGTGATCTGCCTGCAGTACAAGGATACAAACACTATTTGACAGTGACCTCTAAATGTACTGCAGAATGGCTTGAGCCTAAAATTTTCTTAGGCTAATCTACTTGATTGAAGAGGAAGTATCAGCGTCTCATGTGGTGCCTTAGGTACTATAAGTTGTGGATCATTGGGTTTTTTTTTCAAAGTGTAGTATGGTGTTGTTGAGACAAGTAGTCCCATCAGATAATGAATGTGTTGTTGTCTCTCAGAGGCTCATATAAGCTGCTCTTCAAGGTGATATAGAGACTGTAGTTGATTGCTTAGGTAATGCTCTTGTATATGTGAATTATATTTGGATCGTTTCCCTACGAGTAAAGTGTACATAAATTGTTCTTCATGAAGAAGCACCAGATGAAGTGAAAATTGGGTATGAAGAGTTTAAAACTGATGTCACTGCCCTCTTTGCAGCTGCTCACGCAAATCATGTTGACATTGCACAGAGACTTCTTGTAAGCTAGAAGCCAACTTGATTTTTGATGATTTGGATCTTTTGTGCTGTTAAAATTTCATCAAAATTCAATATATAAAGACAGTATACTACTCTAAATTATATTCCTCATAAGTGTGATCATATTATCATGTTATGTCACCTTAATTTTTAGAAAACATTTGAAGAACTACTGTTTTGGAGGATTTAGTAAGATGGGTGGGATTTCTCTCACGAAGTATTACTAGTCCATAGTAGTTTGTTTGTACATTTTTTATTGCTTCCTTTTAAATTTATTTTCATTCCTTGTATCTTAGTTTACATTTTGATCCTTAACACAATTAGATCAATTGCTAAGCATGGCTTCTTTTAGCTGAAGAGATGGAAGATGAATCTTTTTTCCAACCATTGAGAGAACAATTAAATGATTTTATCATTGAAATGTTTATATTTCAACCCAACAAACTTTTTCAATATTTTGATCTCAGTCTATACAATTTTACATAGGATTTATAATTTATTCAAAATGTGCTCAGCTATTCAAATGAGTGATGATTTAGTTTTTTCAACTATTTATTTCTCAAGTTTGTAATATGCACCTCCTGAGGCTTTCATATTTAAGAGCGGCAGTCAAATGTCTTATAAAGTTGTATACCCCAAAATGATATCGTAGGAAATAACTTTTATCTCTCACTGAAGTTGATTGATGGCAACCTGGACATATAAAATATAAGTAAATATCCTCAAAGGAGCATGTTGGATTCAAGAATACAAGATAATACTAGTTTTTTAGTTATGAGAATTATGTGTTTACATCCTTTTTCTCCAATATGCTTTGAATAAAGAAGTATTGGTATTTTTCTTGTGTGTTTAATACAACATTGCACACTCTCAAACCCAGATGGTAAGTTGTAGGTATTTTGTTTTCATCTAATATTAATACTACTCAAAAAGGGTTTCTAAACATTGATTTTCCTTTCTATGTAGGATTTCTAAGCTCATTAACTATGTCGCTTCAAAAAATTGGACGGGAGACATTGGCATAAACTGGCATATGAATTCTTCATTCATCAAAATAAGAAACACTTTGTGTATGCCTTCATTGGGTTCTTCTATTTATGCCTATCAGTATGGCCTATTTTTCAAATCTGGATGGAAATAAATATTTTTACTTGATTCCTGTGACAGAAAACTAGGGCATCTGTCTATGGTCAAACCAATGGAAATTGTCATAGAAAAGCATATGAAACCAAACAAAAAATCCATTGTGCCATATAAATAGTATAAGAACTTCAATAGAATGAAAAACATTGAGAAAAAATATAAGAATTTACATAAAACCATTAGGAAAAATTATATAAACTTCATTAGAATGAAAGGCATTGGCAAAAATTAGTTGGCAGAGTAAATGGAAATAAAACTTACTCAGTATCCTTTTGTCTCAAAATGCGAAATTGCTCTAGAGAGTGAATCGCATTCCACTCGTCCTCTGACTTCTCCACCTCTAAACAAATAGAATAGTATTTTCTTGAAAATTTAACCAATCTAAAAAAATCAAGATAAGATTACAACGATATTTACAGTGATAGAAAAAATGAAATGAAATATCTTAAATTAATATGCACCTGTCTATTGATGCTCGTTTCTGTTGTGTGCAGGATGTCGATAGTCTACTGTGCAGTTTTGTTGATGCCTATAAAATGAAATATGGGGTGAAAAATACAGAGATAATCATTTTCCCTCTTCTTTTATTTCCTGGCAGGAATCTTCTGTTTTAATGTGCGAAAAATTATTACTAGCAATTGCATGAATAAAAATACCCAATTCAAACAATTGCATGAATTCGTGAGTTTGTGGTTGGCCCAGATAATTAATATCATTTACAATTCATAAAAAATTGAATAAAAAAATAGATCCCCTCCATCATACCAAAAGAATAGTGTATTTTAGAATAGATCGAATCCCAAATTCATCTCCTACAAAAGCTAAAATTTAGTGAGATAGTAAAATTTTAGAATTGAAGGAGATATATGAGAATGTTTTTCCAACTAACTAATTACATTTACATGTCTTAAGGAAAAGATGTAGTTTTGAAAGGGGCGATTTTAGCAAGGTTAACAATATAAGGTTTTAAAAAGTTACATAACAACATCATACCTTGTCACAAACCACTACAAGAGGATGTAGAGCATAGGGAAAATTATATCTCAAAGGAAAAGATGTATTTTGTAAGGGAGACATCCCAAACCTAACATTTGTGTATAGATAGGAAGATATTGTGAAAGTAAGTTGTAGGAAAGATATAAAATACTATAAATTTGAGATGGGTTGTATGAGATGATATAAGAATACAGTATATATCAGATATTTATGAATTCTTTATACTATTATGTTTATGATTTGATGTGTAGTTGTCTATGATTTTTTTATGGAATAATGTGAATACCCTATTATATTTTAATCATTGATCCTTTTTATTTTCCTATTATTAGGGTATAAATACAACTCCTAAAGAATCCTTGGGATACAAAATTTTGATTTGAATGCCCTATTTTCTTTCTTACAATCATCATCCACATATCCTCAATATAACAATATCATTATATCGGAGGCTTTGTGAGAAAAATTATTTCCTATCCACTAGATTAGAAATATGTGATTCCATTTTTTTTTAAATCATTAAAGATATTAGCTTCATATGAAAAAACCCTAAATTTTAAAGCCCATCCTCAAAAAACACTTATTTCATAAAATTGCACAATCAAAACATCTAATATATTGATTTTGTCCCTTAATTAGAAGCCTGTGCATGGACACTCTTTCATTTATGAGCTCTTTTCATGGAACCTTGTGCAAACTAGACAAGAAAAAATTATCTACCTTGTAGAGAGATAAGCCTAATAAACAAGAGAAAAATATGAAAAAAAATTTTGGAAAGGAATGAAGTAGGAAGTTTAGGATTAGGGATGCACAAGTGAAGGTTGCATCATGGATCTTAATGCAATAAAAGTGGGAATACAAAATTTCACATTAATAATTTTCCAAAAAGTAAATTTCCATTAAATTTGATGATCTCTCTTGTATTATATCTCTTTTTCTATTCCTTTCTCTTTCAATCTCTCCATATATATCTCTATTCCTCTTTATCTCTCTACCTCTATATTTCTTTGTCTCTATCTCTTTATATATTTTTTTATCTCCATCTTTATCTCTTCTAGTATAATTTAACTAATTTATAGAATCATTCTTGTTTAAATATTTGTAATATCATTATTTTCCTCTAGTAAATGTAGAGCATGTAAACTTATAAGTAGCTTAGTATATATTTGAGAATTGTATGCATATTTATCTTCCACACTACATAGTTGGGCCCTTTGAGGAGTTGGGCATTCCGATCTAGAAGAAACTTTGGTGTTCATATGATGACACCACAAAACAAAATATTTATTCCACAAAAAATATTTATTAGTAATTTTATTTGTAATAATTTATTATTAATTATGGCAGGCTATGATTGAAAATAAGGTCTTGACGAAGGTTTTAGAGTAATTTTATTAAAATGAAAATTATGGTCAATATTTTAATAATGAGCACATTTATTTAGTCATTTAGATGTGATTTTACCCAATTACCAAATTAGTCACTTATAAATGACCAAATTAGTCATTTATTTTTAAAATACTACTAGTGTTAGTCACGTGACTAAAATTTTTAGTCATGTGACTAAAATTTGTAGTCATGTAGTCATTTATTTTCCAAATTCTAATAGTGCTACTATGAAGTGTTCAAAAAATTATCTTTGTTGCTCATAAGAAGTCCAAAATTATACACTATGGTCACAAGATATAACCTATTGAAATAATGAGAGAAAAAATACTTTCCAACCATCAAAAATAGTAAAATATAGAAAACCCACTAATACCATAAATTTTAGTATGCAAAAAAAAAATTATTGACAATAAGGACATGAAAATCCAAATAATTGGGTGAAATTTATACCCTCAAAAAAATATAGCCTCTCTAGGAAGACCTTCGGTGGTAGGACAATGGTGGGTTGAAAGTTCTCGGGCTACACCATCGGTGGAAGCTATATATTAGCAACCCTATGGAAGGAGGTTATAATGATGGCATGGGCCAACACACTTAGCCTCATGGTTCAAACATGACCTGGAGCTAACCCCTATTAGTGACTAGATGCTATTCAATGAAACCCAAAAATGGTTCAACATATGATTTTGTAGAGTATTCATAAAAGGTTTCCAAAATATCAAATTCCCTAATTACACTCCACATGAAAAATAAAATAATAATTTTGTAACCATGCATCTCAATCCATACTTCATCTCCTCACATATACAACTTAGAAGAGATGTGCAATCAACCTTAGCTAGCAAGTCAAAAGTTATGACAACCAACCTCAACAACTACCCATGTGATTTCTTTTATAGAAACAAGCTGGTATAAAACCAAAAAGTGGTATTGTACATAAACAATGATCATTTTAAACCATGTCCACCTTATTTACTTTTTTGTACAAAAAAAAACCTTTTGGTACTAAGTTTTTACAATTAGTACTAAGTTTTCCCAATATAAATTATTTTTTCAATGTGTAACCCACATTAAATATTTATCCCAATGTTACATAAAACATGAAAGTAGCTTCAAATATTCCTAACCCATGTGATGCATGCATAGATTCTCTAGGTGCACCAAAACTAAATATAATATTTACATCAAAAGTATTATACAAGGTGAACAACACACCTTTTCCAACAAAATCAACACAAGTTTCAAAACTTTTGACATTCTTATTTAGTGTAACACTAACTCATGGGATCCCCACATATAGATGGAGATAAATTAATCATCATAAAAAAATGAAATCACACCTTATATTATAGCATGATATATATAGTGAAATGCATTTCACTGTACTACATGTATGGATCCCTAAAGAACTAAATCATCACATGAGATGAATAATGCAACAAACACATTAATTTTTTTGTGGTTATGAACATGTATTACAAAAATATTGAAGATTCATTTAAGATAAAAAGGGCTTATAAAAATTATCTTTAAAACAAGTTGACCAACTTCAATGTTAACCAAAATGTGCTAGCAAAAATGTGCAACATCAAGAACATGTAATAGACCACAATGTGAAAACCAATTGCATGAAACTACAAATTTAAAGGTAACGAATTTAAGAAAACTAAAGCTAAGCCAAAATATTACAAACAATATGAAGACTTGAAATGAAAGAATTGATCCAAAAAATAGTTTAGAAGACATTATTTGCAAAGAGATAATAGAGATTTTACATCATTATGATGTCTCCATTTTACATAAGGTTGCAAATGGGAACCATTAACTTTATCACTTAGAGATTTGTCAAACTTATATATATAAATTTGATATAATCTCTTTGATAAGATATGAACTCAACTATAATACCTTTAAATTGTTTCAAGGGTGCTTCTAAAAGCAGATATCCAATAGTAATAACAAGTTTTCTAGTTAGAATCATGTTGTTTAATATGGTGTTCATGCTATAGATTTTTCCTCTATGTTTCAATGTGCTAATCCAAATCATAAGTTTTTTTGAGTGATTATAGTTTACTTCAACATTATTTAATAAAATTAATAATCTAAATGGGAAATGCATGCAATTCACAATCTAAGCATTAAAAACTAATCAAGTCGATTACCTTCTTTCTAAATGTTAGTTGAAAGTGAACATATCTTGTCAATCACTTTGATGTTGGACGACATGCCCCAAGGACCATTGGTACACTTTAGGTCCAATATTTGCAACCAACATCACATACCTTAAAAAGGATATTCTCCAAAATCTCGTTAAATGTGTCAATAATTATATTTGTACTTGTGGGTGGTGTGGAGTACTCCTATGATGTTGGATCATAAAAATGTACAACAATAACTAAATGGTTAATGCAATGAAGTGCATCCCTCAATCACTATTCAGGTTTATAGGGGTACAACCAAACCTTGTAATTATGTTTTCAAGTATCTAGGAATCCTCATCTACAAATCCTATTATTTTTATATGTGACATCTAGTTTGGTTCAATATCTAGTTAGACGCAAAGGTCTAATCCTAATTAGATATGTGGGTGGTCCCACAATACTGGTTTACAATTTTTGGGCAAACTGGACAATGAACTAATTTATTTTAACTAAATCTTCACTTTTGGGCTCCTATAGCAGCTAAACCATGAGGAATTTGAAGATGATGCAAACTACTGATTTGTGACATTTTTTTCTATAGATTCTAAATATATTTTTTTCAAAAAAATTGGAATCAGATTGCACTTCTTTTTCCGTTTCCTTCGAAAAATAGTTTTTTTTTAAAAACAACATTTTTAGGGAGTGACTCACCGTATACAACATAACTTTTTTTGTATGAAGGATAAAATTCTAATTTTTTCGATTGTAACTACGATATCTAACCAGTTCATTTGGTTTCATAGTGTTAAATATTAAATATTTTTTTCTTTTAAATCAAGTTTTGAAGTCAAACCAATTACAATTCAAACATAGGCAGACCACATACAACATAACTTTTTGTGTATGTATCGAAATTCAAATTTTTTTATTAATGGATCAAGGACATCAATACCCAGCCTGAATATATTTTTCAAAATTTTATTTTGATAATCTGTTATTTTCCACATGTGTAGAACAAAGAGCTTGAATTTCGGTGAAAAACCTATGTTTAATAGAACTAGAAAAACAAATACATAATAAAACCAAAACATATTAAAATTATAGTTGTTGGATAGCTCGTTTCGTGGACTACTCAATTCCAACTGGGTCTATGAAGTCTCCACCATTTTCATCTTCAACCCGAGCTCTGAAGTGCAAATTTTTTTTTTTTTTGCGAGAAAGAGCAAGAATCAGGGAAAAGGGGGGGTCGCTCGAACCAAGGGGGTTTGAGCGAACCCCCTTTTAAAAAGGGGTTTTCATTTGTTTTTTGGCGTGATGAATTAAATGGGTTAGCTTAAACCTAGGTTCAAGTGAACCCTCTCTTGGTTTGTTTGAACCCCAATAATGAAATTTTTTGGCATGGGGTCATTTTTTGCAAGTTTTCCTTCCTCATTCGAATTGTAAACCACTTTTGTGGGTTTACCCATCTAGTCCAAGTGAACTATATATTTAGTATGAAATTTAAAAAAAATAAAATTCCACCTTTTCAACTTCCATCTTGGCATATAATTATGTCTAATTTAATGTACACACATCCCTACACTTTTTATTTTGATAGATACATTCATGACATATTAAGGATGATGACCCAATGATTGACTGGGTTATATTACATGTGATGCTAAATTTTAAAGGCTAACACTTTTTATTAGATTAAAAATTATTAGATAGAACTTGGTACAACTTGGTAAAAATTGCATCTATACCTTTTTCCCTATGTTTTTTCCCACTTTGATCAAGGTGTCTTATACAATAATTGGCCGATAATTGACATATTCATATATGAACTCAACTTATATATTGATCCTTGTCATCACTAATCCCTAGAGTTCCATTCATGATCCCCAAGTTCACTATCTTCACCTTAGATCAGATTGACAAGTGTGGACCTAACACAATTATAGGTTTGACTTCTTCACTTTCAAATTTAAAAATTCAAACTTCTTATTTGGTTGGCTATTTCACTAATCATTATTAGCCAACCTAACACATGTTATGTTGATTTGTACAATGCTTTTGTATTTAAAATAATTCTCCCATTTATTTGTAAAAATATAGGACATTAAGGATCGTTTGGGAATCAAATGAGCAATCTATAGTTTAATTTATGAATTTAGCACATAAATTATGGTATTTGGATAATACCATCCTTGGTCCACTATATGTTTGAGTATTGCCTTTTAATATTTTCTTAGAGTTGTAAAGTTGACCCATACGGGGATTTGGCTAAGGAGAAGTTAACCATTGTGATCTAGCAAATTCTAAAATGTGTTTATAAACATTGTCACTTCTTAGAAGTACATATATCAAATAATTAAGGAAAATAGGTTGTAGACTATTGAAATCAATGAGATTTTATATGTGAGCTTTACGATCATTTGCACACATAAGATGGCTTATACACTCAAAGAGATCAATTGTACATATGTGGATCCAAATTAGGGAAATAAATAGTACATTTCATGAATCAAAGATTTTTATTTGAGTTATCTAAAAATATATTACACAATGATAAACTATCTCTTCACATCTATCACAACATTTCTTAATCATCGAATTTAACTAAATATTATTTTAAATATAATATAATTTTTACATTTATTTACTTATTACAAGAATCACCATTAACTAATAATCTAAATCCATGTTTAATTTACCTCACATTTAATTAAGTTTGTCACTCTAAGTCCCTTATTAAAGTGAAAAAAAAATAATTAATTAAAAATGAATATAAAAAATTCCACAAAAAGTGTGAAAGTGAGGAAGCATGTGAATTAGCGTGAGTGACAATAAACAAACAAAGTTAATGGGTTCGTTGAAAGTATAATAAAGGGTCCCACTCCCATGGACTTTGCAAGCAACGTGTTCAACTATCACATCCTCCACGTTATTTATATATTTACGCCAAAGGCATGTCCCTATTTGAGCTTTTGGAGCTCAATTTTCCAATCAAGGTTTATAAGCATGGAGAGGGTCTGGTTGACAGTGTGTTAAAATACAATCGTAGATTGTTTAAAAAGGAAGATTGAATGATTCCTCATCACCGTTGGTTGTAACTCCTCGTTGCTCTTCACTTAAAATATTTCTCTTAACTACTCCTGTCGTCGGTGAAGACTTGAGACTTATCTGCAAATTCACTATAATTAACTACCTTTAATGAGGAAACTTGCCTTAACTCTCTGTCACCGCCAAAGTTTTTATTAGATATTTTCTTCTTACATTCATCGCCAGATTTCCTTGATACTTATGTATCCTTTGTTATCACATTTTCATTGGAAAATTGATCCCCGAGGATATCACCTGTTTATTTCTTCATAAAAGAAGGTATTCATTTATCTTTCAAATCCTTTTTTGTTCTTTTTGAATCCTTTCTTTAATGGAAAAAGAAAAATGCAAGTGCAAAGATATGGTTGGAATAAAGTAGGGTCTCCAATTGGCAATTCAAATCAGCATAAAAGCAATTCATATTGAAGGTGATTTAATGTTCATCTTTTATGACATCCAAAATAAAAAGTCTCTTCAATTGACTAATTTCTGGAAGAGGTTTTATGCACATTCTTTGTACAACAATACACACAACCCCCCATTGCATTAGCTAACAATTGAGCAACCACAAGGGCTATGGTTGTTGCACTTCCCAGCCACAATGCAGAGCTACTTGGAAGAGTGCATTCCCCATGCTCATATTTCACCTGGTCAGCCTTCAAATGCAATAAATTCACATAATTAGAAGATAAATGAATTTTGGGTCAATGATATCTAAATTGGCATAAATGCTAATTGGGGCATACTTCAAAGAAAAAGGCAGAGCCATACACTAATTTCCTACCTTGGTGTGCTTGAATTCAGTAGCAATGGTAGACAACAAAGCAATGAGACCCAATAGTCCTAGAAATAGGAAAAATCTCAACTCTGTTCTCTGCATATTACTTATCACTCTGTCTCCCTTCTTGGCCTATAATTCATCTCTTGTTATCAATTCAATTCAACTAGGGTGCCTTAAATGAATCATGTTTCTTAACCAATAATATTTTTGTGAAGGTTATTACGTATGTGGCCATCAGTGTTGGCACCAAATCCCCATCTGATTTGTCTCCTCTACCAAAAACTTTGCTTATACTTCATCTCCGACACTTGCTTTAATTTGATTTATTTTTGTGATCTTTTTAATCAGATGAGGTAGATAGAACAATCAAGGTTTCTGCTTATAAACGTCTTAAATTTTGTTAAAACTATGTGGGCCTTGTTTCACTTCACCTTTAAGACAACAACCCTAGGTAGTTCATGACTGAGCTATTGATGCATATTCCATATCTATATGAGTGTTTCTTTTCATCCTTTTCTTAAAATATTTATCCTTTACTGTCATGGATAGACATTGATCTCCTTTGTTAGGGGGTAGGGAGAAGGGGGGCAGGGGCTAGGGGGGAAGGAATTAGGGGTATAGATAATTGTTTCAGTTGTCCATGAAAGCTTATGGGGATGAGTGTCTACATGATAAATTTAATTGATATTTTAATTAGTTCAATTTTTTAATTATTGAAATGATTTTTATGTTTGTCAGAAAATCTCTTCCAAAAATAGATCCGTTGAGTCATATTGTACAGAGAATGCGCAAAAAATCTCTTCCAAAACGAACTTATAACTTTAAGAAATCCACAATATGTATTCGTCTTTCACCAACCTTTTTAATGCTTCTATTAATTTGTGTCCATCTAAATTTTCCTGAAAGGTTCAATAATTTACAGCAGTAGCAAAAGCCTCAAGCTTCATCCAGTGCTAGAATGGGTCAATGTTCGCTTCATTGATAGGAGATGATAGTATTTCTAGATCTAGGTATCTTAGAGAAAAACTCTTAGGATTCAATAACTACCCAACTTTCAACCTCCAACCTCCAACCTCTTTGCTGCAATTTTCTTGATCTACCAATTACTTCTTCATCCCATTCATCCTACTCAAACACTAACCCCTTTAGAATTTTGGAGGTAAGGACTAGGCCATTGGGAGACAGAGGGTCTTTAGAGACTCAACCTGAGCTTAAGGAAAGGACTCAACCATTAGCAGAGAGGGGATCTTTAGGTACTCAACCTAAGCTAAGGACTCATCCATTGGCAGAGCACTCAATTAACCAGAGATAATTGTTAGGCACTCAATCTGAGGTAGGGACAAGGACTCAATTAGTTGTGTCAACATCATTAACAAACTCAAATGATAATCATTGCTTTCCAACTTTACCTTGAAAGCATGTAGTGCCCATTAAATTGATGCCGACAATGATAACTAAGCTATGACAACTGAGGTTTTTAAAGTTGTAGTTATAAAATTTAAATTGTGCAATGAGATTTTATTGTGAGAAACTAAAATGTTATTTAGATTTGTTCGATTAATATGAAGTAAGATTGTATGGGATTTAGTCTATCTTGTTATTGAAAGAATCTCAGCCTTATTAGCTATGTTGACACAATTGTTCATTTAATTACTTATGGTATTGATGCCATAAAATAGTTGTACAATCTGTTATTGGATGATGGATATCACAATCTGAAAACAATCTTGTCTCAATAATATCAATAATGTGTTCTTTTTTGTACCAAGACTCATATGATTGGTTATTTACAAGAACTCCTTAATTTTTTAATTCTATTGTATGTTTAGACATTCTCATTTTAGTACACTATGTAGATTAATAACCCTTATGGTTAAGATGTAACTAAAATGAGAAGTATTATACTTTTTTACAAAACTGGTATTTTAGCATGTCTTAATTGTTGAACACTGTCATTCAGAAATAAACATGTATTATTATACTAATTTAAGAAACAAGTATACAACAATTTTTTAGAAAACTGGTATTTTTTCTATTCATTTTGAAAATGCTTTTTTGTACAGTCTTACAAAGTTTGGAGTAGGTGTTACAATGTTTTTTTAGCATGGATAGTGCGATTGCATCGAATGTAGATTGTATGGAATATTTAATTACTTATGGTATTAATGCCATAAAATACTTATATGATATGTTAATGGATTAATGCAACAATGAAATATAATATAATTTGCATGATCTGTTATTGTATGATCTCCTATTGAATAAGATGTAACAAATTGTTATATGATGTTTCTATGTATCATTATTGTCATGTTTATGCTAATAATTTTAGTTGTTTTATCACACTTTACTTAAATCAAAGAGAAAAACTTGTTAAAATCTTTTGATTCTGATTTGGATTGATTAATATTTTTAGTTGTTATATCACACTTGACATAAATCAACTTACAAAAAGTTATTGTAATATCTATAATAGAAAACACCACCATAAAACATTTTTTCCCTCAAATTTCTATTTCCTTTGCTCTTTTCAAATTAAAGCGGCGTACCCATTGCGCACAAAAATGCCATTGCTAGTTTAAAATCATTTCTTCATTATTATAGAGTTCTAGGCCATTTCTTCATTATTATAGAGTTCTAGGCCATTTCTTCGTAAAGGCTGTATACACGGCTTCAAGCAAAAGGCAGACATAAAATGTGCGGTCAATATCCTCATACTCGACATAATAAACGCTGCGAAGGAAACCCCAAAGAAAGTCCCGCACCATAACAAACGCGGAGACGCAACCACGGGAGGAGTAGGACCGACATATCATCTCTGCCCCTGCTCGGCTTTATAAGCGCCCTGCACTTCCATTCCATTTCAGAATTATCATACATTCTTCTTACGCACGCACTGCTTCAATTCTTGGGAGATATTTGAGAATGGTTCGTTTCAGCAACAACATCATCGGATTACTTAACTTTGCCACATTTGTGCTCTCCATCCCTATCTTAGGCGGGGGAATATGGCTCGCAACCAAGGCAGACACTGACTGCGAGAAGTTTCTTCAATGGCCTGTCATTGCCATCGGGGCTTTTCTCATGCTCGTCTCTCTCGCCGGCTTGGTGGGCGCCTGCTGCAGAATCACATGGCTCATGTGGTTCTACCTCGCCGTTATGTTTATTCTCATTCTGCTCTTGTTCTGCTTCACTGTCTTCGCCTTCGTCGTAACCAATAAGGGCGTCGGGCAGGCCGTTTCGGGAAAAGGGTACAAAGAGTATCGGCTTGGGGACTACTCAAACTGGCTGCAGAAGAGAGTGGAGAAGAGCAGCAACTGGAACAAAATCAAAAGCTGCCTGCAAGACGCCAAAGTATGTAAAAGCCTGGCGGACAATTCGGTCAACGAAATTGCAGAGCAGTTTTACAAAAGGAATTTATCCCCAATTCAGGTAATTCACTTCAACTTCCATGCCCGAAATCTCCTTTTTATCTTATTTCTTAAATATTGTAACTACGGAGTACTTGAGTTCCCTCTTGCCTTTTTCATCTTACGATTTTGATATCTCTCTGTACTAATGACATGCGAAATTTGAATCGAATATTGCAGTCCGGTTGCTGTAAGCCTCCAACCTCGTGCAACTTTTCGTATGTGAACGCCACCTATTGGACTTCCACAACAAGCAACTCAACAGACGTGGACTGTAGCAGATGGAGTAACGAGCAGAATCAACTGTGCTATAGTTGTAACTCCTGCAAGGCAGGTGTGCTTGCAAACTTGAAGCACGACTGGCGTAAGATTGCTATTATCAATATTGTGGTGCTCATTGCTCTGGTTGTGGTTTATTCTGTGGGATGTTGTGCGTTCAGAAACAATAGGCGAGATGAGAGAAATGGGCATGGGTATAAGGGATATCCTTGAGCTTCGGCTTCGGCCATTGTACTATAAATGATTTTTTAATAGATTTTGCTCTGATGTTTCTGTAGAGGGACTGTCATTCATTCTATTCAGAGCCGTTCTTCAGCTTTCTAGTGGCACTTACGGCTTTGTATTAATAATAATTATTTTCGCGAGAGTTTTTCTCCTCCTTTATCTAAAACTCGCTTGTGTGTTGTGTATTTTTCATATGAGTTAATCATAGCCCAAAGAAAACCTAAAGCGAAGTTAATTTCTTTTGAATGATTAAAATTAAAAATCTAATTGAATATTTATGTAATCATGTTGAAGCAATCTGATAAAATTCCTCTTTTCTTTATGCTTGAATGGATGTCCATACCCTGTTCCAATGCTCCTGTTTTGGCACAGGCAGGCAGGGAGAATGCTGGCAAAATTAGTGGAGTCCTTTACACCTGCCAATTACTGTAATATCAGAAAGAAATCCTCATTCCATGATGCTTTAATGGCTGTTCATACCCTGTTCCAAAGCTCCCATTTTGGGAGAGGCAGGGAGGATACAGGTGAAGGTTGTGGAATTTGGCTGTACAACTGCCAATTACATTTGCTTGAAAGCTTCTAAAGCCTTTTCAACAAATCCATTTTGTACATATCTTGTAATCATTACCCCTCTCTCCCTCGACGGTGCTGTGCAAACAGTAAATGAAAAACAACAACAATCGAACGGAACAGGGTATGGACATCCATCAAAGCATAAAGGATACCGAAATTTTTGCAGATGTATACTCTAAAACTAAACGGAAGATGCCTCAAACAGATGTCATCTACAGGTCGACAATGATTGCAGGATATGCACAAAATCAATTTGTTATTTATAAATTCCCAAGCAAATTCAGAGATAGATGAATACCTTCTTCAGTGGAAGATCTAAGTAGGTGATTCCAACGGCAAATCAGAAACACTGTGAAAGGCAAGAAATGTTTTCAGATAAACAACTCAACTCTACTCTAGCAATTTAAAGTGGATGCCAACTCCCAAAACCTTGCATGAAAACTTCTCACTTCAAACTATTTGCCATTGACAAACTCTATTTGTTCAACTCTAGCCTATATCTTGCCCTTTTCACTCACAATTTGAACACATTAAAAACATTCAAAGATTGTTTATTATATTGCTTAATACTCATGAAAATCTATTATAAGAAGTCTCCTTGATATTTTTGGTTGTCAACTTTTGTGAAAGCATGCTCTATTAAGATTGGACACCAATGACAATGTCATTTCTAAATCTATTAGGCAAGTTGATATTTATCATTTATAGAAGAAATGATGTGTTACCATCTTCAATTACCCCTATTCTCCACTAAGAATTGCTATCTGAAAGCTTTAACATTATTTTTTTACCACGAGTCTTCCAACCTTTTATATAAGATCTCTTCAAACTAATTTCAAAAGTAAAACAATGAATTAGTAAACTAAATTCCACTCTTACTAAGCAAAGATAGTAAAAAATTCTTAACTTTAGTAGCACGCATTCTCTACATGCCTCAAATTGTCCCTCTCGCTCCTCTCTATATCTCTTTCTATGCATATCTCTCTACCTCTATCTCCCAATTTCTTCTCTATCCCCCTTTCACTCCTCTCTCTATCTCTATCTATCTCTTTCTATCCACGCCCTTTTCTACCTCTATACCATTATCTCTCTATCTCTTTCCATATCCCTCTTTAGATCACAATCTCTCTCCTTCCCTCCCCCTCTACCTATATCTCTCTCCCTCCTCTTCCCTCTCTCTCCTTCCCCTTCTCTATCTCCATCTTTATCTTTCTATCTCTCTCTCTCTCTCCTTACCCCTCTCTCTCGCACACTCTTATCCCCTCTACCTCTCCCTGATTCTATCCATATCCATATCCCTCCATCTCTCTCCATATTTCAAACACAACATGAGCCTATTTGTAATAGAACCTAATTATCTTCTTGATTGAGAGGTTTTTCTTCTAGTTTTGTTTGGATCCCTCTAAGTCGATGCATAGTTGATTTGAAGTCATCACTTCTCCATTGAGATCTTTGTTGCACAAACCAAAATCATTTTCTAAATGACCTACCAATTGACCCCATGTATTGCACTAATGTATGCAAAAAAAAAGACCTAAATTTACCCTAATTGACCTTTGATACCTCTTCGGCATACCCATTGCACACCAAGGTGCGATTTCTACTAATAATTATTTTGGGGAGAGTTTTTCTCTTGCTTTATCTAAAACTTGCTTGTGTGTTGTGTATTTTTCATATGACGAGTTAATCATAACCCAAAAAAAAACTAAAGCAAAATTTTATTTTCAATGATTAAAATTAAAAATCTAATTGAATATTTATGTAATCATGTTGAAGCTTGAAGTTTTGATCACTATTTTTTATGGTGTTAAATACAACACTTCAATCTCTTTAGCAAAAAAGTGAAAAAATGAATGCATTGAGGCACGTGTAGTTGGTGGTGGTTTAGCTGTAAAAAGAGATTGGACAATTTTCAAGGTAATTGAAAAAATCTCCATATAGAGGTAGTGAATGAGCATCTGTTATTAAAAAGAAATAATGCAACGTAAGTTGAAAGGAATGGCAATGTACAACTAACCTTTCAACAAAGGTATAGCATCAACTAAGATTTTAGGACCTTGTTTTAAGGAGAGAAAGTTGCTTAATAGAGAAGGTAAAGTATTATTGGGTATCATTAATATTTGTTTTTATAGTGTTAGTTGGTGTAGTAGAGTGTTAAGTAATTTGAAGTATTTACTAGCAATCACATCTTGGTGTGCAATGGGTATGTCGAAGATGTGTGGAAGGTCAATCAGAAAAAAGAAAAATGGTCTAATTTTAAAAAACATTTGTGTATTGCATGAGGTCAATTGGTAGGCCATTTAGATAAAGATAGAGGGATATATGGAAGAAGAAATATGCAGAGATAGATATAGAGAGACAAAGATACACACACACACATAGAGGGACACATCTATAGATAGAGGGGGAGAGAGGAAGATAGAGGTAGAGATGAAGATAGAGGGAGAGATAAAGATAGAGAGAGATAGGGGTAGATAGAGGAAGAGGGAGAGGGATGATATAGAGGGATATAGATTGTAAAATAGAGTGATAGAGATAGAGATATAAGGAGATATAGAGAGAGGGGAGAGGGACATAGAGACAAAGAGATAGATAGAGATATTTAGGAAGAGAAAGGGAGAGAGGTAGAGATAAAGAGATGGATAGGGGGAATAGGAAGGGAGGGATGGAAAGAGATATGTAGAGTAAAGAAAGAGGGACACATGAAAGGGGGAAAAAAATTTGTCCAACACAAACTATTAATATCCACTCTAAGTTGATCTGCATGCTGATCAGACAAGGTATACATCTTTTAATGCTCCCCGTGAAAAAAAATGTGGCACTTGGAAATGGAAGCAGACTTCATTCAATCCACTCTATTGGAAACCAAGCAAGATATACCAATAAAGTATTGCAATTATGATTTCAACCATCACTCTTTAATTAGTGAAATTTTGTTGGAATACAAGAAGTTGTGGTACATTGTTTGCACTATAATTTTTACTTCAATATGTATCTATTCTCTAGAAACTATAACCCATGCATTTATAGGGAACCTTGTCACCATCAAACTTGTTATAGTTACCATCAATGATGCAATTATTAAAGGCCTAGTCATGGGAAACATGGTGAATTAAATATAAAATATCCACTAGCTAGTCACTAATCAAGTTAAACAATTGTTGAAGCTGTTATTTCTAATTTGGACAGTCATTTGTGAAGCTATTGCATTTATTGTATCTTATGTTGTTTACCTTCTTCTTCTTGTAGATGGGAATGAGCAGTGCATAAGAGACATTATGTGGGCATGCATTTGGAATAGGTGACCTTTAGATGTTGTAGTAACGGAAAAAGTAAGCCTTTTCCCTTACTTGGTTTGATAATTGGCATTAAAGTTGAATTAATGATGTCTTGGAGTGGTGATGTAATGTGTTGTACACATTCAAACTGTTCCAGGACCTTTATTTGACTAAAACATGTCTTAATTGATCCTTTACAAAGGTGTTGTAAAGTGTTGTAACACACTTTCACACTTTTCTAAGATATATTTGCTTAATTAAGCCTAGTGGGCCCCTTTCTAATAATATACATATCTAATGTGTACCTTGTTTAAGTGTTGTAAAGTGTTATAAAGCATTTTCACACTTATCTAGGCAGACTTAATTAATTGTGGTTAATTGGAGTAATTAACCCCCTTTTAATTCAAATTTAAGCCTCAATTTTGACACCTTCCGAAGATCTATCCCGACAATTATAATTTAATTAACAAAGTATTTCATTGGGAAAAGTTTGGTCCTGGTAAGTTGAGCCAGGACCCATTTACCCTTGATGGCAAATGGGTCCTCCCTTAATAGGACCCCCCTTTCTCAATTGATCTAGAATGGGTTTTTATCCCTCTTTCAATCCCTCGGGGTTAGGTCCTAGTAAAATTAGCCAGGACCCATTCGCCCAAGATGGCAAATGGGTCCTCCCTTAATGAGACCCCCCTTTTTGAATTTCATTGTAGTGGGAATTTAATAATGTTTCTTCCCAGCTCTGGTGTCGGCCTTAATTCTTTGAATTTCGGGGTTAATCTCCTAAGTTAGTATAAATAAGGGGTTAATTCACATAGCTTCATCCTTTAAGAAATCCTAAGACTTTCTAGCATTTAAGTGATCAAAAATTATAGAGCATTTCAAGGCAGATTTCAAGTGTTTATTAGAGCAATTCAAGATCATATCATCATGTCAAGGGTTTAATGCATTCATGTGTGTTGAGCTAAGAAGTTAATGTTGCATTGAAGATCTACTTGCAACCATTGTTCAAATCACATTCAAGGATCCAGGATCTACATTCTTCATGGCCACTACATGTTAGTTTGCAGATTTGTTTCACAAGACAACATCCAAGGTGACATCATTTACATATTTCATGTTCCATGCTTCATTTCATTTATTTCAACACTTGGTTTGATTACCTACAAGGGGTTTGAATTATGCAAACCCCCATTCACTAAAAAACAACAAGTTTTTTTGCCCTTGAGTGTGTGATTGTAGATTTATAGGTTGAAGATCAAGTTGAGCAAGATTTGGAGCAAAATTGTCAAAGTTGCAAAAAATTGTCACTCAAAGTGCAAGATTACGAAAAGAGCTCTACAAAATTGCATACAAACTTCCAAAAGCTGATAATAGGGAATTTAAGAGTGCAAACATCAAGTAATAGGATCCTGAAATCAGTTTTTCAAAACCCTAAAAGGACCTATTCACCACTGAAGGCGAATGAGTCTTCTATAGCTCAAAAAAAGCAACTTTCTAGCCAGGTACACAACTTTTTATGCTCTGAAAACTTCCCCCATAGTTGCTATAACAGTTAGGTCGCATTTCTGATTGTTATTGGCATCTTATTTTACATAATTTGAGGTGTGTAGGGCCTTAGAAAAATAAGTGGTAGATCCTCTTGTTTATGCATTTGGGTCTACCCTTATTTTCCCCTATACAAATGTTGAGTGTGTATATGCAACGATCTTAGATTATTTCCATAGCCAAAGAAATAGTTCTTAATCCTCTTTACACATATGTTGGGCCAATGCTTAAGGCATTTAGACAATCTAAAGAGATATATCGAGTTACCCAAAAAATTATATTTGGATGCTTCCCCAAGTCCTTGAATTTGTAATTTTTTTCCAGTCTAGAAGTTTTTGTAGGTGCAAAGCAAAGTGATGGACATGAAATGGATCTCTCTAATAGCCTTGATCTTCCACATTTTTCTTTGTTGAATATGCATAAAAAAATTGGGTTGGGGAGTAGATGGAGTAGCAGTCAATCTGAACATATCATGGTGGATAATAACATAAATGAAAAGTTCATATATGTTGTATGTGGTCCATGTTCATATGCTTGGAGAGGATTCTCCATTTTATCCTTAGAATATCTGAGGGATTTTTTAAACTTTCCATGGCTTCCACAACCATGCTATGGTTTATCTCTTTGCCTCCATGTCCATTTTAATAATTCATTTCAAATGTCATAAACTGTTTTATGCACCATACCTCCTATACTTTGAGCATTTCAATAATGAATTATATTACTAATAAAATTGTAAAATATTTGACATGTAAGAATGTAATTTGTTAGGACTTTAGTTTTTATAAATATTTATTATAAAATTTTCATTAATTAGTTGTATATCATTTTTCCTCTAAAACTACTGCTGCCAATAACAATTTATGTCAGTTGATGAATGGATGTACAACTTAGAGAGCTGGTACTCCATAGTGCTCATTGTTTTCACAAGAAATATAAAGAACCAAACTATTGCAATCGACTTAATGTCAATTTGGTAAGAAATCCAATCCTCATGTAAATAAAAAAAGGTTAAATATTATTCAATATTTGTATCTCATATTTTAATTAAAACATATTTTTATGTTGTTTATGTAGCATGGACAATACTAGGATGGAAAATTATAACACCAATGGAATTCAAAGTCATCAAATTTTTCCATTAGTTATGGGATTTAGTATACAATGGTTCATCCTATTGGCTATTTTTTACTTAAATTTTGGGTCCATAATATGTTCAGTTTGATTTTTACTATTTCTTAATAACACTCTTCTTACACAATTACACTACTATTGAAACATAGGCTTTGGAGTCTTGTTAGCCTACTTTAGTCCTACACTTTTACCACTTTTTGATAAAATTATTGACATTATTGCTATGTTTATTTTCTAAAATATGCTTCCCAATCCCATGTGCCTACTTCAGTCCTTTGTAAATATTGATATGATATAGATAGTATTAAACACAAACATTTATACTATACAAACCTCATTCAATAGATAATATTGTTGGTTGTCATTCATCGAAGACATAACCTAATATTGCAAGGGTAAAAAAATCCACACTATTTTCAGCCCTTGGTTTTCATTAACACTTTTTCGTTCACATGTGTTGCTTTCTTCACTAAGACAAAAAATAAGGGAAAAAATGGTGAATGAAAAATAGTCGAAATCAAAGGGTGTGATGCATTAGATCATGGTGCACACCAAGTTGCAAAACTCTATCTTTTTGACCCTTTAAGCCAAGCAGCTTTCTCTCATATGGAATGCCTTCAACATAAATATTTAGGGTAAGTGCATAGAGATGGGGGGCCAAAAAGGGGTCTTAAGTGGCCCCTTTTTTTTCTTATGAAATCAGGCAATACAGACCTTGGATGAGAAATTGAGGATAGTTACACTCAAATTTTAAGATGCAGCAAAAGCAAGGGTTGTAGTGCTCTAAATCTACTTTCTAAACTACTAATATTTTTTATAATTAAATGGTGGAGATTAAGGGCCACACAAATTGGTCCTATTTTTTAAAAAAACATAACATAGCGCTTGTTGTGGCCCCCTTAAAATGTTTAAAAAAAAAATAGTATTTTTGAAATCACTTTGATGAGAAATTAGCTAACAACATGTAGTTTATCCATGATTTTTTTGATACTTTTTAATGAATATATGATTTTTTACTAATTTTCAAAGTGAACATATCTTGAAAAATAAAAATTTGACCGTGACCCCCTTAAAAAATTTGAAAACTAATTGAATTTTTTTTTTTGGAATATGTGTAGTATGGAGACTAGTTTATAAAATGTAATATATTTGAAATTTTAATAAACAATTAAAAAATAAAGTAAAAATACCAAACATTAGTTTTTGACAAAAAAATGGATACACCAAAAAAATAAATTAAAGATGGAAGCCTTAACATAGTCAAAATGTGAAAAAAATTACATTGTTAGATACCTAAGAGAGAGCTTAACATTACCCAAGTGATTTTTACTTGACCTTGAAACACGTGCAAACTTGATGGGGAGCACAAACGAGATTATGTGTACTTTTTTAGAATATGCAAAAACACGTTTTTAAACACTGGAAAGATAGACTGCAAGCTTTTGGGTTACAAATCCAAAGAAAATTCAAGCCAACGGCTTGGGAATTCCCAAAGCAGGCCAAAATGTGAGTGCATTATAATGCACTTGCATTATGTATTATCTTATGTGTTTATATATGTTTGTATGTATGTATGTTTGTATATGTGTGTGTGTGTGTGTGTGTGTGTGTGTGTGTGTGTGTATGTTTGTCTGCTTGAAATTATGTATGTTTGTATGTATGAATGTATGCTTGTATGTATGAATGTATGTATGTTTGTATATATTTATTGTGGCATCCATTTCCTTAGAAACTAATTGATGTCTTATGACTAGTTTATTAACCTATGAAAAACATTATGTAGTTAGACAATCAATGAGTCTAAAAATTAGTATCTATCAAGGACATGTCTCTCACCTTGTATGCATGTTCAAATATCATAGTACCTTGATATTCTTCATCCTCTTGGTCTATGCTTATAAAAAAAAATTATAGCTAAAATAAGAAGTTATCTATCCCTAGATTGGACACACCTTATATATCCCTAGTAATAACTTATGGGTGTAGCAAAGAACATGTTACCCATGAGTCATTAGTAGATTTTAGTTGGGTCATATAATGTTCATTTCAAGGAACAAATTAACCTCAAGATTATAAAGGAAGAGAAAAAAGTCTCCTATTAAGATGACTAAATGAACTTATGGGAAATAAAGAGCTATGGAAGTGATCAATACATGATAATT
>CM021102.1:726799008-726869801 GCA_007115665.2 Sequoiadendron giganteum
GATCTAGCAAATTCTAAAAGGTGTTTGTAAAATTGCTACTTCTTAGAAGTTCACATATATCAAAGAATTGAGGCAAATAGGTTGTAGACTATTGAAATCAATGAAATCGTATATGTGAGTTATAAGATCATTTGCACACATAAGATGACTTCTACACTCAAAAAGATCAATTGTACATATGTGGATCCAAATTATGGAAATAAATAGTACATTTTATGAATCAAAGATTGTTATTTGAGTTATCTAAAAACATATGACACAATGATAAACTATCTTTTAACATCTATCACAACATTTCTTAATCATCAAAATCTAATTAAATATACATTAAATATAATTTAATTTTTACATTTATTTACTTATTACAAGAATCACCATTTACTAATAATCTAAATCAATGTTTAATTTACCTCACATCTATTACAACAATCACCATTAACTAATAATCTAAATCAATATTTAATTTACCTCACATTTAATTAATTTTGTCACAGTAAGTCCCTTATTAATGTGAAAAAAAAATTAATTAATTAATTAAAAATGAATATAAGAAATTCCACTAAAGTGTGAAAATGAGAAAGCGTGTGAATTAGCGTGAGTGACAGACAATAAACAAACGAAGTTAAATGTCTTTTGAAAGCAACGTGTTCAACTATCACATTCTCGACGTTATTTATTTATTTTTAAACCATTTCTTCATTATTATAGAGTTCTAAGCCATTTCTTCGTAAAGGCTGTATACACGGCTTCAAGCAAAAGGCAGACATAAAATGTGCGGTCAATATCCTCATACTCGACATAATAAACGCTGTGAAGGAAACCCCAAAGAAAGTCCCGCACCATAACAAACGCGGAGACGCAACCACGGGAGGAGTAAGACCGACATGTCATCTCTGCCCCTGCTCGGCTTTATAAGCGCCCTGCACTACCATTCCATTTCACAATTATCATACATTCTTCTTACGCACGCACTGCTTCAATTCTTGGGAGATATTTCAGAATGGTTCGTTTCAGCAACAACATCATCGGATTACTTAACTTTGCCACATTTGTGCTCTCCATCCCGATCTTAGGCGGAGGAATATGGCTCGCAACCAAGGCAGACACTGACTGCGAGAAGTTTCTTCAATGGCCTGTCATTGCCATCGGGGCTTTTCTCATGCTCGTCTCTCTCGCCGGCTTGGTGGGCGCCTGCTGCAGAATCACATGGCTCATGTGGTTCTACCTCGCCGTTATGTTTATTCTCATTCTGCTCTTGTTCTGCTTCACTGTCTTCGCCTTCGTCGTAACCAATAAGGGCGTCGGGCAGGCCGTTTCGGGAAAAGGGTACAAAGAGTATCGGCTTGGGGACTACTCAAACTGGCTGCAGAAGAGAGTGGAGAAGAGCAGCAACTGGAACAAAATCAAAAGCTGCCTGCAAGACGCCAAAGTATGTAAAAGCCTGGCGGACAATTCGGTCAACGAAATTGCAGAGCAGTTTTACAAAAGGAATTTATCCCCAATTCAGGTAATTCACTTCAACTTCCATGCCCGAAATCTCCTTTTTATCTTATTTCTTAAATATTGTAACTACGGAGTACTTGAGTTCCCTCTTGCCTTTTTCATCTTACGATTTTGATATCTCTCTGTACTAATGACATGCGAAATTTGAATCGAATATTGCAGTCCGGTTGCTGTAAGCCTCCAACCTCGTGCAACTTTTCGTATGTGAACGCCACCTATTGGACTTCCACAACAAGCAACTCAACAGACGTGGACTGTAGCAGATGGAGTAACGAGCAGAATCAACTGTGCTATAGTTGTAACTCCTGCAAGGCAGGTGTGCTTGCAAACTTGAAGCACGACTGGCGTAAGATTGCTATTATCAATATTGTGGTGCTCATTGCTCTGGTTGTGGTTTATTCTGTGGGATGTTGTGCGTTCAGAAACAATAGGCGAGATGAGAGAAATGGGCATGGGTATAAGGGATATCCTTGAGCTTCGGCTTCGGCCATTGTACTATAAATGATTTTTTAATAGATTTTGCTCTGATGTTTCTGTAGAGGGACTGTCATTCATTCTATTCAGAGCCGTTCTTCAGCTTTCTAGTGGCACTTACGGCTTTGTATTAATAATAATTATTTTCGCGAGAGTTTTTCTCCTCCTTTATCTAAAACTCGCTTGTGTGTTGTGTATTTTTCATATGAGTTAATCATAGCCCAAAGAAAACCTAAAGCGAAGTTAATTTCTTTTGAATGATTAAAATTAAAAATCTAATTGAATATTTATGTAATCATGTTGAAGCAATCTGATAAAATTCCTCTTTTCTTTATGCTTGAATGGATGTCCATACCCTGTTCCAATGCTCCTGTTTTGGCACAGGCAGGCAGGGAGAATGCTGGCAAAATTAGTGGAGTCCTTTACACCTGCCAATTACTGTAATATCAGAAAGAAATCCTCATTCCATGATGCTTTAATGGCTGTTCATACCCTGTTCCAAAGCTCCCATTTTGGGAGAGGCAGGGAGGATACAGGTGAAGGTTGTGGAATTTGGCTGTACAACTGCCAATTACATTTGCTTGAAAGCTTCTAAAGCCTTTTCAACAAATCCATTTTGTACATATCTTGTAATCATTACCCCTCTCTCCCTCGACGGTGCTGTGCAAACAGTAAATGAAAAACAACAACAATCGAACGGAACAGGGTATGGACATCCATCAAAGCATAAAGGATACCGAAATTTTTGCAGATGTATACTCTAAAACTAAACGGAAGATGCCTCAAACAGATGTCATCTACAGGTCGACAATGATTGCAGGATATGCACAAAATCAATTTGTTATTTATAAATTCCCAAGCAAATTCAGAGATAGATGAATACCTTCTTCAGTGGAAGATCTAAGTAGGTGATTCCAACGGCAAATCAGAAACACTGTGAAAGGCAAGAAATGTTTTCAGATAAACAACTCAACTCTACTCTAGCAATTTAAAGTGGATGCCAACTCCCAAAACCTTGCATGAAAACTTCTCACTTCAAACTATTTGCCATTGACAAACTCTATTTGTTCAACTCTAGCCTATATCTTGCCCTTTTCACTCACAATTTGAACACATTAAAAACATTCAAAGATTGTTTATTATATTGCTTAATACTCATGAAAATCTATTATAAGAAGTCTCCTTGATATTTTTGGTTGTCAACTTTTGTGAAAGCATGCTCTATTAAGATTGGACACCAATGACAATGTCATTTCTAAATCTATTAGGCAAGTTGATATTTATCATTTATAGAAGAAATGATGTGTTACCATCTTCAATTACCCCTATTCTCCACTAAGAATTGCTATCTGAAAGCTTTAACATTATTTTTTTACCACGAGTCTTCCAACCTTTTATATAAGATCTCTTCAAACTAATTTCAAAAGTAAAACAATGAATTAGTAAACTAAATTCCACTCTTACTAAGCAAAGATAGTAAAAAATTCTTAACTTTAGTAGCACGCATTCTCTACATGCCTCAAATTGTCCCTCTCGCTCCTCTCTATATCTCTTTCTATGCATATCTCTCTACCTCTATCTCCCAATTTCTTCTCTATCCCCCTTTCACTCCTCTCTCTATCTCTATCTATCTCTTTCTATCCACGCCCTTTTCTACCTCTATACCATTATCTCTCTATCTCTTTCCATATCCCTCTTTAGATCACAATCTCTCTCCTTCCCTCCCCCTCTACCTATATCTCTCTCCCTCCTCTTCCCTCTCTCTCCTTCCCCTTCTCTATCTCCATCTTTATCTTTCTATCTCTCTCTCTCTCTCCTTACCCCTCTCTCTCGCACACTCTTATCCCCTCTACCTCTCCCTGATTCTATCCATATCCATATCCCTCCATCTCTCTCCATATTTCAAACACAACATGAGCCTATTTGTAATAGAACCTAATTATCTTCTTGATTGAGAGGTTTTTCTTCTAGTTTTGTTTGGATCCCTCTAAGTCGATGCATAGTTGATTTGAAGTCATCACTTCTCCATTGAGATCTTTGTTGCACAAACCAAAATCATTTTCTAAATGACCTACCAATTGACCCCATGTATTGCACTAATGTATGCAAAAAAAAAGACCTAAATTTACCCTAATTGACCTTTGATACCTCTTCGGCATACCCATTGCACACCAAGGTGCGATTTCTACTAATAATTATTTTGGGGAGAGTTTTTCTCTTGCTTTATCTAAAACTTGCTTGTGTGTTGTGTATTTTTCATATGACGAGTTAATCATAACCCAAAAAAAAACTAAAGCAAAATTTTATTTTCAATGATTAAAATTAAAAATCTAATTGAATATTTATGTAATCATGTTGAAGCTTGAAGTTTTGATCACTATTTTTTATGGTGTTAAATACAACACTTCAATCTCTTTAGCAAAAAAGTGAAAAAATGAATGCATTGAGGCACGTGTAGTTGGTGGTGGTTTAGCTGTAAAAAGAGATTGGACAATTTTCAAGGTAATTGAAAAAATCTCCATATAGAGGTAGTGAATGAGCATCTGTTATTAAAAAGAAATAATGCAACGTAAGTTGAAAGGAATGGCAATGTACAACTAACCTTTCAACAAAGGTATAGCATCAACTAAGATTTTAGGACCTTGTTTTAAGGAGAGAAAGTTGCTTAATAGAGAAGGTAAAGTATTATTGGGTATCATTAATATTTGTTTTTATAGTGTTAGTTGGTGTAGTAGAGTGTTAAGTAATTTGAAGTATTTACTAGCAATCACATCTTGGTGTGCAATGGGTATGTCGAAGATGTGTGGAAGGTCAATCAGAAAAAAGAAAAATGGTCTAATTTTAAAAAACATTTGTGTATTGCATGAGGTCAATTGGTAGGCCATTTAGATAAAGATAGAGGGATATATGGAAGAAGAAATATGCAGAGATAGATATAGAGAGACAAAGATACACACACACACATAGAGGGACACATCTATAGATAGAGGGGGAGAGAGGAAGATAGAGGTAGAGATGAAGATAGAGGGAGAGATAAAGATAGAGAGAGATAGGGGTAGATAGAGGAAGAGGGAGAGGGATGATATAGAGGGATATAGATTGTAAAATAGAGTGATAGAGATAGAGATATAAGGAGATATAGAGAGAGGGGAGAGGGACATAGAGACAAAGAGATAGATAGAGATATTTAGGAAGAGAAAGGGAGAGAGGTAGAGATAAAGAGATGGATAGGGGGAATAGGAAGGGAGGGATGGAAAGAGATATGTAGAGTAAAGAAAGAGGGACACATGAAAGGGGGAAAAAAATTTGTCCAACACAAACTATTAATATCCACTCTAAGTTGATCTGCATGCTGATCAGACAAGGTATACATCTTTTAATGCTCCCCGTGAAAAAAAATGTGGCACTTGGAAATGGAAGCAGACTTCATTCAATCCACTCTATTGGAAACCAAGCAAGATATACCAATAAAGTATTGCAATTATGATTTCAACCATCACTCTTTAATTAGTGAAATTTTGTTGGAATACAAGAAGTTGTGGTACATTGTTTGCACTATAATTTTTACTTCAATATGTATCTATTCTCTAGAAACTATAACCCATGCATTTATAGGGAACCTTGTCACCATCAAACTTGTTATAGTTACCATCAATGATGCAATTATTAAAGGCCTAGTCATGGGAAACATGGTGAATTAAATATAAAATATCCACTAGCTAGTCACTAATCAAGTTAAACAATTGTTGAAGCTGTTATTTCTAATTTGGACAGTCATTTGTGAAGCTATTGCATTTATTGTATCTTATGTTGTTTACCTTCTTCTTCTTGTAGATGGGAATGAGCAGTGCATAAGAGACATTATGTGGGCATGCATTTGGAATAGGTGACCTTTAGATGTTGTAGTAACGGAAAAAGTAAGCCTTTTCCCTTACTTGGTTTGATAATTGGCATTAAAGTTGAATTAATGATGTCTTGGAGTGGTGATGTAATGTGTTGTACACATTCAAACTGTTCCAGGACCTTTATTTGACTAAAACATGTCTTAATTGATCCTTTACAAAGGTGTTGTAAAGTGTTGTAACACACTTTCACACTTTTCTAAGATATATTTGCTTAATTAAGCCTAGTGGGCCCCTTTCTAATAATATACATATCTAATGTGTACCTTGTTTAAGTGTTGTAAAGTGTTATAAAGCATTTTCACACTTATCTAGGCAGACTTAATTAATTGTGGTTAATTGGAGTAATTAACCCCCTTTTAATTCAAATTTAAGCCTCAATTTTGACACCTTCCGAAGATCTATCCCGACAATTATAATTTAATTAACAAAGTATTTCATTGGGAAAAGTTTGGTCCTGGTAAGTTGAGCCAGGACCCATTTACCCTTGATGGCAAATGGGTCCTCCCTTAATAGGACCCCCCTTTCTCAATTGATCTAGAATGGGTTTTTATCCCTCTTTCAATCCCTCGGGGTTAGGTCCTAGTAAAATTAGCCAGGACCCATTCGCCCAAGATGGCAAATGGGTCCTCCCTTAATGAGACCCCCCTTTTTGAATTTCATTGTAGTGGGAATTTAATAATGTTTCTTCCCAGCTCTGGTGTCGGCCTTAATTCTTTGAATTTCGGGGTTAATCTCCTAAGTTAGTATAAATAAGGGGTTAATTCACATAGCTTCATCCTTTAAGAAATCCTAAGACTTTCTAGCATTTAAGTGATCAAAAATTATAGAGCATTTCAAGGCAGATTTCAAGTGTTTATTAGAGCAATTCAAGATCATATCATCATGTCAAGGGTTTAATGCATTCATGTGTGTTGAGCTAAGAAGTTAATGTTGCATTGAAGATCTACTTGCAACCATTGTTCAAATCACATTCAAGGATCCAGGATCTACATTCTTCATGGCCACTACATGTTAGTTTGCAGATTTGTTTCACAAGACAACATCCAAGGTGACATCATTTACATATTTCATGTTCCATGCTTCATTTCATTTATTTCAACACTTGGTTTGATTACCTACAAGGGGTTTGAATTATGCAAACCCCCATTCACTAAAAAACAACAAGTTTTTTTGCCCTTGAGTGTGTGATTGTAGATTTATAGGTTGAAGATCAAGTTGAGCAAGATTTGGAGCAAAATTGTCAAAGTTGCAAAAAATTGTCACTCAAAGTGCAAGATTACGAAAAGAGCTCTACAAAATTGCATACAAACTTCCAAAAGCTGATAATAGGGAATTTAAGAGTGCAAACATCAAGTAATAGGATCCTGAAATCAGTTTTTCAAAACCCTAAAAGGACCTATTCACCACTGAAGGCGAATGAGTCTTCTATAGCTCAAAAAAAGCAACTTTCTAGCCAGGTACACAACTTTTTATGCTCTGAAAACTTCCCCCATAGTTGCTATAACAGTTAGGTCGCATTTCTGATTGTTATTGGCATCTTATTTTACATAATTTGAGGTGTGTAGGGCCTTAGAAAAATAAGTGGTAGATCCTCTTGTTTATGCATTTGGGTCTACCCTTATTTTCCCCTATACAAATGTTGAGTGTGTATATGCAACGATCTTAGATTATTTCCATAGCCAAAGAAATAGTTCTTAATCCTCTTTACACATATGTTGGGCCAATGCTTAAGGCATTTAGACAATCTAAAGAGATATATCGAGTTACCCAAAAAATTATATTTGGATGCTTCCCCAAGTCCTTGAATTTGTAATTTTTTTCCAGTCTAGAAGTTTTTGTAGGTGCAAAGCAAAGTGATGGACATGAAATGGATCTCTCTAATAGCCTTGATCTTCCACATTTTTCTTTGTTGAATATGCATAAAAAAATTGGGTTGGGGAGTAGATGGAGTAGCAGTCAATCTGAACATATCATGGTGGATAATAACATAAATGAAAAGTTCATATATGTTGTATGTGGTCCATGTTCATATGCTTGGAGAGGATTCTCCATTTTATCCTTAGAATATCTGAGGGATTTTTTAAACTTTCCATGGCTTCCACAACCATGCTATGGTTTATCTCTTTGCCTCCATGTCCATTTTAATAATTCATTTCAAATGTCATAAACTGTTTTATGCACCATACCTCCTATACTTTGAGCATTTCAATAATGAATTATATTACTAATAAAATTGTAAAATATTTGACATGTAAGAATGTAATTTGTTAGGACTTTAGTTTTTATAAATATTTATTATAAAATTTTCATTAATTAGTTGTATATCATTTTTCCTCTAAAACTACTGCTGCCAATAACAATTTATGTCAGTTGATGAATGGATGTACAACTTAGAGAGCTGGTACTCCATAGTGCTCATTGTTTTCACAAGAAATATAAAGAACCAAACTATTGCAATCGACTTAATGTCAATTTGGTAAGAAATCCAATCCTCATGTAAATAAAAAAAGGTTAAATATTATTCAATATTTGTATCTCATATTTTAATTAAAACATATTTTTATGTTGTTTATGTAGCATGGACAATACTAGGATGGAAAATTATAACACCAATGGAATTCAAAGTCATCAAATTTTTCCATTAGTTATGGGATTTAGTATACAATGGTTCATCCTATTGGCTATTTTTTACTTAAATTTTGGGTCCATAATATGTTCAGTTTGATTTTTACTATTTCTTAATAACACTCTTCTTACACAATTACACTACTATTGAAACATAGGCTTTGGAGTCTTGTTAGCCTACTTTAGTCCTACACTTTTACCACTTTTTGATAAAATTATTGACATTATTGCTATGTTTATTTTCTAAAATATGCTTCCCAATCCCATGTGCCTACTTCAGTCCTTTGTAAATATTGATATGATATAGATAGTATTAAACACAAACATTTATACTATACAAACCTCATTCAATAGATAATATTGTTGGTTGTCATTCATCGAAGACATAACCTAATATTGCAAGGGTAAAAAAATCCACACTATTTTCAGCCCTTGGTTTTCATTAACACTTTTTCGTTCACATGTGTTGCTTTCTTCACTAAGACAAAAAATAAGGGAAAAAATGGTGAATGAAAAATAGTCGAAATCAAAGGGTGTGATGCATTAGATCATGGTGCACACCAAGTTGCAAAACTCTATCTTTTTGACCCTTTAAGCCAAGCAGCTTTCTCTCATATGGAATGCCTTCAACATAAATATTTAGGGTAAGTGCATAGAGATGGGGGGCCAAAAAGGGGTCTTAAGTGGCCCCTTTTTTTTCTTATGAAATCAGGCAATACAGACCTTGGATGAGAAATTGAGGATAGTTACACTCAAATTTTAAGATGCAGCAAAAGCAAGGGTTGTAGTGCTCTAAATCTACTTTCTAAACTACTAATATTTTTTATAATTAAATGGTGGAGATTAAGGGCCACACAAATTGGTCCTATTTTTTAAAAAAACATAACATAGCGCTTGTTGTGGCCCCCTTAAAATGTTTAAAAAAAAAATAGTATTTTTGAAATCACTTTGATGAGAAATTAGCTAACAACATGTAGTTTATCCATGATTTTTTTGATACTTTTTAATGAATATATGATTTTTTACTAATTTTCAAAGTGAACATATCTTGAAAAATAAAAATTTGACCGTGACCCCCTTAAAAAATTTGAAAACTAATTGAATTTTTTTTTTTGGAATATGTGTAGTATGGAGACTAGTTTATAAAATGTAATATATTTGAAATTTTAATAAACAATTAAAAAATAAAGTAAAAATACCAAACATTAGTTTTTGACAAAAAAATGGATACACCAAAAAAATAAATTAAAGATGGAAGCCTTAACATAGTCAAAATGTGAAAAAAATTACATTGTTAGATACCTAAGAGAGAGCTTAACATTACCCAAGTGATTTTTACTTGACCTTGAAACACGTGCAAACTTGATGGGGAGCACAAACGAGATTATGTGTACTTTTTTAGAATATGCAAAAACACGTTTTTAAACACTGGAAAGATAGACTGCAAGCTTTTGGGTTACAAATCCAAAGAAAATTCAAGCCAACGGCTTGGGAATTCCCAAAGCAGGCCAAAATGTGAGTGCATTATAATGCACTTGCATTATGTATTATCTTATGTGTTTATATATGTTTGTATGTATGTATGTTTGTATATGTGTGTGTGTGTGTGTGTGTGTGTGTGTGTGTGTGTGTATGTTTGTCTGCTTGAAATTATGTATGTTTGTATGTATGAATGTATGCTTGTATGTATGAATGTATGTATGTTTGTATATATTTATTGTGGCATCCATTTCCTTAGAAACTAATTGATGTCTTATGACTAGTTTATTAACCTATGAAAAACATTATGTAGTTAGACAATCAATGAGTCTAAAAATTAGTATCTATCAAGGACATGTCTCTCACCTTGTATGCATGTTCAAATATCATAGTACCTTGATATTCTTCATCCTCTTGGTCTATGCTTATAAAAAAAAATTATAGCTAAAATAAGAAGTTATCTATCCCTAGATTGGACACACCTTATATATCCCTAGTAATAACTTATGGGTGTAGCAAAGAACATGTTACCCATGAGTCATTAGTAGATTTTAGTTGGGTCATATAATGTTCATTTCAAGGAACAAATTAACCTCAAGATTATAAAGGAAGAGAAAAAAGTCTCCTATTAAGATGACTAAATGAACTTATGGGAAATAAAGAGCTATGGAAGTGATCAATACATGATAATTATAACTATAGTAGCTTGGGACACATGTTATATACGATGAATACCAACCAATCCTAAACTTTAGTGAACATGAAAATATGCCCTAATGGTGTCAAGAAGGTCATTTTGATCTATTAAGGTTATTTGTTAGTGATGCTAGATGTAACAATAGCATAAGGGTAGGTTAATGTTTGATATGTCTAAAAGGAGAGAATTTCCTCTACCTATATAGGCTCCAATTTCCTTGTATAAACATTGAGGTTAAGTAAATGTTACTTGTTCATGGACTCTCACTTACTAGAAAGATGGGAATTAGGTAGTTACGAGTGTTTATAGATTTCAAACTAGTTTTAAATAGGTGAGATCAACAACCAAAGAAGGGTCAAATGAGAGCTTACATGCATAGAGTGTGGAACTCGTTGAATTTTTTACGGTGATCAACATTCAACTCATTCCTTAAGCATAGAAATTTGATGCTAACCATAGGGTTGACATCAACTCCCATTTTTATCAAACCAAAGACATTGAAAAATAAAGATTATGTGAAAATAATAATTAGGCTAGTTGTGCCAAAAAGTAGAGATCATTGACAAGTGTTTGAAAGTGGTGAGAAAACTATGTTATTTCTTCAACACTGGTGAATTTACTAATTAAATTTATTCTAAAATCAAAGAGGCATATGGAGATCAAATTTTTCAACTATAATCAAACAAGTTGCCAAAAAGATTGATCACCTTGAAAATTCTATTCAACTTGAATATGAAAAAATGACAAAACGTTCATGGTTGATAGGGATGACTATACATGAATAGAAATAGCTCTAGTAAGAAGATTAAAGGTTATAAAAGTTTGTACTTAAAAATAAGTTGGCATCTTGGTCTAATTATACATGTACCAAATATGATCATGTCATGTCAAGGAATTATGATGACCTTAAAGGTTCCAATCAAGACATGATCTAGCATGTAATAGAGCCTTCTACCAATTCCAAACCAATAAGGTAGAAGCAAAGGTTGATAAGTCCTAAAATTGAGCCTTTGATGAAATAAGAACTTAGATGTTTAAATCAAAGATCACATACCCCATTAAACACTCCTAAGATTTCAATGGTCCTTTTTAGAAAGAACAATGGATAGATAAGGCTATATGTAGAATTTAGAGATCTCAACTAAGCTTCACTAAAAGAGCATTATTTATTCCCACTAATGGAGAAAATTCTGAAACCTGATACATAATATAATGATATTGTTTCACTGTTAATGTGAAACCCAGTATCATTATGTTATGTTATCATTTATGGGTTATTTAGACACCAAATCTCATGGTGGTATGTAAACGTTTCACCGATAATGTGAAACCTGAACCATGGTAATTAGACACTCTTTTACTGTTAATATGAGACCCAATCTCATTATGAGATGTTATCAAATCACTTAAAATGTGAACCCAATTCTTATTTAATGTTATCATTCGTTGTTACTATATGAAGCCCGAGCTAGATTATAAAGGGCAACCTATTTCTTATTCTTTGTGAAGCCGATTTCATGTCATTCAATGTTCTTCCTTCGATGAGTTAGAAACTCTTGATAGGTCTATTGAATAAACATTACCTTGAAATTATAGTTTTGAAACACAAAAAATGTAGCATTATGTCATTCAATGTTATTATTGCAAGAACAATCTTATGAATTCTCTGTACAAAATTTTATGATAACTTATTAGATATTTCTAGAATAGAGTATTATTTTTGGAAACTATGAAACTATGTTCAATTCAAAACTTGTGTTTAAAAATTGGTTTTTGGTGAAAGATATTGCTTCTTTTTTATTCTTTCAAAGGAAATGGAAATTTTAACGATCTTTCTACAAGGAAATGAAATTATGTTCTTAATTTAAAAGAATGTATATGCATACTTATTACTGTAATGACTTAGGCCATATATGTGTATAACTATAAACCAATTATGTATATACACATAAATGTGATATACCTTCTTTAATCAGTATATTTATTTTCTTAATTGAATATTGAAAGTTTCATTTTGAGTAGGATGAAGTAAGGAATGTTTGTATTTGGTATACTAATTTATTGTGAAGAAATGTGCATAAATGTATCATTTATTTGATAAATGTAGAGCATGTTACAATGCCTAATTTTCTAACGTATGATGTACAAAAGTAGTAAATCTGAATCTGATTACTTCAAAACTATTAAATCCAAGATAACCCAAGAAAAACATATGTAGATCATGTTTACAGAATGATCTAATTAAATAACATGAAAGGATTGGTTAGAATAAACTTTTACAAATCAAATTTCGTGTTTGCAACTTAATGTTTAGAGGGAAACTTGGGTGTTTCCTTGTATGTAGAAAATTACCTTCTGAGACGGGTGTTGAAAATGGGTTAATAGAGGGTATAGGTTTTTCTTTTCCAAAATCTATCATTTTGCAACTATATACAACATATGCTTGCCCAAGCATTTGTAGCCCATAACATTGAATGAACTAATTCTATAACGTAACTCTTTACCATTTCCTAACATTGATCTTGCATGTTCTAATTGATAATATATTCTTGTAGTTATGTTAGGCATGCACCAAATTCCACCTTGCATATTGTTTTCTCTTGCTAAATATTCCATGCAAGGTCAAGTATTCTTCGAATTAGGAAGAATTTTGAGGAAGCGTAGCTTCATGGTTAGGTGGAAAAGAACCTGAACCATGTTCTCGTCCACTATATTTGGCAAGCTTGGAAAGGAATCACATGAAATTTCCATCTTTGACTATTGTACTTGTACTATTGATGTAAAAATTGAATTGACTAAGTGGCAATGATAGCCTAGTCAAACTATGTAACTCATCAACTTGAAATTTTAAAATGAATATAAATTATTATTTGAACATGTTGTGCTATGATAGAACATAGACATTGGATTTATATGTTCCTTAATTTATTATTCATAATATCAAAATTGATTTATTGGTGTTAATTAAGTACGACATATTACATATTGAGATCCAGCATTGGGCTTAGTGACCTATGGATTTGTTGAGTTAAGTAGAGATGAGGAAATCTTAGGAAGCCATGGTGACATGTTCATTGACTAGGATAAATCCTACTGAACATACATTTCTATGTGAGAGTACCTCTGATTTATCTTTATTAAATGGACCCCTGAGTGATCCAAAGTGCTAACCTATATTATATTTTTCCTCCTCATAAGTATTATTAGTACCTCTAACTTCAATAAATTTTTATGAGCTATACATGATCACATTCATTAACGAGGTAGCAATCTCATGACATCCATGAGGTTTTAAGAATAAGATTTATAAGGTTGAACTTCAAGGTATTTGAAGATGGTCATTAAGGGAAGATTACAGAAAATGTTGTAAACCTTAGTTAGATGGAATGCAATTACAAGAGGAAAGATAGTCATTAAGGGTTCAAGAGGGCAGTCCTTAGGTCTCAAAGACAATGAGTTACATATAAATATTAGAGGGAAATAATACAAATGATAGTCAATAGAAGGTAGTAAGGGCACTTCATGGTACAAGAATAGAAGTGGTGCAATTATGGATGGAGGGTCCAAAAAGGACTATCCAACCATACAGCCTAGAGTTCAAAACAATAGAAATAACACAAGAAATGGTCAACAAACATGAAGTATTAATGATTCAACAACTTGCAATATTACATGCATCATATGCCATATATGCAGAATGACTAGGGCTCACAAGCCTATTGCAAGGGCATTACAAGATATTACAATTGGTACAAGGCCTTAGTATAGTCTGACAACCTAGAAAATTGGAAATTTTCCATTCCTTTAACTACTAACTACCTAACTAGATGACTTCCAAAGGATTACAAATGATCTTAAATGTGAATCTCCAACTTCAATTATTATCTACATCAACTTCAAGGGCTTACAACCCCAATGCAAGATCAAATGTGTAAGTTGGCCAAGAACATGAAAAGATAACCCATTGAGAAAAGGAATATATTGTGTATCTCCAAGAAATTTCCCCTGGGCCTAAAATACCTAAATTATGTTTCATTAAGCTCTACACATTTCATAAAAGGTCCACACAACCAATCTAAGCCAACTAGGACTTGAATACTCTATCAAAGAATTGACAGTGAAATCCTAAGAGTGATAACTTTCTACAAACAAATGCAAATCACCTAAAACCTAGATATGTTGTAGATGACCTCATGTAGAATCTACATCCTACTCCATGGGCTTAGAAATGACAATGCGGTAAAATACAAAAGAAATTGTTGAGACAACTACAGACTGAACTACAAGAAAAGAAATGTTTTTGGTTTGTATAGGATTACTTTACAACCAAAGATGCTCCTACATAAAACACCTGAGGTTGGAAGAAAAGTGAGTCCATCACTTTCTAGGGGCTACAAGAAAACCAAAGTGGGCCACCTCATCCTAAGAAATCCATTATGAATCCTTCACTGGTATGCCTTTCCACTTTACCAGATATTCCTTGTACTGCTTGTTCCTAGTGCTCCTTCCACTTCTAATGTCCAAGATCTGCTCAATCTTCCCTAGTGGTTGATATGGTAACTTCTCCTCTAATCCAACTTCCATGTTACTCCCACTTAACTGTCCTTCATGGTACTCATGATTTTTTGATAATGTTGAAAATAGGTGATATACCAAGTGTCTCTAGTAACTCCACTTCATATACATTTCCTAAATCAATCTTCCTAAGAATATTACATGGTCCAATCTTCCTTATCTTCAACTTATGGTATGTTCCTACTGGAAACCTTTCCTTCCTAAGATATATCACAACTTCATCTCCAACAAAAAATTCCTTATGTCTCCTTTTCTCATCTTCCTTCTCATTGTACCTATTGTTCATGTCCTCCAAGTGTTTTCGGACCTGACTATGCAATGTTTCCATGAATCCTATAAATTCTTCTACTTTTGCACTCCTCTTATTCTCCATATTGATGTCTCTAAGCTCCACAACTCATCTAGGATGTATCCCTATCACAATATCAAATGGTTTCTTCCCTCTACTCTAGTTTACTAAATTATTTTATGTAAACTCTACTTATGGTAGAACTATGCCCCAATTTCCTACCTTATCTCCAACAAAACATCTCAATAAGTTACCCAAACTCATTTTTACTACCTCGATTTGTCCATCTATTTGCAGGTGATATGATGAATTAAACTTCAGGTTTGTCTTCATCTTTTTCCACAATGTCCTCCAAAAGCACCCAATGAACTTGGCAACCTTTTTTGAAACTATGCTCTTTGGTAGTCCATGCAACCTCACAATCTCCTTGAAAAATAATTCAGCAACATGCACAACATCACTAGTCTTCTTGCAAGGAATGAAATGTGTCATGTTAAAAAATGTGTCCACTACTACCATTATAGAATCATATCCTCTTTGTGTTCTTGGTATTCCCGATATGAAATGCATGCTTATATCTTCCCAAGGTCTCTTTTGTATTTTCAAAGGTTTATACAATCCAATATTCCGACTACTCCATTTTACTACTTGACAAATTCTGCAGCTTTGAACATACTTCCTGACATCCTTATATATTTGCGGCCAAAAATAGTCCCCACTCACTAAAGCTACTATCTTATCTACACCAAAATTTCTTGCTAGTCCTCCATTGTGCTTCTTCTTAATAAAATTCTCCCCCATTGAGCTCCTTGGAATGCACAAATGATTTCCTTTGAACAAAATAGCTTCTTGAATGAAATAATTCAGCCATTGACTCATATCTATCACTATTGGATCCCCACATGCCTTCCATGCTTCAGCAAAATCTGGGTCATCCTCATACATATGTTTCAATTCTTCAAAACCCAATACTTTTATCTTCATTTCTTTCAATAAATTCCTTCTCCTTCTCAATGCATCTGTAACCTTATTTGACTTACCACTCCTATGCTTCAACAAAAATATATAACTTTGCAAGAATTTAATCCATCTCATATGTCTCTAGGTCAACTTACCCCAATTGTTCAAATACTGCAAGGCTTGATGATCAATGTACTACACAAACTCCTTAGGCAATAAGTGATGTCTCCACTTCTTCAAGTCTTCAATTATGGCATAGAACTCTTGATCATAAATTGAATATATCCTTTTGGAATCATTCAATTTCTCTATGAAATAAGCTATTGGTCTTCCTTCTTGACTCAACACTGCTCCTATTGTATTTCCACTGGCATCACAATCAACTTGAAATTCCTTATCCAAATTAGGTAATGATAACATTAGTTGCTCGATCACCTTTTTCTTCAACAATTCAAAACTTTTGTATGGTTTGGATGTCCACTTGAAATCCTTCCTATCTCCTCTCATTATTTTTGTCATGGATTTGAAAATGCTACTAAAGCTACTAATGAAGTTCCGGTAGAAACTAGATAATCCATGAAATGATCTTACCTCTCTAATATTTACTAGTGTAGGCCACTCAACAATTCCTCTTACCTTCTCAGGGTCCATCTTCAATCCTTCAACAAAAATGGAAAAACCCAAGTACACCAAATTTGTTTGCATAAAGCTACACTCCATGATGTTTATCAACAACTTCTCTCTTAATCTTTGTAATACTTGTTTGATGTACCATAAATTTTCTTCTCTAGTATTACTAAAAATCAAAATATCATCCAAATAAACAAGAACAAACTTACCCAAGAATTGCTTCAGTACTTCGTTCATAAATCTCATGAAAGTGCTAGGTGCATTGGTCAATCCAAAAGGCATCACTAACCATTCATATGACCCTTCATTAGTCTTAAACGAGGTCTTCCACTCATCTCCTTCTCTGATTATGATTTGATCTAGTATCCACTCTTTAGGTCAATCTTTGTGAAATACTTTGCTCCACTCAAACAGTCGATAATCTCATCCATCCTTAGAAATGAGAATCTATACTTGACTCTGATCCTATTGATTTCTCTTGAGTCTATGCACATCCTCCACTCTCCATCTTTCTTTTGTGCCGGTACAACATGTACCACACATGGGCTTAAGCTCTCTCTGATCCATCCCTTCTTCAACAATTCTTGTATTTGTCAGTTTAGTTTCACATTTTCTACAAGTGTCATCCTATGTGTCACTTTATTATGAATTGTTACTCTTGATATTATATCTATATGATGATTGATGCTTTGGATTGGTGGGAATCCATCTAGTACATTCTCTAATATGATATCATGATATTCTATCAATAGTTCTGCTACTTCAGTCTACAGTGGATCTTCATCCTTTGCGGTAGAATTTTTTGTTTCCTGAATATTGCACTTCTTTGGAATTAATGAAAAACACATTTTCTCATGCCTCAATCCTTTCAAAAACTTCCTTCCATGTACCAAACATAGTCTATCCATGCCACAAGCTTTCTTTTTGTCCTCTTCTCCCAAAGGTATCAATATATGTTCCTTGCCATTTGAAGTCACAGTGTAGGTATTCTTACTTCCATCATGAATTTTTTCCTATCATATTTCCATGGTCTTCCTAACAATAAATGGCATGCATCCATGGGCACAATGTCACACAACACTTCATTATTATATGATCCTATATGAAATTTCACCAAACATTGCTCATTCACCAAGATCTTATGTTCATCATGAATCCATTCTATCTTATAGGGAATTGGATGTTTCAATCTCCTCAAATTCAACTTTGTTACCATCTATTTTGAAACTAGATTATTGGTACTACCGCTATCAATGATAGCTTTGCATACCTTTCCTTTGGATTTACATCTTCTCCTGAACAAATCCTTTCTTTGTAGTGGTTCCTGAATCACATCTTTATGCATTAAATATCTTCTCATTACCAATGATTTTTTTCTTTGTTTTCCCAACAAAACTCAAAGATCCCATAGGCTCTTCATCCACATAATTTGTTCTTCTAGTATTCTCAATATTCTTGTCAGTACTTCCCTGATGAAATTCAAACTCTCTACATCCTTCACCTCCACACTTCAAACAATTTCCTTTGAATGATCTCTTCTTAGATCTTCCTTCATCTCTCATATATCCATCATTATGGTAGTAATTATGACCTCCTCTATCACTACAATTGTAGAAATTTTTATCCTCTCTTCCTCTGCAGTATGAATTATTGTCCTTCTCTTCAATGTGGTAGGGTTTCCCATCCTTATTTTTCTCTAGATATAGTCTCCTCTCTCTAGATTGTGTTCCGCTTGTGTGGAATCCTCCTCTTGCACTTCTCTATCTTTGTTCAAACTTCTTATTCAACTTTTCTTCTATCTTCAACACAAATCGGTATGCTTCTTCAACTATTATCATCTTTACTAGGCTCAATTCTTCTTGGATGTTTGTTCTTAGCCCATTGATATACCACACAACCTTCTCTTTGCTTTCCTCACTATGTCCAGTCCTAATGATATTCTTGTAAAATTCTTCAATATATTCTTTCATGGATTTCTCCTTTTTCCTAAGATTCTACAATCTTTTCAACAATTCAAGTTCATAATCAACATGTGTAAATTGATTCTTCAACTTTGTCACCATCCTATCCCACTTTGTGATTTTCTCCTACCCCCTCCTATTCCCATCCAATTGAACTTCTTTCCACCATATAGCAGCATGTCCTTTCAACTTAGTTTTTGCATATCTCACTCTTTCCAAATCTTCAATTTCTTCATACTCAAAGTATTCCTGCATATCATGGATCTAATCAATCAACTCCTCAGGGTTTAAATTTCCCACATAATTTTAAACTTCAATTCTAGGTCTCTTACCAATCTTGGAAATATCATTTAACATGTTAACCTAATCTGAATCTTCTTCTAGGTTTTCTTCAATTTGATTTGCAGCATGATCTAGGTCATCATCACTTTTGTCTGCATGTCTAGGGTTTAGACCTCTCCTTCTATCTGTAGTGTAGGAAAATGCATACCCTTGTATTTTCAAACTTGTTTGGGCCTAACTTGTTTTATTTATCCCTATTTATGTCTTAATTGGTCCTATTTTGCATCCACAAGCCTAATAAATTACATCTATTTCTGGCTAATCCTGACAAACATCAATGGATAAATGATAATTTAATGATTATGTCTCTGTGTCCCTAATTTTTGGGTCGGGACTAAGACGCCACCTAGGGCATATTTTTCCCCCAAAGGTCTTGGGACCCTCTTTTCAAAAGCATCTTAAAAGGGCCACTTTTTGGAGTTTGTGCCCCAAGTTTTTAGCCTTGTGGCGTCTTAGTCCCCCTTGGCTTATTTTTGGGATTCAATTTCAAATTTTGGCAGGATTTATCCTCCTTTAATTAATGATTTCATGTGTCAGCTTGTTGTGGTGTAATTTTGGGATATTAAGCATGGAAAAGTATAAATACATGGTTCCTTCACTCATTTTCAATCAATTCTTTTGTGGGAGCATCCTAATAGCATAATTGGAGTTTACAAGAGCATTCAAGATGAATTCATCAAGCATTTGGAGCCATCATTAGGATTCAAGCATCATATCAAGGATAGTCTTGCATCATGTGTGTTTTTGAACTAATATTTGTGATGTAGGGTTTTGATTCAAGCAAGCAATTCAAGTCAAGATCTATCAAGCATTCAAGCATTTCTAGATCTAAATCCAAGCTAGCCATTTCATACAAGTTTGTAGACTTCATAGCAAGGGTTTGGTGAGTTCTAACATTGCATGTTGTTCATTCATCGTTTCCCTCCATTTCATTTCATTTCAAGGTTTAATTACCAAAAAGGGTTTTGACCAAGGCAAACCCCCATTTACTAACAATCAACAAGTTTTTCCTCTCTTGCATTTTTTTGATTGCAAGTTTAGGTTGAAGACTTGAAGATCATTTGAAGTGCAAAGTTGCAAAGTTGCAAATTTTCATTACAAAGTTGTCATATTCATGGAAACTCACCTACAGGCCAGATCTGGAAGATTTGATGCCTCAAAACTGAGAAGAAGGAAGTGTTGACATTGGACCTTAGGACCACATTCAGAGATTTTATAAATACAAAACAGGACTAAGTCGCCACCTAGGGCATCTTAGTCCTCCTGAGGTTATTTTTCAAAAATTCTTTCGGATCTGGTTTCGACATCCAAAGATTTTGCATCTTCCCTGAAATATAGCAATGAGACTAAGACAATAGTAAGGGTGTCTTACTCCTCCATGGCACATTTTGGTAGCTTCTTTACATTTCTAGAATCTTCATTATATTTCCAGACTTACCAGGTACACATACCCTAACTTGTTGTTGCATAATTTCATCATTTGCATCATTCATTTAGCTTGCATTGTTAGGTTTGTAAGTTGAATGCTAAGTTGTCTTTTCCAAGCTTTTGCTTGGTGGTGAACCCTTCAAAGCCCAAAATAACCCTTCCTAGGTCTTCCTTGTACTTGAGAATTGACTCACCTTTGAGGTCGATAGTCAATCCAATTAGGACTCGTAGAAAATTCTTGAATGGCCTAAGGAGAATAGGTAGGCACTCCCACCCATCTTATTTTCTTTATTGTTCACTATCTTCTTCTATAGAATCTAACTAAACTCTCATTTCCATCATCTCCAACATTTCATTGGTTTTTCAAACAACAATTTCCATAGTAGGTTCTCTTCTTGGCGGCATCTCTTCCCTTGGATTCAGTGCAACTACCTCACAGTCAACACTTGATTGAAAACACTTGTAGGTTGCCTCAGGTTGACACTCTATTCACCACAAGGAATGCCTTCTCTCCAAAGGACTCACAATCTTTCTTTGATACAACTTGGAGCAGTCATGAATGGAGGGTCTAAAAAGGATTGTCCAACCATGCAACCTAGAGTTCAACATTGCATAAATAACACAAGAAATGCTCAAAAAAATGAATCATCTTTGATTCAACAACTCGTAGTCTTACATGCATTATATTTCATATATGTGGAATGACTAGAGCTCACAGGAATTTCGCAAGGGAATTACAAGATATTACAACTAGCACAAGGCCTTATTACAGTCCAACAACCTGGAAAACTAGAATTATTCAATTCTTCTAACTACTAACTACCTAATTGACTGACTTCCAAATGATCAAAAATGATCTTAAACATGAATCTCCAACTTCAATTATGATCAATGTTGGCCTCAAGGGCTTACAACCCCAATTCAAGATCAAATGTGTAAGTCAGCAAAGAAAATGAAAAGATAATCCATCAGGAAAATGAATGTATTGTGAATCTTCAAGAAATTTCCCCTGGACCTAAAATGCCAGAATGATGTTTCATTAATCTCTACATGTTTGGGAAAAGGTGTGCACAACCAATTTGAGCCAGCTAGGCCCTAAATACTCTATCAAGAATTGATAGTGAAATTGTGGGAGCGATAACTTTATGCAAATGAATGCAAATCACCTAAAATCTAGATATGTTGTAGATGACCTCATGTAGAATCTATATCTTGCTCTGGGAGCTTAGAAATAAAAGTGTAGTAAAATGCAGAATAAATTGTTGAGATAGTTATAGACTGAATTATAAGAAAATATATGTTTTTGGTTGATACAATTTTGCTTTACAACCAAGGATGCTCCTACATCAAGAAGGTATAATATACTCAAAAAGGAGAAATCCTTTATCAAGTGAAAAGGGACAATTGTTACTTTTAAGACCTCAAGAGCCATGACAAAGAATAGACGGTCACAAAAGGGTAGTACTTTCATAAGACAATAGATTAAAAGACCAAACTTATTATTTAATGTGCCTTCTTATGATCGAACTTGATATTTTACCTCCTCAAGTTGAAGTCTTGCAAGCTACATGGTGGTATTTATTGTAGACCTAGTTGATTAAATTCATCACTATAAAATTCATGTCCAACTTGTGTGCCAATATTTTTTACTAAAATCCCAAAAAGCGATCCCCTATGCAATAGTTATATTATTTTATGTCTTCATTTTATTCTTGATATTTCTAAGATTCTTATCTAAGATAGGGTTATCCTATGCTTCTATTTCTTCAATATTAGTTGTAAAGTGTGCATTCTCCATCACACTCACATCGTATTCCTTCATAATTGAATTGTTCATATTTAGATTCCAACCAAGTTGATCAACAGTAGCAACACCTAGTGCTTGGACATGACTTTTTTCCCCTTCTTGTGTAATGACACGCCCCTTTTTATGCCCCTTAAGAAAGTCTTGTAGACACTAAAAATTGTCCTAGGTCTATGGCTTTATTAAATCCCCTTTCATCTTTCATAATTAAATAATTTCAATTATTTAATTATTGTCTAATGTCATAAAGTCTTCTATTAATTAAATAATTTGAATTATTTAATTAATTCATTTTATCTTTCTAGGTGAACCCACAAAAGTGGTTTACAATTGGAGTGAGGAAGCAAAAGTTGAAAAAAATGATCCCATGCCAAAAAAAATCATTTTTGGGGTTCTAACGAACTAATAGGTTCAAATGAACTAGGGTTTGAGTGAACCCATTCAATTAACTTCCCACCATTCCCACAAAAAAAAAGGAAACCCTTTTTGAAAGGGGGTTCAAATGAACCCCTAGGGGTTCACTCGACTTGAACCCCCCATTTCCATCCTTCTCCCCCTCGGGTGGTAAAAAGTCCAAAATTTTACACTTCGAAGATCAGGTTCAGGAAGAAAATGGAGGAAACCTCACAAACCTAACTGGATAATGGTAGTCCTCAGAATGAGCTATCCAACGAATATAATTTTAATATTTTTTGGTTTTATTATGTATTTGTCTTTTTAGTTTTATTAAACATAGGTTTTTCACGGAAAATAAAGCTCTTTGTTCTACACATGTGGAAAATAGAAGATTATCAAAAGAAAAATTTTAAAAATATGTCCAGGTTAGATATTGATGTCCTTGATCCATTAAAAAAATATTGAATTTCGATACATATAGAAAAAGCTATGTTGTATACAATCTGCCTATGTTTGAATTGTAATTGGTTTGACTTTGAAACTTGATTAAGGAAAAAATATTTAATAAAACACTATGAAACCAAATTAAAGTGCTAGATATCGTAGTTACAAATCTAAACTTGAAAAAAATAGAATTTCATCCTTCATACAAAACAAGTTATGTTGTATACGGTGAGCGTCACTCCTTAAAAATGCCATTTTTTTTAAAAAGCTAGTTTTCAAAGGAGATGGAAAAAGAAGTGCAATCTGATTCCAAAAAATTTGAAAAAAATATATTTAGAATCTATAGACAAACTGTCACAAATCACTAGTTTGCATCATCTTCAAATTCCTCATGATTCAGCCGCTATAGGAGCCCAAAAGTGAATATTTAGTTTTAAAATATCAGTTTAGTGTCCAGTTTGCCCAAAAATTGTAAACCAGTATTGTGGGATCACCCTTCTATTTCCTCTATTGATTAATTAAATAAATTATTGTTTATTTAATTATGTCACTAATGTCCTTGTCTTCTATAACTAGCACTTGCACCAAAAGGAGGTGCAATGGTTACACCGATTGTATTTTATAAATTAGTTGAATTATTATTTTGTATTGAGGAATAATTTTATACAGAGAGGAGGTGGTTTCAATATGCAACAAACAACAAGTCGTGGTGTTCCAAATTCTTCTACCATTCAACTTCCTTCAACAATGATATTTTGTTTTGCATTACACAGAATAATATGCTATTAGAAACCTAAATTGGGATTCAAAGTGAGTTTGAGTAAATTCATACTTCCAAAAATACTATGCTTAGGCAATGAACAAGTAGTGGCAAGATAGAGAGAGATTTTGCTAGTAATATTAGGGACTGAACTAAATTAGATTCAAGTTGGTTGTGTGCCCAAGTGGCCAAAGAATGTAATTGCCTTGAAATTAGTGGATTTAAGTGAGTAGTTGGCACACATTTTTTTGTTGTTTTCTCCCACTCGTGGGTTTCCACAATGTAAATCCTTGTCTTCATTTCTATGATTATTTACTCTCATTTCTTTGTAATTCTGAGTTAAATTCTTTTGCTAGAAAAATCCATTCTTTATGTCCTTTATTCAAATTTGTATGTTGGTGACTACTGTATGGTCTAACCATCATAGTTTATGGATCAATGATCATATTAAAACTCGAGACCTAAATGACATATCTAATACCACATCAAAATAGAAAGTTGCTTTAATGTCTTTGTTTCTCTACTACTACCAATGTAATCTTGGATTTTGATGGAGGCATTCTAGTGACAGTATAGAAAGAAATAGTGAGGCTTCATAGATTTAGCCTCATAGATTACAACAACACTACATATTGTATAGATATAGTTGGCACAAAATTTTCCATAAATTTCCTTGACACAAATTGATCCATTGATTGATAATTTCTTGTTTTGGATCTTTTTTCTTGCATTGTACACATCTTTCTGATGAATGATAAATTGAAAAGAAAAATACAAAAATTCCTCTAATAGATTATTATTAGAAGATTTTGATGTTATGTAAGCCATTGCAACATAGTTAATATACCCTTAAAATGCATGGTAGCCAAGGAAAAGATATAAATAAATTCAAGGGATTAAATAGTGCCATACATAAATAAATGTATATGATAAAATGTAGCATCAATGGGGTTTAAAATGCTTGCATATTAAAGTTGTTTGTTCCATTGCCAAGGTATCTTGGTTCTATTTTGTAGTGGAATATAAATACCAAAACATGTTAGATCTTATTAGAACTCTATTGTTATTAAGAAAAGTGGTCATGCAAAAGATTTCATACTTTAAATTTAAGGATTAGCATATCAAACCCAAATTTGTTGAAGACACGCCTCACACACAGTTCAACAAGATTATTTCAAAAATAAGCATACTGATTTTGGCAATGACATATAGATAACTATTTATATTTGGCTATGATGTATCAAAATCAGTCTGTAAAAAAGCAACAATCAATACAAGAAAGTAGTTGGAATTAATACATAAATACATTTTCGACATGTGCTAAGGGTGGTGTCATGAGGGGGGCTTCGGGATCTATTTTTAAGGAGCAGGGATCTCAAGAAGCAAAACAAAAAATGCTACATGATAAATTAGAATTCTTTCCTCAACAATAGCAGCTCTTACCTTTTAGCTCAAAAAATGAAGTGGGAGCAAAAGGGAAGAGGTGGGGCTAGAAATTGCTCCACCAGCTTAGGCTTTTTTTTGCCACTTGTCAATTATATGAAGCTTTAAAATTCTTGCCAAATAATTTTTTTATTATTTTATATTTATGCACTCAACTAAATTGAATATGCAAAATAATAAAATGAATGAGACCACCAGCTTCCATGAATATAGGAGGTTAAATTTATAAGCTTAAATTATGCTATAAAATTCATGAGACCACCCACTTTAAAATAATCCTAAAAATTATCAACAGCACCCACTGGAAAATATCTCCTATATTTTTGACTTCAATTTATAAAATTTTGAAAACAAAAGGACCTTTTCCTTGAATATATTGTTGCATAGCCTATTTGTGACTATTTTGTGAATATTACCTCTGACGATACTCATACATCCAAATAACCAGAAAACATGATACCATTGACAAAGCAAAAAAAATTAAAATGAGCAAAAAATACAATTTTCAAAGAACATCCACAAATGCAAAGCATTCAATCATGCCTACAAATTGTACTTATTTGTTCAACATTTAAGAAATGTTGTTAAAGAGGATTAACTTTTATTTTCTCTGTACAAATGTAACCCCCATTTTAGATGGAGAAAGCCACAAAATGTTAAAGTGGATTGAATTGGTGCTAACACAGAAGCGGAGCAACATAAAACCTGAAAATCATTATTGGAGTATTATCCTCTTCTTCCTCTGTTTTTTCCATCTGTGAACCCTCTTTTCTCTTAAAAGTACACTCCACCATATTTGATCATTGGACCATTCGATTTCCATCAGTTGAAGTAGAAGCAAGAAGAGGATCGCCATGATCTTTTCTCAGAAACCCAGATACGAACAACAGTAGACTCGCCATTAAAAAAATCTAGATAAATTACTGAACTTGTAAACATTAAATGGTGACTACAGATCTCAAAGCCATTGTATAGAGATATGAGGGAGAAAAGGAAAGAAAGATCTGTCAAAGAGTCGGCGTCTTGTTTATTTAGACAATGGGAAGAATTTGAGTTTTAGGGTTTGTCGACTAAAAGTTGTTACCTAGTTTAGTGTAATGCCCACTCTTTTGGTTAATTGCAAGTTTCCTGAAAGTTGATTTGTCGGCGTAAGACAAATTCAATGGGTTGTATCCACAATAAATAAATTTATATTTATTTAGTTATTTACCACTTTCTATTATAATTAAACTAGCATACATATATTAATTAATAATATATGTAAAATACATCGAGAGTGATCATAAATTATTTCTTTTCATTCTTAAGCATTTTAGGAATTTTCCAGGAGATATAGTTACAAATGACAATTTCTTGGCACAATACTTTTAAAGATTATATTCTTTTTATTTGCACCAAAATTATTTCATTTTTTTAAATTACACTAAATTCGAACTTCTAAAAAATATTACATATATTGGGAAGTTTTTAATTTAAATATTTTTTGATAGGTTTGCAAGAGAAATACATATCTACTTTTGCATTTTTAGGTTCAATTAGATTGTATTATTTTAAGGAGATAGTAAATGCATTGGAGAAAGGGGATGTAAATATGGTGGATTTTGCATTCAAAGAATTTGAAACATTAACACAAGAAGTATTTTTGGATCTTCCTTTTTGTAGCCATGCGCCACCAGATTTGCCCCTCCTCCCTCTAAATCGGACATGCTCTTCTTGAACCCCTTCACAACTGCCCCACCAGAAATATCTCGCACTGCTCCACACACAATAGTTGTATGTAAAGTAGGTGATTCAACCACATAATCAACACAAAATTGAAATAAAAAACCAAAAAAATGGAAGAAACTTCATACTTCTACAATATCCATCCAAGCTACTTCATAAGTTGTGCCTGCCTCATTCGTAAAACAAATATATAATTAAAAATCGGTACTGCATGAAACAGTTTGCATGCTAGAATCACTGGCAAAAATATACACATGTTGTGTTAAATGGAAACATCACTAAATTATTGGCAATTCTACATAATCTTCTGTATTCAGAAGCCCTAAGGAATTTCTCCCTTAAAAATGCGTTCCGGAAGTTAATGAAGAGAACTAAGATCATTTTCGAATATGAAGAGAATTTAGAAACGCGAAAATTAATGTTTGCATTTAAAAAAAGACGGTGCCTAAAAGCTTTCTTTAATCATCCCAAAAATATTGACAACTGGAAACCCTATTTTCAACAACCAGTATTGAATCACAGATCATAAATGCCATATGAGAATATATTTTTAATCTGGACACACCTAGAAACAAAGTTCTAGAAAGGTAAGAAAATCTTATAGGTGCTAATGACCAATTTGATCTTTGCCCTTGATCAGATGTTTATGGAAGACAGTGCCTAAACGAAAATTTGGTAAGATAAATTTGAAGTACCAAGTTTTCCCTGTAAGATGAACCAAGCAACAACAAAGAGTTAAATACCAATTCAAGTAGATGACCTCCATGTGAATAGACATCAATACAAGAATTGAATCTAACAGTTCGATTTGGTCCGAGTTAAGAGTTAAATCTGTAAAGGTGATGATCTTGAAGAACTTGATTTTGAACAATCAGATGACCAAGAAGAACAGAGACTGCAAGAGCCAGATTAGTACAAGAAAGCACAAAGAAAAACAGGATTGAGATCGGTAGGGCTCAGATAATCTCTTCATGAGCTATCAAAGTGGATGTTGACCTATGGAGGGTTGAATATGTGCTTGGATGATAAAAGGATCTTTTTACGCTAAAGATTCCTAGTTGGATAAAATCTTCCATTTGGGAAATAGGAAATTGTTGGAGTTAGAAGCAACAGCATGAAATAGAGGCAAAAATAGTTTGCAAGATCCAAAGGTCTTATATATAATCACTAATGGACATGAACAAGATGCTCACAAATTCTGTAGACTGCCTCTGCAAATGTATTTGTATTCTTTGACCAAATGTACCTGGTGAACAAACCAAGTTAAATGTCGAATGTGAACCAGAGTGTGGAGAAATTTAGAGAAATCTTGAAGTTATTATGCATTAGGTATTCACATAGTGCATTTGGAAAGTTACTTTTATTTTGTGCCCGAATGAACCTTGAGATCGAACCAAGTGAAACTTCACATGTGAGAATAAGATTGTGAAGCAAGGCAGGGAAAATCTTAAAATTATTGTACATTAATTACTCACATAGCACATCATAAGGTTATTTGTATTCCATTATCAAATGGATCTTGAGATTAAGCCAAGAGGAAATCTTAAAGTTATTGTACATTGACTAGTCACATGGTGCATTTTGGGGGTTTAGCCCTAGCATTGCAGTTTTGCCCGCTAAAATTCCAATGTACTTTTTTGGAGTTTACATTTCAAGGTTAAGGGCTCCAATAGATTCCTTACAACCCTATTAAAGAAATAGTCTTATAGTGGAGCATTAAGTTAAAAGAAGGTGACTATTTTAACCTATTAGCTAGGACAAGTTGGCAACTGTAATGTTTCAGTATATGGCTGATTTGATTTTTTGTTACATCATGTTTTAACTTTTAGGAAAGATTTACCTCATATAATTCATCTTCAAGGGAAATTGCGTTTTATGTCCATCTTCAAGGGAAATTGTGTTTTATGTCCAAATTTGGTTTTCTTTATTTCTGTTAAAATGTTACTTTGGCTATGTACGCATCAACTTATTAAAATTTTATCTATGCAGATATGAAGGGTAACTTGTCAATATTGTGACATCGCAGATTCTTACAAAGTTGCAAACAACATTACAAGTTCCTAAATTCTCTGTTGGGCTTGAGGAACGCATGGAAAAGGTGGTTACCTTATTACAAATGGAGTCTGATGAAAAATAGCTAATAGTGGGCATTTATGGAATGGGTGGTACAGGTAAAACAACTCTCGCAACAACCATGTTCAACAACATACATTTCAATTTCAATGTTAGTTACTTTTTATCAAATGTTTGGAGCATTGAAGACACTGAACTGTAGAGGAAAATAGTAAAACATCTGGTATATAAATACAGTAATTCAGCTGAAGGAGACAACTGGATGGGAATAGATCGATCATAAGTATCATTAATGCCCTTTTGGTTCTTGATGATGTTGATGATCGAGATGTTTTAGATACACTGTTAGAACGTCAGATTTATCTTCAGGGAAGAGTCATTGTAACATCTAGAGATACAAATGTGCTAGGTAGGAAGCATAATCATATAGCATATCATGTAGATGAGCTTAACTATGATCAAGCTCTGAGGTTGTTTAGTCAACATGCTTTCTCTCAAGAGTCTCCCTGTAAAAAATATAAAGACCTAACTGAGAAGGTTGTGAAGGCCTACCAAGGGCTTCCTCTAACTATCGAGGTTATAGCTAGGCTTTTGTATGACAAGGAAGACTCCAAAATCTTGAGTGAAGTCTTGAAACAGTTTAATAAGTGGTGAAATTACTAAAATTGGGGAAAGGCTAAGAATTAGCTATGATAATCTGAATGAAATAGAAAAATAATTTTTTCTTGATATTGCATATTTCTTCATTGGAAATGAGAAATGCAAAGCTCTGAGCATTTGGGAAAGTTCTGGATGGTCTGCAAATTTGGCTATACACAATCTTTATGCCAAATTTCTTATAAAGTTCACTTTTGATGATCGGTTGCAAATGCACGACATTCTTTGTGACATGGGACGGGCAATTGTGAGAAAGCATAATCCTGTTGATCCTAGCAAACGCAACAGATTGTGGGATGAGAAGGAAGTTAGAAAAACTTTTTAAAATCATTTGGTAATTTTCTCTCTCAAAATCTTAACATGATGATGTCACCAAACTATACATAAATTGTTATTGTGTTTTCTCATTTTTGGTATAGTCATATATATAAGAGTCCTGAGCAGCCTATTACCATGCCTTTTGCTAATAATAAAAAACTTGTACTGCTCTGATAGATGTCATTCTAATGCTGTAATATAATCCGGACATTGGAAAAATATGGATAATAACTAATATGATCTGAAAACTTACAGAGTCATAATCTGATTTTGGACCAATATGATTTTCATCTGCAGGAATTGTTTTTGTTAGAAGAATTGGTGGTTTCAAAAATCTTTGCATCTAGTGAAGAGGTCGATGTAAGGAAGCAAAGGTGTGCGGAATCGCTTCCTACGCTAATCTTGAGAGAACGAATATGCAAATTTCAATATAAAGTATTACAACGATTCAAAGAAACACATTCAAGAGTATAAATGAAATAACCATAAACACATAACACTGTGATTATCGTGGGGAAAACCCTTACGGGAGAAAAACCCCACCCTCTAAAACCTGCATAATGTATTATCAAATCAAAGAAGATTACAATACACTTGCAATGCAAGTTCTTACAAGAGCATCACCTCAACTCAAGCTTGGAGAGACACCACTAGCATCCTTCTAGCACCCAGCCTTGCAAACAAAACTCCATTATGTAAACTCCTCCCCAAGCCCTCCTTATATAGTGATTTACAACCTGGAAACCATTTGTGGTTTTACAAAACCATGGGCTTAACCACCATGCCACATGTTGCCCATTTTTGACATTTACATTTCCAAGATGGAAAAACAACCAGGTTAAAATAGTAATCCCGTCCATAATTTTGTCCTCTAGTTTAGACCCCCATAAAAGACATAAAACAAATTAACTATGCTCTAAAAATGGCCCTCCTATATTCTACTAAGGACAAGGCACCTTTTAACAACTCATACACCTTTTTCCAATGCATAAACATGTGGAAAACTGCCACAAACAAATTCTGTAATTTTCCTGGAAAAGGCTTGCAAGGTTGAGACATATTTCTCAACAATCTCCCACTTGTCGAACACCTTGCAAGAGTTAGGGGATCCAAAATATCATGGACTTAATTGCTAGGGGCCGAAAGGCCCATAGACTCTGAACACCATCTGAACTTCTCTGTGCTCACAGGTTTAGTTAATGCATCAGCAACATTCACCAAAGTGTCTACCTTCTCCAACTTCACCTTGCCATCCTCAACCATATCTCTCACAAAATGATATTGTACATCAATGTGTTTGGTCCTGGAATGAAAAGTCGGGTTCTTCGCTAGGCAGATTGCACTTTGATTGTCACTATAAATTGTCACTGCACCCTGTTTGAACTCTAGATCTGAATACAATCTCTTAAGCCAAATGGATTCCTTATAGGCATGAGTAGATGCCATATACTCTGCCTCTGTAGTGGACAAGGCAACCACAGCCTGTCGCTTGCTCATCCAACTAATTGCACCACCAAATAATGTAAACACATATGCACCGGTGGATCTTCTTCTATCAACATCACCAGCCCAGTCTGAATCCACATAGCCTTGAATATCCAAGGAATGCTTGTTTCCTATTCTATGAAAACATATAGAGTACTCTGAGGTACCCCGCAAGTATCTGAAAACTCTTTTAACTGCATCCCAATGTGCTCTTCCTGGATTAGACATGTAACGGGGAAGTACTCCCACTGCTTGGGCAATGTCTGGTCTTGTACAAACCATAGCATACATCAAACTTCCAACAGCACTCTGGTATGGTACTCGACTCATCTCTTCCATCTCTAATGGGGATGTAGGACACTGTGAAATAGAAAGCTTTGTTCCCATCGTAACAGGAACACTCAATGGTCTAGAATCCTGCATATTGAATCTTTTCAAAATAGTACCAACATACTTACTCTGGCCTAGCCAAAGCTTTCTGTTTTGTCTATCTCTTACAATCTCCATTCCCAAAATGTACGTTGCTGCACCAAGATCTTTCATTTCAAACTTCGCTGAGAGTTGAGATTTTAATTCTGCAATCAAACCTTTTCCTTTGCCAATAAATAACATGTCATCGACATACAAGGCAATAACCAGGAAACGATCACCATCAGATTTGAAATATATACAATGATCAGATTTAGATTGCACAAATCCCAAACTCAACACATATGTATCAAACTTCTAGTACCACATCCTAGGACTTTATTTCAAACCATACAAGGATTTCTTCAACTTACAGACCAAATGACTTTTACCTTTTACCACATAGTGCTCTGGCTGTGTCATATAAATTTCTTCCTCCAAGTCTCCATGAAGGAAAGTTGTTTTCACATCCATTTGCTCAATCTCTAGATCATAAGCTGCTGCAATAGAAAGCAAAAATTGAATGGATGTCATTTTGGCTACAGAAGAAAAAATCTCACCATAATCTACCCCCTCAACCTGGGAGTAATCCTTAGCAACCAATCGCGCTTTGTACTTCTCAATGCTTCCATCTGAACCCATCTTCTTTTTGAACACCCATTTACAACCAACAGGTTTCCATCCTTCAGGCAATGGTACAAGGTCCCATGTATCATTCCTCTTAAGAGCTGCCATCTCTTCATCCATGGCTATTTTCCAGGACTCTGAATCATTCATACCAAGAGCCTCTTCTACAGATCTTGGTTCATCAATGTTAGCATTCAAAGCAAATATACACCTCCAATCATCAGGAGAATACCCATACCTTTCAGGTGGTTTCCTTTGTCTAGTAGACCTTCGAGCAAGATCTGGTTCATTATCAGGTTCAGGTTCAGGTACCTCTTCTTCCTCTGATGATTCAGAACTCGTAGAGCTCTCCTCGACTTCTTGTCTTTCTAAGGGCCTCGATTCAACTTTCTCTGGTGTAGCAGGTAGTTGAATCACATCTTCCTTTTCTTCTATTTGTTCTGGCTGCACTGAAATAGAAGATGGCTTAGTTTCTCTAAAAATAACACTTCTGGAATAAAATACCTTTTGTGCAACAGGATCCCAAAGCTTGTATCCTTTCACACCATAACTGTATCCGATGAAAATACATTTAATAGCTTTGTTATCCAATTTTGTTCCGCTTCTCCTTTGGCACATGAGCATATGCCTCACAACCAAAAACTCTCAGATGTCTAAGTGAAGGCTTGTGGCCCGACCACGCTTCCATTGGCATTTTATCAACAAGAGCTGATGTAGGAGACCTGTTTATCAGGTAGCAGGCAGTGGCTACAGCTTCAGCCCAGAACTTTTGTTCTAGTCCAGCACCACTCAACATACTCCTAGCCTTCTCCATCAGGGTCCTATTCATTCTTTCTGCAACTCCATTCTTGCTGTGGAGAATACGGAGTTGTCTTCTGTCTTTTAATACCACAATCTTTACAAAATGTATCAAAATCATTAGAGCAATATTCACCGCCATTATTAGTTCTCAAACATTTTATTTTCTTTCCAGTCTGCAACTCTACCATTGCTTTAAATTCTTTGAAACGACTGAAAACTTCAGCTTTACTCCTAAGAAAATAAACCCATGTTCTTCTACTGAAATCATCAATGAAAGAGACATAATAAACTGATTTACCAATAGAAGGAACATCAACTGGACCAAATATATCTGAATGGATCAGATCCAATATACATGAAGACTTATGAGAACTGGAGTAAAACTGAATGCGGTTTTGTTTTCCATAAATACAATGCTCACAAAAATCAAATTCAAGATTGCAATCATTTAACCCATCAACAAGATTCTTATTTTTCAAGGTTCGTAGACCCTTCTCACCTATGTGGCCAAGTCTTTGGTGCCATAACATGGTCTTCTCTGCAGGCAGCTTTGATTCGGTAGACAGAGCACCCTTGGGTACCCAAAAACCATGACCATTTGTTGAAAGAGAAAACCTCTCCTTTTCCAACAAAGTAGTCTTTTTCACAATCTTATTAGAAGTACTATTGCACTCAATCGTGCATGCATCAAGCTGGTACAGTGTACCCAATCTGCTTCCTCTTGCTATTACCATAGCACCTCTTACCATTTTCACACCTGCTTCAGAGAACTGTACATGCACACCCGCATCTATTAGTTTACTAACAGATAACAAATTTCTTGCTAGTCCCGGGATATGCAAGACACCATCAAATCTTCTATTAGCATCCTTCTAGCACCCAGCCTTGCAAACAAAACTCCATTATGTAAACTCCTCCCCAAGCCCTCCTTATATAGTGATTTACAACCTGGGAACCATTTGTGGTTTTACAAAACCATGGGCTTAACCACCATGCCACATGTTGCCCATTTTTGACATTTACATTTCCAAGATGGAAAAACAACCAGGTTAAAATAGTAATCCCGTCCATAATTTTGTCCTCTAGTTTAGACCCCCATAAAAAACATAAAACAAATTAACTATGCTCTAAAAATGGCCCTCCTATTCTACTAAGGACAAGGCACCTTTTAACAACTCATACACCTTTTTCTAATACATAAAGATGTGGAAAACTGCCACAAACAAATTTTGTAATTTTCCTAGAAAAGGCTTGCAAGGTTGAGACATATTTCTCAACAGTCGACAAATTGAGAAGCGTTAGGTAGAAAAATTGAGAAGCGTTATGAAATTCATATTAGGGTAGTCGGAGACAAAAGTTGTGACATTATAGTTAGTAGGAATTTGCAGAGCAAGAGCGGTGATTTCACATTGCTTTGAATGAGTGGCACAGGTTCGGCTCATGGCCTACTCATAATCTAACTAAACAAAGGCTGACCTTGCTGGAGATAAAGACCATTGCAACTCACAATTAGGAGCCTTAAATTTGAATTTCTGTGAATTGAGGATTAAGGAAAAGAGCCAATTCATGTCTCATTTATTTCTGCTCTTGAACCGAAGACTACTCTCTATGAAATTTTGGGCTAATTGAATTTGGGACTGAGGTAGTATTTGGGATCGCTGAATAATTTGACATTTTTTTCTGCTTTGGCATCCGAAAGACCAATGCTCTCCAATATCTTTTTCTTGGATGCCTTGGAAATCATCTCCATTGAGCTTATTCCCTGCATTAGCTGCAAATGGAATATTGCACTTGAAATAAAATAAAATAAAATAATGTAATGTAATACCTGCTATTATATGATATCTTAACAATTAATAATATTACCATGTGAGCATCATGAGTATCAATCCCAGGAATGGTTGTTAACACTTGAATGCAAGCCTCAACACTTTCAACGAATCTCTGCCATTTCTTAAAACTTGGTTTTGCAACGTAATAGTTCCTTGCCATTTTGTTTATAGTTCCTTTCCATTTTGTTTCTCATAACATGGCTGGCTTAGAAAAGGCCAGGAAAAGATAGATTTGAAGTCACCGAATTTCAAAAAGTTACAATTTACTAGTCACAGCGAGGTACTTTGTGTGATGTCCCTGGTCAAGCAGTTCACCTGTTTTCTTCTTCCTCAAGTCAACAGTAACAAAGGCAATTGCCTTGCCAATCCGGAGAACCTTTGATTCAATTTCAATCTCCTCCTGAGTTAAAAGAAAAAACCTCAATAATCAAAATCAGCATAAAATTTATTCATCATGAAAAAAAAAATGGAATCCAGGCCACCCAAAAAATATTTACAATGAAAATGTTCAAGATTTACCCCCAACTTTGTAGCATTAAGCTATGGGACATTCATTGTCTGATATAACCTTCAAACACATTTTTAAAATAGATTGCCCTGAAATGTACCTAAATCTTGAGTGATGTTACTGAACAGATACTTTTAACACAGTGGTAGATGAACTTGAATTAAAATTTAAGCAAAACAATGAAATTTACGGTTACATGTGGCTGGTGTGAAAGAAGCTTGAACCACATCTTGAAAATAGGTAGCCCTAGAATGCACCCCATAATTATTAATTCTTAGCTAGAACTGTAGCCAAATTATTGGAATGAAAAGATTTGATTCTGACTCGCAATCTTGTACCTGATTACTATTACATGACAACCCATTGGACATAAATGCTAAAATGAAAAAACACAGATATTTCACAAACTGTGAAAATAAAAATGCCAAAAATGTGTTAAATCGTGTTCATGCCGAATGGGTTAAATCGTGTTGGAAGCTTAATGAAAAAACTAAAAAGGTGCAAGCATTATACCTTATCATGCTTACAGTATTCAATATCCGTCCAAGAATTCTCATCAATCACAATGTTGGGAGGCCAGGTGGGATTGGGAACCAATGAATAAATTGAGTCCATGTTAAAACAACACATTTTACATTGGGTCTTCAACATGCTTCAAGATCATTCAGTGTCCCTTTAATTGTTGGATCCAACAACTCCACCTGAATTGAATAAATGTCAGTTAAATTGAATTATGACTATAAATTGTAGGAAAAAAAATCTGATATAGTACGGATTGAACTATTTTTTCAACCTGGGGGTCCTTTATTTCTTCAAGTGTGCAGGGAGATGCCAGATGGAATACTCCCTCATAGCCATTGATTGCAGCAACCATTGCATCATAGTCCAAAACATCAAGTTGAAATAGCTCGATTCTTTCGTTGGCTCCTTCTAAAGCTTGCAAATGGTCTTTTTCATTCGAGTCTGCTATATTCTGAAGAGTCGGATTGTGCACTGCTATGATTAGAGGCTTCCACAGAGCCACATCTGACCTAAACTTCCAAAAATTCAAAAACCCTGAATATCTCAAAATTTCATCACAGATGAAAGGCAGAGGAGCAAGAGGAGCACCCAAAACACCTAGAAGAAAGCTGACGCTTCAAAAACAGTTTTCAAATCAGTTACAAATTAGTTCCAAAATTTATCACCAAAGATGTCTTTATTCACTCTTAAATTTTTACTTTACATTTTAATTTTTTCTAAATTTATATTTTTATAAAAAATATATATCAAATTGAAAAAAACCAACATTCTAATATAAATAATGTAAACCATCTCCCACGAATCTAAGATTTTCTTTTCCAAAACTCAAAAATGGTTGGGTACGGGGTGGTTAGGATAACCATCTCCCATGAATTTTGGTAATCAATTTTCTATGCAACACATACTTCCACGTGTTTGTCATTTTTAATGCAGGTTCAAAAAGTTTACATAATATTCCTTCGTTGCTTTCACTGTATAACGCCTCTCGGTGTAATAATTATGTCAATTATTTAATTATTGACTTACTCTTCTCCCATTTTTTGAATTAAATTGTTACTTAATCAAAAATATAACTTGTCAGTGCTTTTTTTAGTTATCTCAAGTCTCCACAAATCCACATGGCTCCACAAATTTCTTTCCCTCTTTTTTAAGATTTGCTTTCTTTTTTCTTTTTCTATTTTTTTTGGGTACAAATTATTATTAATACTGTTAATACAAATTTAAACTAGCTAAATAAGTTGAGCACTGACTGCTAGCCAAAATAAGCTAAGCAGCCGCATGGGGACATGAGGTAACTTGCCTTTTTCTCTCCCATTTTTTGAATTAAATAATGTTTTTTTCTTCATTAATTAAATAATGTTTATAGTTTGTCTTTTCATCTAAGATTTAAATAATGTTTCCATTATTTAACTTGCCACTTTCCTTTTTGAACTAAACAATTCTTTAGGATATTTAATTCCTCTATCAATCATATTCATTTTCATTTCAACATTTTAGAAACCCAGAGTTTAGGCTTAAGAGACAAATGCTTCAATATTTTGCTAGCATAGACATAGGCTATATCTGCACATAGGGCATTAATCATTTTAACAGATAAATAGAGAAGGGCAATGGAGGTGATGCATTGATGGTATGACTATTTGGTAATTTACCTTAGTTTATGATTATATGTTCTTCATTGCTAGATTAAGGATTTAGGGTTTATGTTGGCATATTATATGATCTTAACCTCAAATTATCCTATTACACTTGGAATGTGAGTGCATTATGAAGCGTTTGTAGGCCGTGGAAAAAAAATTCAACAATAAAAAAAAGAATGAAATAAAGTTTTACTTCTTTTTTTCTTAAATAAGAAATCATGCAAGCACATTATAACACACTCACATTATTGTTCATTAAAGCAATAACGGAGCATGTTATAATGTGCTTGCATTATTGCTCATTGAAGCAATAATGCAGGCACATTATAGCATGCTTGCATTATGATTTTTTGAATTTCAAAAGTGGGGTAGCCACTTTTTGGCCCCCATTTTTGTGCACCCACACTTTAATAATTATTAAAAACACCTCTAATTATATTAATAAAATTTAAAATAAATAATAAAAAATTGCAATCAAATTTCTATTTAAGAGGCATGAATGAACCCTGAAACATAAAGAAAAAGACATGTATATGCAATTTTCACCACTATATTAATAATATTTAATGAATATTAAAAGCTCAGCAACTTAAAATGAGCAATAATAAAAATTTATAGTTTGTCAATAAATTTTTATTTGATAGGCATGGTTGGTTTAAAAATCTAGGCCAGGTTACAAGGCTCCTAAATCTATCATTCCTTAATAAATGTATAGAGAACCAAAACACATCTACTAATAGAAAAAAACATGGAACAACCTTTTAGTGGGAACATGTCGCTGGTTACAATATTGTATATATTAATTATTCATCTAAGGTACAAAAATTGATTACTCTGAGGACATATCAAGGATGACACATGGCCACAAATATAAACTCAATTTTACCGAAAAATAACCATCCATTAATTAAAAAAACCATCATTACAAGACATAAATATTTTCTATGGCTTAGATTCAAAGCCAATGGAAATGTGTATAAAAAAAAAAGACTTAATTAACTAACTTCTTCTCACAACCACTAACTACGAAAACTAAGAAAATAGGATACAATCATCTCCCAAATACATTTCTCATCTCACTGGTCTCCCACTCCCATGTTACTGACTATAGCCCAGAGAAGAGTTGTAAATTCACCTCCTACAGTAAGCCATTTTGTGTGGATGGAAGCTTGACTTGGAGAAAAAGATAGTATATAAATTTTAGCTCCATCTTAGCAACTTGGAAGCTTGACTTGGAGAATAAAAGATCATATATAAATCTTAGCTCCATCTTAGCAACTTGGAAGCTTGACTTGGAGAATAAAAGATCGTATATAAATTTTAGCTCCATCTTAGCAACTTTAAATTCCTCTGGGGAAGGGATATGATATACTTCTTTGAAAAAAATTCTCTAGTTGTGTCATAAAATCTTTCATGAAGATAAATATTTACATATGTGTGCTTAGCCATTTTGAATAAAGCATGTGACAAGTAGAGCATATAGTTTTCTATGATTTTTTTTCCCTCAAAATCCTAAACATCTTTAATGTTTACACTCACTCTACTCTTTTTCCATTGTTTCAGTCCCATGACTAGATAATTACATCTAAAATCATTCCTCAAATCAATAGAGCTAACAATATTTGAGAAGTTGGAAGATCACAATGCCATGTTCCTTTCATCATACTTGGAAATGCCAACAATTAACAATTAAATAGAGGCAAATGGTAGGGACATGACAATCTAAAAATGTGCTCCACCTAATTTCCACTAAGTTTTAAATTTTTGAATGCCAAAGAATGTGTATTAGTTTTAGTTTTTTTTGTACACATGAATGTATGATGGGTGTACTAGAAACTTTTTTTAAAAACTTTCATGAGCAATGGTTGTTACCACCTAGCTCTAGCCATACAAAGGCTCTATAGTGGGACCTATTTTTTATCCCATAATATTCATTTTATCATGAAAAAGGTTTGAATATGTGACACGAAAGGGAAAAACTAAGTGTGAATTGAACCTAAAATTTGAAAAGACACATGATAGGTGCATTCCTCCACATTTATTCTAATCCTTTTCTATCACATGGTTCTCTTATATATCAAGCATAAATTTGGTTTAAGTCGCATTCCTACCATGTCCACTCACATTACAATCCATGTTTAGTACACATGTCTAAAATTAGGTGAAACAAATCTTAGAGTGTTGAAACAATAATTACCTCACACATTAAAACAAATATAAACTTGCAACCAATTCTTTTTGTTCAAAAGGCTGCAAAAATCTTGGGTCAAGCTAAAGGATGCAGTAGCTCTTAAAGCCTTAGCTCCATCCTTTCATCCCATCCCCCTCATCCAAAGACTTCGATAATTTTCAAAACAAATGCACATGTTCAGAGGGCATCAAATGTTGCATGCAACACTAGTACCATATAAGACATAGCCCCTACTATAGAAGTAGGAGAAGCATGTGAGGGGAAAAATTATATTCCTCCCACTTGGTTGTTCCTCCCACCCAAGCATATTATTGGCCTTGAAAAAATATAGTTCAAACAAGCCATAATAAACTAGGCCCTTGATGTTGCAACCATTTTTTTTGTCCCCACAAGATTGAGAGAGATTCTTAGCTCCTCACTCTTGAGAATGCGTCATCTTCAACAATGTTGGCTTCTACCTAATATGAGAGGTTTTATTATTGAGGTGAATATGCTTCTCTTGATTTGTTGGTTACCTTTTTTCTATATAAGAATTATTTGCTTTCTATGTTACCTTTTTGGTATTTTAACAGTCACATGTGTTACTTTAGTCTCCCAGTACTACCAAGTTGTGGAGTCTCCACTAGTGATATCAAGCAATGTCTTATTCTATATGAATAATATTAAAGGAATTCCTTCACAATTAGGTTTTGAAAAAGAATGTTTGAGAAGGGTTTGTTGCTAAAAATACATTTTGTGTGAAAACTATAGAAGAATGTTCTTTGGTGGTGGATTTGGTGGGATTCAAATATATTGTAATACAATTGGTACATGATGAGCCTAGCCAAAATTTTGTTAGAAAATTACAATGATAGGTTTAGTGTGGTGGATTCATAGGGCTTTGTTTCTCTGGATTGGCAGGCTCGTTACACTCTCTTTTTGGACTTGCTAAATAATTCGCTTAAAATGTATATTTCTATCATTAAAATTTGTACATATTTTAATTTTGAAAGTATGGTTATACCACACCAGTTCCAATATTTATTTTTTCTTTATCTAACTTTTCAATCTTTGAAGGAAATATAAATTATTACATGCTTAATGTTATTGGCAATGAGATGAACTTTAAATTTTGAACTAGTTTTTCTAATATTAGTATTTTGTTTACTTGAATATATCAATTATTACCGGCCCAAGGACTCAGGACAATATAGAGCAACAAAAGGAAAGGAAAGTTACACCTATTTAGGTAATTCTTTATTATTAAAATAAGATTATTAGTAGTTTCCAACTCCACCTACTTCTACATACCTATTTTTTATTTTTTTATGAATAGGCAGATATCTATATTAATATAAAGATAAAAATACAAATTCACAAAAAAAGGGGCAGGTGGTAAGAAGGCACACCCCGAAAGTCACATGGGCAGAGCCCAGAAAAGCCAAAATAATCGATCACATACCTATTTGAATTACATCTAGTTAGCTCAAAAATGATGCAAAATCATTAGAGTTGCTATTTTAAACTAACACTTGTAAATTAAGAGAAGAGATAGTTGGAGTGAAGAGAGACAAAAATTAAATGGAAAATTGATTGGAATTCCCTTTTCGATCAATCCAGCTTGCTTGGAGAGACTAGTGGAGCTCGAATAGAGCAGTGTGTATGGAACATGTGTTTCATTTTAGCAGATAATCTCCAAAAAATCATAGTACTGCAGTGTTGGGAGTGTGGGCCAAGGTGAGACAGTGGAGCAACCTAGAGTGGATGATCAAGCTCTTCTCACACTCATCTCTATGAAAAGCTAAAAATAATTATTTCAAAATCCTAGATATTAAGCAGCATTAATTGCAAGATACAGATATTACTCGCAAAGAAAAATAATCCTACGATGATAATGAAAACATTAACACCTCCACATCACTAGTTTGAATTTTATGGTTCAAATGCATTCAATCATCTTGCATGGTAGGCAGGGGATATTAACCATTGATCAAAAAAATTAGCTCAATCTCTTTCATAGAGGGAACACCTTCAACATAATAAAAAGGTTACTACTAAAAAATGTTTTTTATTTAGAGAATATTTTTTTCTAGATATTTATTTTTGTTGTGTTGTTAAAGTTTTTTTTATCATAGTCTATTTTTTATGAAGCAACAAAATAATCCAACACATCTCCATTTTCATTTATATAATCTAAATGTACAAATTTTCTTATATTATTGATAAATGATCATTTAAGAATCAAGTAAGTAGCCCAATATCTCTATTTTCTACTTTTCACTCATACTGAATGGATTATATTAGAATCCCTATGATTCGCACATGGATGATTGTCATATAAGCCATTGGGTGAATAGGAGATGGACGATGAGGTTTATATTTTCAACTCATGTTGAGAATTAATAAGTGCTATAAAACATTATTCACACACTTGACAATCATAATCTACATCCTTGAAATTCTATAATTACACTCACATTTTCAACATTGTTCTAGCCACATTTTATATGGATATCTTAATTACTCATTTCTACACATTCACAATTATTCTTATAATACTATAATAATATTTTTATCACTATTAGATTCATATTTGTCTGTTTACCATCATAATGGTGCTTTTAGTATCATTTAGTCTAATTTTTGCATGTTTTCCATCATAATGGTATTTTCAATATCATTTAGTATAATTTGAGTCAAGCCCAATATATACTTGGAGAAAAATCTATGTAACCTATTTAAGTGACATGAATCACTTAGAAAATGTCATGGTTTTTATAGAATGCACGAATAAACATAATGACAAGATACGTGAAATTACTACATGTTCAAATGGTATGAGACTAGAAAAATAAGTCACTTCAACTCAATAGCTAAATATGATTAAGTAAATAATGGTATGGGACTAGAAAAATAGGTCACTTCAATTCAATAGCTAAATATGATTAAAGTAAGTAAGTGTATCAACAATTGTAAGTTTGAGAATATGAATTCGCATGATGAGAAAATGTTTAGTGCATCCTTTCTCATATTTCTAGACTATGTGAGAGGTGATACTAGAGACATGGAACATGTTAATGGGTGAAAGGATAAAACCTTGCCACAAGTTTGTAGGGTGGGGTAGAAATTTGACAGTTAGGTGCCAACAATGAGAAAAAACTTCAAAGGAAAGTAATCCTTAAATGATGAAGTATATTTCATAAAATATATTTGGCATGCCACCTATTAGGGACCTTGAAAAACATATGGATTTAGATAAATGTGACATCACCTTCAATTTAAGTATTTTTTAACATAACTCTAAACTATATCTATAAATTCATTTATTTTCTTTCTTTAAATCTAGAAAAATAGAGATAGACATGGCTTAGGATAAACAAAGACAATGATGTCTTGGACAACATCAATAGGGTTTCCCTTGATAAGGGTACATGGGTTCAACTGAAGGTTTTTTTAACTTTTTTCCATAGTCCATTTCTTCATTTTCCTAAAAGTCCTTAGCTCATGTTTGTTAAAATATTATTTTTATCTATTTTTTCACTTTTTCCATGTTTTTCCTTGTTTGTTTTCTATAAATTTTGTTTAATTTATTAAAACCCTAAAATATTAAAAAAACATAAAAACATTAAAGGAAATACCCTAAAAAAGTAAAACTTGAACCCTAGACCCATTCAAGCTATTCATTTATATATCATGATATATTCATTGCAAGTAGGTATTATCTTTGATGAGACACGCTACATTTAAAGCAATAGTGATATCTATCTACTCATAGTTTCCATTCAAATGATTTAAGGTGTATTATCTATACACACACATATGCATACATATGTATACACACACAACTACAACCCTTTAATTTTTTAATAGCCTATCAAAACCCTCCCCTTTCATTTGATATAATATTTCTAAAATTTTAATTATATTTTATGAAAAAAATGTAAAAATGTATAGCCTTCTTAACCATCAAATTTAAGTCTTGATTACAAATTTTAAGAGTTTGTAGACATATATAACTTCAATTTATGAATATATATAATATCAAGGAATCACCAACATTCTTTAGTGAATTAAGCTACAATGTCATGTAAAATCTGTATGCTACAAGGACTTATTATAATGGTCATTTTCATTGTTATAGTGCTCTAAAAATCTAATCTAGTGAATAAATACCAATTTTTGTAATCCTCACTTTATATATATAGGATTCGGTCTTTTGATTTTAAAAAAACTTCTTTAGTAAATATGAGTTAAGGTGTTACACAATTAAAATCATAACATGCTCAACACTAACTCTCATACCATTTACAAGAATATGCAAGTGCATATATAACATTAAATCATGAATCATTACTAAAGAATCTTACATCAATTACAACTATAGGGGTGAAGCCACAATAGTGGTTTACAATTCAAGTGAGGAAGGAAAATTCACAAAAAATGAATACATGGCAAAAAACTTGATTTTAGGGGTTCGTACAAACCTACTGGTTCAAGCAAACCCATAAGGGGTTCATTCAAACCAGGGTTTGAGAGAACCCTTTTAATTCTTTCTTGCCAAAAACCCAACAAAATCCCTTATGGAAGGGTGGTTCACTCAAACCCCTAGGGGTTCATACGAATCCCCCTTATTCCTCACCCCCCATGAGACACAAACAAAAACCTCAATTTTGGCACTTTGAAGCTCGGGTTGAGGATGAAAATGGAGGAATCTTCACAAACCCAACTGAAATCAGGTAGTCCTCGGAATGACCTATCCAACAAATATAATTTAAATATGTTTTGGTTTTATTATATATTTGTTTTTTTAGTTTTATTAAACATAGGTTTTTCATCGAAAATGAAGGTCTTTGTTTTGCACATATGGAAAAATAGCAGATTATCAAAAAAAAAAATTGAAAAATATGAGTGCACTAGATATTGAAGTCCTTGATCCAACAAAAAAATAAATTGAATTTTGATAAATACAAAAAAAGCTACGCGTTATACGGTCGCACTATGTCTGAATTGCAATTGGTTTGACTTCGAAACTTGATTAAAGAAAAAATATTCAATAAAAAACTATCTAACCAAGTGGAAGCACTAGATATCGGAGTTACAAATCTAAATTTGAAAGAATTAGAATTTTATCCTTCATGGAAAAAAAAAGTTATACATTATACGGTGTGCATCACTTTTTAAAAATGTTGTTTTCTGAAAAAACCAGTTTTGGTGGGAGATGGAAAAAGAAGTGTAATCTGATTCCAAAATTTTTGAAAATAATATTTTTAGAATCCACAGATAAACTGTGATGAGACTCTAGTTTGTATAATCTTCAAATTCCTCACAGTTTAGCCGCTATAGGTGTCCAAATGTGAAGATTTAGTTAAAAATAATAATTTCAGTGTCTAGTTTGGCCATAAAGTGTAAACCACTATTGTGGGATCACCCATAGACAACTAAAATTAACCATGTCCTAACTAAAACAATAGGAAATGGGGAGATTCTTTCGTATGGTTTAGAACATAGAGCAAGACCCACTTTCCAATTATCTTATTCAAGGATAACCCTAGAAATCTCAATGCAAAGGAGAAAGAGATCTTGCAATAGGTTTGTCCTAGAAGCTAATTGTAAACTAATGAAGGGTTTACCACCAAATTAGGACTTGGAAAGACAAATCTAATGCAAGATGTAATGCTTAACCCTAATTCAATGCAATCTTTCACTAAATGACCTAGAAGTGCATATAACACAAAATAGAAAGTTGTAAGATGAAATATGTACACCTAGAAATTTGAAGATGATTGGATGGAGCTCTAAAAAACTGAAAAAAAGTGGTGTTAATGTTGACTAGGACTCATACGCCAGACTGGGTGAATCAATCCCAGATCTGGATTTCTATGTAGTAATAGGAATCTAGAAAAATGGGTATTTGAATCTGTAAAAATCTGAATTTTGACCTAAACTGGGACTCATACGCCAGAACTGGTGAATCACTTCAATTAGGGTTTTCTAAAACTTCAAGGTCCAAATCTGGTCTTTAAGGTCTGCTCTATGCTTCCCAATTGATTTCTGGATTCGAAACCCCAATTTGCAACCTCTAGAAGTCCTCCAAGTATTTCCAATGCAAGGTGACAACTTTCTCCAAACTTTCCCCTCAATGTGTCTTCAACCTAAACCTGTAAATCACACACTAAAGAGAGGGGAAAATGTTGTTTTGTTAGTGGATAGGGGTTTGCCTTGGTCAAACCCCATTTTGGTAATCAAACCTTGAAATGAAATGAAATAAAAATGGAGGATGATGAATGAACAAAATATGATATTGCAACTCACCAAACCTTAGCAATAAGAGGATACAAACATGTATGAGATGGATCCAATGGATGTAGATCTTGACTCTTGTTTCAATGGGATATATCTTGAATGAAATGCTAGCTTGAATCATGAAACCCTACATCATAATTGTTAGCTCAAAAAAACATGATGCATGAAATCTTTGACATGATGCTTGATGCTTGAATGATGCTCTAAAATGCTTGATAATCTACCCTTGAATGCTCTTGAATTCTCTTGTAAACACTTGAATGCTTTTGTGAACTCAAATTTTTTATAAGGATGAATACTTGAATGCTTGGGGTGAAAATGAGTAAAAGAAACTTGTATTTATACTTGTTTATACAATAATTCCTAAAATTTCAATATTACAAGCTGACATCATATCTAGGAGGATCAAATCTCACCAAAAATTTAAATTAATTTTAATTTTGGGCCACACGGGACTCATACGCCCAACATGGTGAATGAGTCCCATTAGGCATAATTTATGGGACCATTGAATTCAAAAATGCTTAGAAAGGTGTAAAACTAAGATCAAGACCCAAAACCCTACATGGGACTCATACGCCCAAGGTGACGAATGAGTCCCAGACCACCAAATTTGGGTCACAACCTGAAAACACCTAAATTATGATTGGATGTTGATTTGTGTCAAGATTATCCTTGAAAAAAATTATTAAATGAGTCTTGTGGATGCAAAATAAGGCCAATTGAAGCATTAAGAAGCCCAAATATTAATGACAAGCCTAGAAAAGTGTGAAAGTGTGTTACAACACTTTAAATAAGGTAGGATTAAGGCACATTTTGGTTAAAAAGAGGTTTATTAGATTTAATCCATTAATACAACCTTAGAAGAGTGTGAAAGTGTGTTGCAACACTTAACAACACTTTAGCAAGGTACCATTTAAGTTCATTAGTTAATAAGGGCCCAAGACCTAATGTGAATGTGTCAAACACATTACAACACTAAATCAAGGCAATATTAAGCTCAATTTAACAAGGAGGGCCCAAACAAGCAAGGAAAAGTAGAAAGGATAATTTTCTTGTTGCCACACTAACAATACGCATAACATCACCATTTTCATCAATTTTGACATGCTTAACATCTAAGTCAGCTGAAATTTCAAAGATGTGTGACAATTTTATAAATAAAATAACTTCAACATTGATTTAACTTTTTAACTTGAATCACTAGAAACCGACATATATGCTCTACATGTCAAAATGATGTAAACTAATGAAATTTAATTTTTTTAGTATTTTTATGTTTGTATTTTATAAGAAAAAAAAATGAATGTAGTTTTTTAAAAAAATTGACACTATAATTTTTTTTTTTGATTCATAAGGATATAGTATTTGTATTAATTATTTTAAAAACTGATAACAAATGCATGTAGCACAAAGAGAGAGTCTGCAAAACAACTCAAAACCGACTCTCCATCCATCAGAGCCGAACCAAGAGTCTTAACCATCACAGAAACCAAAGCCCAACAAACAAAAAACTGTTAAAAAAACCTAACCTAGCCACTAAAATGGCAAAATTGTTAGAGTAATAAGTTATTACACTCAATTAATTATATCATATTGGTTAATTAATTAAGTCAATTATTCCTTTAGTTACTTAAGCTAAACTTAGGCACATTAATAATTGATTAATTATTAAGTGTGCACACTAGGGTTTCCCTTTTAGGTTTCTTTTAGGGTTTCTTTTAGGGTTTCTTGATCTCCTTCATAAGGATTGATCTCTTTGTAATAATTGATTCTCAATAATGCATTTTTACTTTTGACATTTATAGAACATCTTCTTTGGTTCTACATGTCTTTTGTATGTGATAGGCATTTGCATGCAAGTGATTCTTGGGGACTGTGAAGTTGGATTTCTCAACTTCTACATGGTATCAAAGCTCCAAACTTGCAGTTGCCTGTTCATTTTTTGAAGATATGGCCTTTTAGTGAGTTTCTAGTGCAAGGGTTTCCACAGGCTTCTTTTTTGCAAGATCTGGGGGTACCCAGATTTTTGGGACACTTTGGGCTCAAATGGAGGTCACCATCGTGTTCGCAGTGGCCCAAAACCATAGGAACGCCTGTCAAATCGTCGATTTTGGAGCAATTGGTTTATGAGGCAAAACAAAATTGTCAAAAAGGTCGTACGGCCTCCCCAGCACGCATTCTGAGGTCGAAAATGGCACAAATTTTTTTTTTAAATAATTAAAAAAAGGATTTTTGGGTTTTCGGGCCAACGCTCACAGTTCAAAAGCCACCCGTCGTCGAGCGGCTGCCGGTCCGCCACTGCCACCAGTCTCCACCGCCAACCGACCGATGGCCCTTCCAGCCCCCGGGGGCCCCTTCTGTAGTCACCACCAGTCATATGGGGGACCGGGAGCTCTACGCCCAGGCCCCGGCCGCCTCCAACCAATGTTGCGGTCCTATGGAGGAACAGGGGCTCCGCCCCAACCCCCTACCCTATGCCTTCGGTCACATGGGTGACCAGGGTCCAAAAATTTTTGTAGGGGCGCCGATTTTTCGCAGCTACGACAAGATGGCCGTCAATTTTTTTCCCATGAAGTGCTGACATCAGCATGATGTCATCGGCCGTACAACACCTCTTTCCCTCCTCCTAACCCCAGTTTGCCCTAAAGGAGCAATTTTTTTTCTTTTTGGTATAACATGGGCATACGGTATCGAAATCGGGCAAACGAGATATCATCGGAAAGCTGGTTCCAAGCACTATCTTGTCGTGCAGTTTATTTTTATGTTTACCTAAATTTATTACTAGTTGAAGTTAGATGTTTATTTTTTTCTTTCGAGCTCATAACCTTTTGCCACAATCTCTGATTTTCACTATCTTTGCGACGTTGGAAAGGTATTGAGGAACTCTATGTTGCTATCCATACACTTTTTTTGTATCTATCACAGGTTGATCGCTTAGTCCATATTTGTCTTGATGGGTTGTTTGGAGATTACTTGGATGTTTTGGCAGTTGGAAGGGTGAAACTTGCATCTTTGCACTTCATTTTCAGTAATACATCATTCAATAATTGAGTGTTGCTTCATAGATTCTAGGGTTGTTCCCATGTGGAGTTTTCAAGTGTTCTGTGGCATCAGGTTTGCTGTTGCTTTTTCATGATTCCTTGAGTCAATCAGTGACTCTCATTTGGTTTCAGTAGTAGAAAAATTATCCTTCCTTGCTTGCCAGATTTCAGTTCTAGTGTTACTCCACAGTGTTCTTCCAGTGCTTCTTTGCAACATGTCATCTCATTGTAGGGGGGTTTTGTCCCACTGGGTTTTTCTTCTCTACCTCATTCTTGCATTTGTAAATGGATACCTAATCAAGTCTACTTTTCAAGACCCATCTTTGCTTTCATGCATTTTTTTCTAGTTTTTTAGCTACTTCCTAAGTTCATCTTAAGGGGGCGTGTTAGAGTAATAAGTTATTACACTTAATTAATTATATCATATTGGTTAATTAATTAAGTCACTTATTCCTTTAGTTACTTAAGCTAAACTTAGGCACATTAACAATTGATTAATTATTAAGTGTGCACACTAGGGTTTCCCTTTTAGGTTTATTTTAGGGTTTCTTGATCTCCTTCATAAGGATTGATCTCTTTGTAATAATTGATTCTCAATAATGCATTTTTACTTGTGAGGTTTACAGAACATCTTCTTTGGTTCTGCATGTCTTTTGTATGTGATAGGTATTTGCATGCAGGTGATTCTTGGGGACTATGAAGTTGGATTTCTCAACTTCTATAGAAATTTCCAACTACAATCAATTCCACCCATCAAAACCTACCCTATTCAGGAAAAGGAAACCCCGTCTTACATGAATTTGTTTAGAACCACAAAATTCTCAAAATCTTCCTTTCAGTCCTCGTTGTCCACCTGCAACAACCCAAAATACTTCTTTAGAAAAATAATGGCCACTGTCGCTATGGCTTTGTGCCGCATCAGACTCAGTCCCTGCAAGTCTAGCAAAAAAGGATAGAGCTTGAAATTTTGTTGCATTATTTATTTCGGCTGGTAAAGACTTTCCTAATTTCCCTAGCATATTTCCTTTAGAGTCTCTGGTAATACATCCAGCTCCCGAAGGACCAGGATTTCCTTTCGAGGCCACATCAAAATTCAATTTTACCCAGCCTGGATCCGACGATTGCCATTTAACCTTCTTTATGTCTTCTGTTGTTACGGCCTTGCCAACACCTCCAAAAGCTGGGGTTTTCAATCCAAGCCACTTCTTCAGGATCCTTGTATCCCATCTTCAAAAATTTCCTTTCTTTGGGTTTTAATCAACCAACCTTGCGTTGAATAATTCTATTATGCACACTTCAATTTTTATCGATAACCTGGGAATTGACATCTCCTTCCCTTGGAAAATGTATTTATTTCTCTCCTTTTATACTTCCCATAAAACTATCGATGGACTCGATACCCAGAGATCTCTAAAGAGCGAGTGCATCTCCTTAGAGCGCCAAGATTTCATCCAATCATACAATTTGTGTGGTGGAGCTGACATCCAGCAAAGTTTGGAGCATAACCACTACCATATTTTTTGTGTATATTTGCAATTGAGTAGGAGAGAGGGCATCTTGTCAGGCCTTAAAAACCGAGCTTGGCAAAGCGATCCCCTGTCAAAATTCTACCTTGGGCTACCACCCAAGTAAACATTCTTGTTTTTGGTAAACACGCCGAACTCCAACAAAGGTGAGTTGGTAAAGTTGAGGCCTCAGCTCCATCTGTGGACAAAATGGAGTAGCCATGCTTAATAGCATACTCCCCTGTCAGAGATTCATTTCATCTCAATCTATCCCCCCCCCCCAGTTCTTTTACAAATGCATCTTTCTTATAACAGTCTCTCCAATAACTCCGCCTCTTGATCTGAGACTCCTAGCTGCCTGATAGACTTCCACTTGATGACTCCATCTAGGCCTTTCAAAGAGATATCCACATAATCTTTTACATTTGAGCCCCATGTTTGTTTCGCTTTTTCCTTTAGACTGTTGAGCTTGGGAACATCTGCTAGCTTTGAAAAACCTTCCCAAGAATCTTCCCAAAAAAAGTGTTCCCACCATCTTTGACTTCCCAAGTTAGATAGTCCTGAATTAGATCCCTGGAATTACAAATAAAATTCCAAATTCTTGAGCCCTTTGGAAGTGTCTCCGCCGTGAAAAAATAGTTCAGATCCTCATCCAAATACTTCACCAGCACAATCTTCATCCATTCAAGATTTGGCTGAGAATGAATCTTCCATGCTAGTTTCGCCCCTAACGCCTTGTTCTAGAGAAATAAATTTTTCAGGCATTTCCTATCCTTCTCCTTTATTTCACAAATCTTTTTCCATTTGACTAACGAGAACTTCTTCTAGTCTGAATTTCCCTTCCAAAAGAAGTCTCGCATTATCCTATTCAAAGAGTTACTTATACCGACTACTAGGGGCTGGCATGACATCATATACACTGGCAAGGCTGATATTACAGATTTCAACAGAGAAAGTCTTCCTGCCCAAGAGAGCCATTTGTTTTTCCAAGAGACAATTCTTTCCTTACATCTTTCTGACATTGAATTCCATGTGCCTTCACATTTAACCCCGTTTTCCAAATGAAGGCCCAAATACTTACAGGGTAATTGGCCTTTTTTGAAACCTAAGATCCTTAAAATTTGCATTTCCTTCACACATGGAGTGTTGAAAAAGAAAACTTTTGATTTTGCAATGCTTACCTCTTGCCCCAAAGCCCTCGAATAGACATACAGAATACCTTTTAAACTCCTTGCTTCACTAGGCAAGGCTTCTCCAAACAACATTGTATCATCCATAAACTGCTGATGCATAATTGATGGAAAACAACTTGTTACTTGAACACCTTTCACTAGTCCTGAGGCTTTAGCGGTTTCAATTGTTCTTCCCAATGCTTTAGCCATAATAAGGAACAAAAAATGGGATAGAGGGTCACCCTGTCTCAAACCTCTCGACGCTGCACAAAGAAACCTTTAGGAGACCCATTTATTAGAATCGAATACCTGGGCGATGCAGTCCAGCCAAAGAGCCAATACAACCACTCCTTTTGAAAGCCAAAAGCTTCCAAAACTTTGAACAAAAACTGCCAATCAACTCTATCATAAGCCTTCCTTATATCTAATTTTAGAAGCATCATCGACTTTTTCAGTCTTTGAACCGAGTGAATAGATTCCTGTGTGATGATTACTCCATCAAAAATTGATCTACCCAGCACAAATCTTGTTTGCTCTTCTGCAATAATGCTTGGAAGGAAAAATTTTAACCTGTTCGCAACTACCTTTTCCAGAATTTTGTAGATTGTCTTACACAAGGAGATTGGCCAAAACTCATCCCACACTTCTGGTTTCTCTTTTTTTAGAATTGGAGCAATTAGAGTGTTGTTCATCTCCTTTAAAATCCTTCCAAAACTCCTTGAGTCTTCAATCACCTCAGCCACCTCTGAGCCTACAATCTCCCAACATTTTTGAAAGAATATTGTAGGAAAACCATCTAGTCCAGGAGCCTTCTCTAGGTGTAAACCAAAAGCTTCTTCCTTTATTTCTTCCTTCGTGAATTTTGCATTCAAGACTTCCAGCTATGTCAGGGTGGTTAACCTTGGGATACCTCGTAAACATTCCGCCTGTGCTCCTAATGGCAAACCTTCCCAGTCATTTAGAAGGTTTTGAAAGAAAGAGACTGTCGATTTGCTTATCTCCACTAGGTCTTCCAGAATTTGTCCTTCTGCCCCTTTTATGCAGAAAATCCAATTCACTTATCTTCTGCTTTTGGTTGAGTTATGGAAGAATTTTGTGTTTTCGTCCCCCACTTTCAACCAGATTTCTTTCAACTTATGTCTCCAGAAAAATTCTTCCTTAGGGTAAGTGCACCAAGATGGTTCCCAAAAAGGGGACTTAAGTGGACAACTTTTTTCTGAAATCAGGAAATACTGACCTTGGACGTGAAATTGAGGATACTTAGACTCAAAATTTTGAGATGGAACAAAAAGAAGGATTCAAGTGTTGTGAGTCTACTTTCTAAACTACTAAATTATTTTGAAAATGATTGAGATTAAGGGGTTCAAATGAGGGACGTACACAAATTGGTGTTGTTTTTGTCAGAAAAACATAACATAGCAACTCTTGTACAACCCTCATACGATGAACTTTTTTTTAGTATTTTTAAAATCGCAACGATCAAAAGTTAGCTAACGGTATGTAGTTGATGCATGATTTTTCTGATAATTTTTTAATGAATATTTGATTTTTTACTAATTTGCGAAGTGGACATATCCTAAAAATAGAATTTTGGCCGTGCTACCCCTACAAATTTCGGAAACTAATTGATTTTTTTTTTTTTAATTTTGTAGAATGGAGTCTAGTTTCTAAAAATGTAATTTATTTGAAAAATTGATGAACGGTTAATTTATAATGAAAAAAATACCAAACACTGCTTTTTGGAAAAAAAAAAGACACACAAATAAAATAAATTATGGATGAAAGACTTAACATTTTCAGAAAGTGAAAAAAATTGCATCGTTGGATAGCTAAGAGATAACCCAACATTACCCATGTGCTCGATTTTTTCAATATTGAACCACGTGCAATCTTGACGGTGAGCACGAACTCAATGATGAGAAATATGGTGGATTTTTTAAAAACACGTCTCCGGTCGTTGGGAATACTCTCCAACCCTTTGGGTTGGTATTCCAAGGCAAATACCAAGGTTAAAGTTCAGGAATTCCCAAAGCAAGATATAACGCAAGCGCATTATAACGCGCTCGCATTATATCTCACTTTTGACATGGTTTTTGCTTCTGTGGGGAACATGTCTGCAAGCACATAATGCGAGAGCATTATAATGCACTCACGTTATGTCTTACTTTATGTTAAATGCTAATATATTAATTTATGCTGATACATTTTTATGTACATGTATGTATGTATGCTTGTATGGATGTACATATGTATTATGCTTGTATGTATGCATTTATGTATGTCTTTAGATGAAGGGAGAATTTAGAGAGAGTCTAGAGAGATGGAGAGGGGGTCGAAGTGAGATTTTAAGAGAGAGGGAGTGGGAGAGAAGGGGTTGGATTGAGGGGGACTTAGCTAGGTAGGGTGGGAGGGATAGAGGGAGGGAGAAAGAGAGAGGGGGGTGGGGAGAGAATTGAGGGAGAGGGAGAGAGAGAGAGGGGGGTGGGAGAGAGAGAATTGAGGAGAGAGAGAGAGAGAGAGAGAAGAGAGAGTTATGTAGGTAGGGTGCGAAAGGGAGAGACTTGAGAGTGTGAGAGGGAGAGACATGAGAGTGTGGGGGGGTGAGAGGGAGAGACTTGAGAGATAGGTAGTGAGAGGGAGTGTGAAAGAGAGGGAGTGGGAGAGAGAGGGAGTGTGAGTGAGAGACCTGAAATAGGGAGAGGGTGTGAGAGGGAGTGACCTGATAGAGGTAGAGAAAGAGGAGGGTGGAGTGAGAGGGACTTATCTAGTAATGTCCCCATTTTTATCACTACATCTTCTAGTGACTGTTAGCCTATTCTTGGATGCTCGTAGGCTAGTCAGAGGTAGAATTAGGGTTTCTAGCTACTTGGAGGTTTCTTCTAAGGATTCAGGGGTTCGCATGTTGGAGTTTTACAGATTGGTTGCGGGATTCTTTCTGGGTTTTCAAAGAGCTTCGCAGTGGTATGACATGCAACTGAATTAGAGAAATTTTTCGGACTTACTATTTTTAGTAAGTTATGACGGTTGCATGTTGGATCTTTACAGATTGGATTATGGATTCCTTTTGGGTTTTCAGAGGGCTTCGTGACGGTGTGACATGCAACTGAATCAGATAACTTTTCTGGACTTACTATTTTTAGTAAGTACATTGGCTGCTCGGATTGTGGTTAAAATGAGTTTGGAACAACTTACTATTTTTAGCAGTATGCTATTTTTAGCAATGCTACTTTTAGCAGGGTTTCTGCAGTTCAGTTTAGTGGCTATATCTGGCATGTCAATTTAAGCAGTTTGGTCTCCAACACCCTTGGTGCTATTTTTTGCAGTGTTTCAGCAACTTGGTATTATGGCTATTTCGGGCAGGGCAGTATATTCAGTTGGTCTCCAGCATTTGAGGTGGTTATTTTTTTTCAAGTTTGATATTTGATGAGAATATTATTTTAAGTGAAATATTTAAAAGGCATGTTTGGACGTTGTTATGCCTTGCATAACCACCCCATCTTTTGCCTTGGTAAAAATGGGTCCCCCTTTGTTATTTTTGTACTTAGTTGTTTTTGAAACAAAGTTCGGAGTCTTGTTTTTGCCAATAATTTATTTTTCTTTGGTTTCTCTATCGGATTCAGAACCGAAACTGGATCGAGTTCTGAAAGTTCTTTTGAGGCTTGTTTTTGGTTCTATCCCGACAGTCTTTTCTTTGCCTTTGTTTTTGGTCTTTAGCGGAAGCGGATCCGGAGTGGGAATTGGGATGGTTGTTATCAAAATTTGCAAAATCACAATCGGTTCCGATCCCACCTCCACTACTTTTTAATTTTTGTTTTGTCTTAGTTTTTGTGTTTTGTTTTAGTAGGTTGGTCTTTTATTTAACTTTTTGTATTTACTTTTGTTTTGTTTTTAGTTGTCGGATGCGGAGCCGGAATGGGAATGAGGTTTGGAAATTTTATAAATTTAAGATCCCAATTCCATTTTAGTTCCGCCCCCGCCACTCTTTGTCGTTGACTTTTTGACTGAAGTTGCACTGCAGACCAGTGTTCATTCTCTTATAGTTCCGACTCCGCCTTTACTGCGTTTTAATGCATTAATGGTGGTTGCCGGTGTAGGTAGAAATTCACATATTTACCTTTATTAAGGGTTAAAGCTGATCATTATTGTTATTATTACAAGTCTAAGAGCGCGAAGAGCAATAGCAGAGTTCGTTTGAGAAAATTGATCGAGATAGAGAAGGGATATTGTGTGCGAATCGATTTAGAAAGTTAGCTTGGGTTTGTTTGCGTTTGAGGTAGGTTTTTTATCTTTTTTGTTTGTTGTTTATTTTCAGTTGTGTTCGTTGTGTTTTGCTTTATATCTGCTCGTGTTTTCAATCATTGTGTTTTAAAGCAATTCTATGATCATCGATGTGATTGAATGAGCAGGTTCTTGTTTTGTCTTGTTTGTTTTACCTTAAATCTTTGTTTTCTTGTTTTATCGTGTTGTTTCTTTCTATTTTTAGGGCACCGTCGCTTTCACATCTTAATCGTGATTGTTTCATCTTTGTTGTTGGTTTGCAGTAGATTAGATTAGATTAAGGGTTTTTAATGGTGTTTGTTAAATTAGGAATCTACAATGAGGTAGATTAGAGGTTTTATAGTGAGTTAGGGTAGATTAGATTTATTGTTTAAATTAGGGTTTTGTCGTCTAGTAAAATGGCAAGGTTTAAACTCGTGCCCTAGTTTTTATTAGGTTTGTTAGAGTAGGGTCTCGTTGGTCTCTGTAATTACTTTAATAAGATTTAAATGATATCCTAAAGTGCAATTGTTCCCCACGGTCATATGAGTGTAGAGTTTTAAGCTCCTTTGCCATTTTATAGTGACCTAGGTCTTAATCACGAAATTGTGTTGAAAATGAATAAAGTATTTGATGATGTCATGATTAGCATAGGCGAAGGCGGGATTGGAATGGATTATCGACCTGAGAGTTTTGTTTTACAAAAGGTATCGATTCCATCTTTTATCCTATTTCCGACTCCGAGTTCTAGGAGGTTTCTTTGGCGATCATGATCAATCATGGCGGAGGCGAGATTGGAATTGATCCTGGACTTGAAAGATTTGTTTTGCAAAAGGTATCGATTCCATGTTTTATCCCATTTCCAGCTCCGCGTGTAATGGGAAAGTCTTTCTTCAAAGTAATGATAACCTAATCGGAGGCGGAGGCAGAATGGAAATAGAATATGGAAAAAATGAAAATTTGAAGAAAACCAAATCCGTTTTCTGTTCCGATCCCGGTTTTGATAACTTCTCCGACTCCAACTCTGAGCCCGTTTGTTACTAGGTGAAGTTTCCATGTTGGTTTTTGCTCCGAGTCCGCCAGTGTTGTAAAAGAGATTCTTTTGAGCTTCTGTCTGGTTTTGACTCTGGTGTATGTGTAACATGTATGTTTTAAAAGCATGTTTTATGATGATGTATAAAGATCTAATTAGAGGTTTGCATGCAGGAGAAAGATGATGGAGGAGACTTGGTGATAGATCGGCTTGTAGAAGTCAAAGAAGAAATAAAAGCTGCAGGGAGAGAATTGATCAAGGTTAAAAGTATGAAAGAGTTTGCTGCAATTGAGTTGGATCGGATCAAATTTGAAGATGACTGTATTGATGGGCTAGATATGGATATGCTACAAAAATTCTTCACCAGTTATGATGAGTTCATGAACGATCCGGCTTCACACGCATAAAAATCTTGTATGCATGATGTTCTTCTTCCTTGCATGTTGCATGCATGCAGCACTGACAGTCTTGAGGGCGCATGACTTCTTTTTTTTCCTATTTCTATCTTCTATTTTTAGATCAAACTGAATATATAATTTGAGGACTCAAGATCAAAGTTGATCTGAGTTTCCAAGAAAGTTGATTGTTCCTAAAAAGGTGGAAAGCCTAAAATAGAAGTGAAGTTCGAACTTCTTTTGTATAGCTATAAATACCAGATGGGTATCACATTGGAAGGGTCGGCTAATTGAGAATTGGATTGGCTTGCCTAGTGCTAAGAGATAGAATTTTGTAGAGTTTTTCAGAGATACATTGTACTTAAATCTTTTACAGTTAATAGAATTACAGGTTTACTCGAAAGATGGTGTCTGGAATTAAATTGTTTGTTTGATAAGGCTGATAAAGTTATGATCTATCTGTATGCAATGATTGTGCTGAACATAAGAGTTTCTCGAATGATGAAAGTTATTTGAAGGAATCAGATTTAAGGATCATGTTATTAGATTGTCATTGAGTTGAAGTTATTAAAAGGTATGTTGATCTATAATTTTGATGATGAATGAATGTGTGTTGTTTTGAAAATCCTTGAAATATTTGTGAAGAGTAATTGTGAAGTTAATTAAGCACCTAAAATGTATGCAGTGGTATAGATTATGCTACAGACTGTATCATTTTATGGTTTTTATGATCTGTTAGGAAACATTCATCGTTGAAAGTATATGTCTAGATACTAGATAAATTCGGTTCATATTTACTGATTTACCCCTTTGTTCTATCTTTTTCTTTTATTTAAAACCCATTGATTTACAGGAACTATTTCGATAAAAAGAGTCATAGCTTGAATCCTTTGTTACCAGCACAGGCCCCTTGAATATTACAATTGCATGAACCAATTGAGTGACATCAGACAATTGAGAATCAACTACCAGGACCTTGGGAGTTAGGCTACTACATGTTGTCTTTCTCTTTCAGGAGAAATAGAGTAGAAATATTTTGTTTTAATGTTGTTTGTGTCATTTTAACCATCAACAGAAATTGGCGCTAGAAAGAGCGCGTGAAGGGACAAGCTGGCTCGCGTAAGATCTTTTTCACCGGAGGGATACGTGAGGGTTCTTAGATCCTCTACTAATCGTGAACTATTTGAAGAAATTCAAACCCCGGTTAGACCAAGACCTCATGCTCGTAGGGTAGAAATACCTACATTACCACCACCGCTTACTCCACTAGGATTTCCACCAATTCCATCCACACCACCACCAATTCGGCCTTTATCACCACCACCTACCCAACCAATCCCACCAATGGCTTATTTTGTGGGTAATCCCTCCCAGTTAGGGACTATTCTAGGCGGATTCCATGATTTACCAAAGAACCCAGAGAAGTTTTGTCCGAAATACATGCATGGAGAATCAAGAAGTGCAGAGGAACATATACAAGCATTCAAAGATGCCTGCACACAAGCTCAAGTTTCTCATCAAGATGTGGTATGTAGATTGTTTCCTTGTTGTCTAGGAGATATGGCATATAATTGGTATCTAAATCTGCCCCAAGGATCTATCATGGGTTGGACAGATTTAGAAAATGCTTTTATTAATCAATTCAGGGTTTATGTGGACCCTGCAATATTGTATCACCAATTTTCCACTATTAGAAAGGAGCATCATGAACCATTTCCCTTGTTCAACACTAGGTTCCATAGAATGTATCGTAGGCTACAAGAGCCATACCTAGTGTCGGAAGCCATCGCCATACAGGCATATTTGAGAGTTGTTGATCCTTTGATTGGCCTGTTCTTGCAAAGAACTTATCAACCTGATGAGATTGACTCACTATCTAAGATTTATCATTTGGCTATCAAATTGCAACAGTAGACAAATCTGCAATCTAGAGGGTTAGGACCAACTTTTCCTCCAATGAATTATCAGATGCCTAATCCACCATTATACAATACTGTCCTAGGGACGTCTTATTCCCATTATGGACCTGTATCTGAGTTGCAAGCTCCACCAACTGTGCCTTTCTTTGGAAATAGCATGCACTGTACCACACATCAACCTCAAGGTCAACCACCACAAGGGGGAGGATCAACCCATGTCCATTCCCCAGCCATAGTTCAAAATGTGCAGAATGATCAAACTGTTCAACTTACAAGTGAAGTAGAGACTCTCAAAAAGACTCTCTCTCAAATGTCAAATGACATGGCACAGCTTAGGCAAAATCCTCCCAATAATCAAAACCAGAATTACAACAATTAGGGAGGTTATAACTATTAGGGCAATTACTCTAATCAGAACACCAATAGGAACTTCCAGAATCAAAACTCTTCAAATCAAAATTATCAAAATCAAAACAGAGGATACAATCAAAATTTCAATAACAACAACAATAATAGGCAGTGGAACACTGGACCTAATAATGGAGGAGTTTCCCATAATTATCAAGCAGGTGAAGAGAGATCGAATATTGCTAATGTTGCTGATTTGAATTTTATGACAAATTGGTGTAGGTTGCATGATACAGCAACCCATTCTGAGGTCAATTGCCTAGAAATGGAGAAGATGGTGAAAATTACACAGGTTGATGCCCATCCTCAAGCAGGAAATTCCAATCAAGGCAATGAGCCAGTCAGCACTGCCATGACTTATGAAACCATTGAAGAAAAGTATCAATTCCCTATGCAAAGGGATAATGAGCCAGAGGAAGATGTCTATGATGCTCAAGCTTTCCAATCTAAGGGTGGTCACTTTCTGAGGAACCAGAATAAAGGGCCATTCACTACATCTGCACCCCCTAACAACATGGTTCCACCAAATCAAAATGCAGATAACAATCCACCCCCACCAAAGGGACCTGATGCTCAGAATAGAGGTAATCAGCCTTCTTTTCCTAAGTACCAATTTAGGAATGATTCAAAGTTTGATTTTGTTGCAGAATTGCAAAGGCGAAAGACATCATTGTCTTTCTTTGATATCATGAAGTGGTGCCCAGCTCAAAGGGAGGTGGTATTAAAAGCTTTGGAAGAAACATATTGTTTGAAAGGGAAAGTTAAAGTGACTCCCGCAAAGGAGACGAATGCTGCTATGTATAAAGGTAAGACTAGTACCCCACCTTTCTTGTTAAGTTTGAGAATCTTTGGAAAGAATCTACACAATTGCCTATTAGATTTTGGAGCATCAGGGAATGTCATGCCTTTTTCGATTTGTAAAAGGTTAGGATTGAGTCCTATTCCAACCAATAAAAAGGTGATTCAATTGGATAAAACTGAAGTTAATGTTGTAGGTGAATTGAAGAACATGCATTTGCAAGTTGGATCAGACCCAAGGATCCAGACCTATATAGATATTCAAGTTGTTGACATCCCAGAAACATATGGGATGCTCTTAAGTCGAGAGCTAATGAAAAGCATAGGAGGGTATCTGTCCTTGGACTTCTTGCACATGTGGTTACCATGGAAAGGGGTTGCCACTCAAATAAGAATTGAAAGTGAACCTAGGCTCAAACACATGATTACAGAGTATGATACTCCAAATGAAGTAGCATTCTTTGAGACTGAGATAGGTGTTTACAAGCAAGAGGAAGTCCTTACTTTATTTGTAGTTAGTCCTGAGGATACACTATCCTTAGACCACATTGATTTGATGATTCGCATCAACCAACAAGTTCTAATAAGGAAATTGCAACAAGATAGGCTGGTTTTAGGAACATAAACTGATTTGAGTAATTTATTGCTTCCTAATTGGTGTAGAATACACTACCATAACCATTCGGAGTTGACATGTCAATCATGCATAGATATTCTAAGGCATGTAGATCTACCCAAGCAAGAATTTCAAGAGGTAACTGAGACTCCCATCAATGAGTTCTCTTTCCAAGCTAAGGATGCAACTATTCTTACACGGGTCAGTCTTTCTCTAGAAGAAGTTTCTTTACCAGTAGAACAGACTCAAGTCTTAGGGTTTTCAGATCAAAAAAAGGAAGTGGAAGTATCTCAGTTTCATTTTAATACTCCTATTCCAAATGCTTTGACTATGCCAAAGGAGTTAATAGAAGATGAGTTAGATGTTGACTCAGTCCAAGAAATCGCTCAGGAGGTAGTTGTTGAAACAATTAAGGAACTAGGAAGATCATTAACTGAGCTTCTTCTCAACACGAATTCTGATAAACAGCAAAAGTCCGGGCCGCCACATGTCACAAGTGACAAAATCCCTATAGTTTCTAAAAAGAAAGAGCTCCCAGCTAAAGACCAATTATGGACTCTTAAATTTGATGGTTCTAAATCTAAAGCAGGAAATGGAGTAGGAATTGAACTAACTAACCCGAAAGGGAAAACTTATTTTGCTTCTTATAGATTGCAGTTTGGTTGCACTAACAATGTGGCTGAATATGAGGCACTTGCAAGAGGACTTATGTTTGCTCATAAGAAGAAGGTAATTGCTCTTACAGTGATGGGAGACTCTGAGGTAATTGTGAAACAGGTACGTAGCCAATACACTTGCCATAATAAAAGATTGGATTCTTATAGGAATAGGGTCTGGAATTTAATAGAAGATTTTGATGCCTTTGGGATTACTCTTATTCCAAGGGAAGCAAATCAAATAGCAGATGCTCTTATCGTTGCAGCAAGTACATTAGAGCCGATGCAAGATTCAAATCTAAAGAGGTTTTCTGTGGAGTTGATTTCAGTCCCTACAATTACTGACAATGTTCGACACTTCCAGGTGTTTAATGATGATCAACATATTTTGGCCTTTTTGGAGAGTTCTGATGTATTTCAAGGATAGATAATTGATGATGTTGACAGGGATCAAGGAGACTGGAATCCAGAAAGTGACAAAACAAAAAGTGACAATCCAGAAGGGATAATGGATTTAAAGAGCAATAACATTTCAAAAGGGATGATAGCATTGGAAAGGATATTTGATTAAGATCCACGAGCTTATCAGAGAATGCCTACAAAGAGTGAGGGAGGCAAGTATGAATCCATTAATTTGGCTCACTCGGGGGTAGAATGGAATGTTCTTATAGGGAAGATTTCTCCTCAGGAAATAAAGGATGAGATAATCAAAGTCTTGAAGCAAAATATTGAAGCAATTGCTTGGAGCTACGATGATTTGAAAACTTTTGATACATTTTTCATCACACATACAATTCCTCTTAAGCTAGAAGCCAAGCCGTTTCGCCAAAAGCAACGCCCAGTCAATGCATTAATCGAGCCTCTGATCCAGAGAGAAGTACAGAAGCTTTTGGCTGCAAGAATAATTTTTCCAGTTAGACACTCTACCTGGGTGGCTAATCTAGTTCCTGTGAGGAAGAAGAATGGGGAAATCAGGTTATGTGTGGATTTCAGAAATTTAAACAAAGCCTCTAAGAAGGACAACTATCCATTACCTTCTCTTGATGAAGTATTGCAGAAAGTTAATGGATCTCAAATGATGTCTTTCTTGGATGGATATTCAGGATACAATCAAGTACTGGTAAGTCATGAGGATAGGATGAAGATTGCTTTCACTACAAAGTGGGGCACATTTGCCTACAGGAGGATGCCATTTGGTCTAATCAATGATGGTGCTACTTTTCAAAGAGCGATGGATGTAGCGTTTAAAGATCTGATAGGAAAGTGTATAATCATCTATGTTGATGATCTAACCATCTTCTCTAAGAGTAGAGAAGATCATGCTGCTGATTTAGAGAAAGTACTAAAGAAATGTATCAGTTATGGTGTCTCTCTCAATCCAAAGAAATGTGTATTTGGAGTTTCTAAAGGAAAGTCTAGTGTTTTGAAAAGGAATGTACTATATTGTATCATATGTAATTAAGTTTTTGTTTTTATTTTTTAGTTTTTAGTTTTTGTTTTGCTTGTTTTGTTTATTTTGTTTTGTTTTCTTTCTTTGTTTTGTTTGTTTGTTTTGTTGTGTCTTGTTTCGTTGGGGATTCTTATTTTTCTCATCTCAAGTTAGGGGGTTGTTATTCAAAGTATACTATTGGTACTAGGAGAGAAATTGGTTTAGGTATTCTCATTATAATCATTGAAAAGGATTTCATTCTAAAACTTATGTTTTATGATCATTTTAGTTTGGGTTGGAAAAGTTATTAAGGATAGAAGATGTAAATGTGAATATCTCATGAATTGTGATCGAAGATCTGTCACCAAATTAGAAAAACATCTGCATGAGTAATTACCTATTTGTTTTAGAATGAATCTATCTATGTTTCAAGTGAAAAATCAGATTCCAAGACTATCATGAAATCCATTGTAGTACTCAACCCACATTTTAGATTCATTGAATCTGAGTATTGAGAGATGCATAAAAGAGTTTCCATCAATAAAAAAAAGAAGAAGAAGAAAGAGAAAGAAAAAAAGAAAAGCAAGCTCAATATCAAGTGGGTAACCAAGTATCTCTATCGGGGCTATGGACGCTTGTCTAGCAATAGAGCAATGCTTTGAGAGGACTAGAGGTGTCTCCATCGAGGCTATGGACACTTGTCTGGCAGCGAAGCAATACCCAGGATTTTACTGCATGATAGTTAAAGGACTCAATTTATGTAGCTTGAAACTTAGGTAGAGTTGTTCACAAGCAAAGAAAGTATCTACAAAGAATGATGCACAATATAAGCACACACTCAGATTCAGAAATAACTCATCAGCACATAACATCTGAGATTCAAACTCAAGATTATCCTACAAATATCTGATCTCATTCAAGGTAAGGTGTTTATAAGCCAAGTAGTTTTTGGGTGACTAAAATTTTCTTTGGGTATTTTGAAAATAGGTAAACCATTTTCCCAGTCGAGTCGCCATTTGTTATGCCTTGCATAACCACCCCATCTTTTGCCTTGGTCAAAATGGGTCCCCCTTTGTTATTTTTGTACTTAGTTGTTTTTGAAACAAAGTTTGGAGTCTTGTTTTTGCCAATACTTTGTTTTTCTTTGGTTTCTCTGTCGGAATCGGAACCGGAACTGGATTGGGTTCTGAAAGTTCTTTTGAGGCTTATTTTTGGTTCTATCCCGACAGTCTTTTCTTTGCCTTTGTTTTTGGTCTTTAGCGGAAGTGGATCTGGAGTGGGAATTGGGATGGTTGTTACCAAAATTTGCAAAATCACAATCGGTTCTGATCCCACCTCCGCTACTTTTTAATTTTTGTTTTGTCTCGGTTTTTGTGTTTTGTTTTAGTAGGTTGGTCTTTTATTTAACTTTTTGTATTTATTTTTGTTTTGTTTCTAGTTGTCGGACACGGAGCCGGAATGGGAATGAGGTTTGGAAATTTTATAAATTTAAGATCCCGATTCCATTTTAGTTCCGCCCCAGCCACTCTTTGTCGTTGACTTTTTGACTAAAGTTGCACTGCAGACCAGTGTTCGTTCTCTTACAGTTTTGACTCCGCCTTTACTGCATTTTAATGGATTAATGGTGGTTGCCGGTGTAGGTAGAAATTCACATATTTACCTTTATTAAGGGTTAAATCTGATCATTATTGTTATTATTACAAGTCTAAGAGCACGAAGAGCAATAGCAGAGTTTGTTTGAGCAAATTGATCGAGATAGACAAGGGATATTGTGTGCGAATCGATTCAAAAAGTTAGCTTGGGTTTGTTTGCGTTTGAGGTAGGTCTTTTATCTTTGTTGTTCGTTGTGTTTTGCTTTATATCTACTCGCGAGTTCAATCATTGTGTTTTAAAGCAATTCTATGATCAATGATGTGATTGAATGAGCAGGTTCTTGTTTTGTCTTGTTTGTTTTACCTTAAATCTTTGTTTTCTTATTTTATCGTGTCGTTTCTTTCTATTTTTAGGGCACCGTCGCTTTCACGTCTTAATCGTGATTGTGTCATCTTTGTTGTTGGTTTGCAGTAGATTAGAGTAGATTAAGGGTTTTTAATGGTGTTTGTTAAATTAGGAATCTACAGTGAGGTAGATTAGAGGTTTTATAGTGAGTTAGGGTAGATTAGATTTATTGTTTGAATTAGGGTTTTGTCGTCTAGTAAAATGGCAAGGTTTAAACCCGTGCCCTAGTTTTTATCAGGTTTGTTAGAGTAGGGTTTTGTTGGTCTCTGTAATTACTTTAATAAGATTTAAATGATATCCTAAAGTGCAATTGTTCCCCACGGTCATATGAGTGTAGAGTTTTAAGCTCCTTTTCCATTTTATAGCGACCTAGGTTTTAATCATGAAATTGTGTTGAAAATGAATAAAGTATTTGATGACGTCATGATTAGCATAGGCGAAGGCGGGATTGGAATGGATTATCGACCTGAGAGTTTTGTTTTACAAAAGGTATCGATTCCATCTTTTATCCTATTTCCGACTCCGAGTTCTAGAAGGTTTCTTTGGCGATCATGATCAATCATAGCGGAGGCGAGATTGGAATCGAACCTGGACTTGAAAGATTTGTTTTGCAAAAGGTATCGATTCCATGTTTTATCCCATTTCCAGCTCCGCGTGTAATGGGAAAGTCTTTCTTCAAAGTAATGATAACCTAATCGGAGGCGGAGGCAGAATGGAAATAGAATATGGAAAAAATGAAAATTTGAAGAAAACCAAATCCGTTTTCTGTTCCAATCCCGGTTTTGATAACTTCTCTGACTCCAACTCTGAGCCCGTTTGTTACTAGGTGAAGTTTCCATGTTGGTTTTTGCTGCGAGTCCGCCAGTGTTGTAAAAGAGATTCTTTTGAGCTTCTGTCTGGTTTTGACTCTGGTGTATGTGTAACATGTATGTTTTAAAAGCATGTTTTATGATGATGTATAAAGATCTAATTAGAGGTTTGCATGCAGGAGAAAGATGATGGAGGAGACTTGGTGATAGATCAGCTTGTAGAAGTCAAAGAAGAAATAAAAGCTGCAGGGAGAGAATTGATCAAGGTTAAAAGTATGAAAGAGTTTGCTGCAATTGAGTTGGATCGGATCAATTTTGAAGATGACTAGATTGATGGGCCAGATATGGATATGCTACAAAAAGTCTTCACCAGTTATGATGAGTTCATGACGGATCCGGCTTCACATGCATAAAAATCTTGCATGCATGATGTTCTTCTTCCTTGCATGTTGCATGCATGCAGCACTGACAGTCTTGAGGGTGCGTGACTTCTTTTTTTTTTCTATTTCTATCTTCTATTTTTAGATCAAACTGAATATATAATGTAGGGACTCAAGATCAAAGTTGATCTGAGTTTCCAAGAAAGTTGATTGTTCCTAAAAAGGTGGAAAGCCTAAAATAGAAGTGAAGTTCGAACTTCTTTTGTATAGCTATAAATACCAGACGGGTATCACATTGTAAGGGTCGGCTAATTGAGAATTGGATTGGCTTGCCTAATGCTAAGAGATAGAATTTTGTAGAGTTTTGCAGAGATACATTGTACTTAAATCTTTTACAGTTAATAGAATTACAGGTTTACTCGAAAGATGGTGTCTGGAATTAAATTGTTTGTTTGATAAGGCTGATAAAGTTATGATCTATCTGTATGCAGTGATTGTGCTGAACATAAGAGTTTCTTGAATGATGAAAGTTATTTGAAGGAATCAGATTTAAGGATCATGTTATTAGATTGTCATTGAGTTGAAGTTATTAAAAGGTCTGTTGATCTATAATTTTGATGATGAATGAATGTGTGTTGTTTTGAAAATCCTTGAAATATTTGTGAAGAGTAATTGTGAAGTTAATTAAGCACCTAAAATGTATGCAGTGGTATAGATTATGCTACAAACTGTATCATCTTATGGTTTTTATGATCTGTTAGGAAACATTCATCATTGAAAGTATATGTCTAGATACTAGATAAATTCAGTTCATATTTACTGGTTTACCCCTTTGTTCTATCTTTTTCTTTTATTTAAAACCCATTGATTTACAGGAACTATTTCGATAAAAAGAGTCATAGCTTGAATCCTTTGTTACCAGCACAGGCCCCTTGAATATTACAATTGCATGAACCAATTGAGTGACATCAAACAGTTGAGAACCAACTACCATGACTTTGGGAGTTAGGCTACTACATGTCTTTCCCTTTCAGGAGAAATAGAGTAGAAATGTTATGTTTTAATGTTGTTTGTGTCATTTTAACCATCAACAGACGCCTTGGAGAAATAAGTGGCCAATTAGATTTATATTTCACTTTATTGTTTTGATGACTAACCTAGAGGAATTAAATCAATTTAATAAATTATTTCACTTTATTATTACTTTGGATGCCATAATATACTTTATTGAAATTTTAATAAAGTATAATACTTCTTGGAGGAGGACGACTTGGAGAAATGAAATGCAAATGACACAAATGGGCATTGTGAATTTGAGTTTCGTTTTGGCGTCCATATGGAGGGAGATTGAATTAGAATTTGGAGCAGGAAATGTTATAAATAAGAGCATTGGGCTCTTAGTTCATTATCTTATATCTACAGTAATGTTATGCTGTCGGAATGGTTAGTAAGTTGTTTCGAGGAATGCATACCTCCTAGCTTTGGCTTGACTTCTTGCTTGAAAAATAGCAACTAGTTGAGATTTGGCTGTTCTCAATCCTTGAGATCAGATTGAGCACATTGTAGTTGAGTTTCTTTCAATTTTATCAGTTTTTGGTGATGCTGGTGTGGTGCTTGGCTGAAGCACATTTTCGATCATAGCTCCTTTCACAATTTTTTGTTGGTTCTGGGTATTGGCTTATTGTTCAAGTCTACCTAAGGCACCCCTTCTTGCAAGTTTTCAGATTTTTCAAAGGTGATTTGGATTTTATCTTGCTAGTCACCCTTTCTTGGAGGTTGTACTTTTCCTACCATTGCATTGGGAAGCATGCATAAAATATCAAAGGTTGCTTGCTGCTATTTCCTGGTTTTTACTTGGTTTCCCTTCTCTTATACTTCCTTTGCACTTGATTTCACATCAATCGGAGGTGTTTTGACAAAGTTATGAGCATTTTGGTGATTCTAGGGCTTGTTGGTATGAATTTTTGATTGCTACAATTTTTATATCAGACCTGATATTTCAGTCTTTGTTACTATATTTCATATGTTGGATAGCTTGTACTTGTTTGGAGTTCATTTCCTAACATTCTGGAGTTCATTGGTTATCTATATCTCATTGTATTTGCAGATTGTTCATCGCATTGTAATGTTGAATCAGTAGTACTGATCAGCACTTTACTTTCTGCACTTCATATTTTGTATCCCCACTTTTTTGGAAGAGATTGGTCATGCTCAGTCTATATTGTATTGCATTTTCATATTGTTGATTTATTGAGCCGTCAACACACTCCCGTTGAATAAGTGGTCGAGTTGCATATTTACTTTCAGCAATGTACTTCTCTTTCCAGTCCTCCCGTTGAATAAGTGGTTGAGTTGATTGTTACTTTCAGTAATGTACTTTCTATTCCAGTCCTCCCGCTGAATAAGTGGTAGAGGATTGAAACTTCTTTCTATTACTTTCCAGCATTTTCAATTATTCTAATGATCCCCTTTCGAGTATGCTCTCAACCTTGCCCGTATTGGGATCTGGGTTGATCAGAGGAAAGGGTTCTCTTTCAGTTGGATTGAGGTTTCATTAACGTTAACGGGTGAACTTGCTTGTGAAAAAGAAAAAAAAAATTCCCGATATATTTCAGTAGGGTTGGAGGGATAGATAGAGAGAGGGGAGAGAGACAAAGAGAGGGTTACCTAGGTAGGTAGCCAAATGAAGAGACCTTAGAGAGAGAGGGGATGGGAGGAAGAGACATGAGAGAGAGGGAGAGAGAGGTAGTGGGAGAGAGTGGGATGGAGTGGGAGGGACATAAAGAGAGATGGATAGAGGGAGTGAGAGAGGGTGGTAGGGATTGATTGAACGAGAGGTACGCAAAAAGAGGGAGACAATAGATAGAGACAATTAGAGAAGGTGGGAGGGAGGGAAGGAGGGAGAGGTGAGATGTATAGATAGAGAGAAAGTGATAGTGGTTGAGGGTATAGGGTTGAGGGATTAGGGTGGAGGACCTATAGGGTTGATGGTTTCTAGGGTATTAGGGTTTAAGGTTTGAGGGTTGATGGAATAGGTTTGATGGTAGAGGCATTTGGTTTTAGGTGGGCAGGGTGAAGGTTTGCTAGTTTGAAGCATTTAGGGGTCAAGGGCTTGGGGTTAAGGGCTCTAGGGTTAAGAGCCTACTTGGCTGAGGGCAGAGGGCTCTAGGCATAGGGTTTGAGGCATGGTTGGAAGGATTAGGTCTGGAAGTTCCAAATGTAAGGGGTGAGGGTTTAGGGTTTAAGGATTGAGGGTTGAGGGATTAAGGGGTTGAGGGTTGAGTGTTTAATGTATAGGGTAAAGGGTAGAGGGTCATGGGCTGAGGGGCTGAAGATTGAGGGCTTGGGTTATAGGGCTCGGCGGGATTAGGGTTGAGGGACCAATATATAGGGTAGAGGTTATAGGGGTTGAGATATTAAGAGTTGGGGGATTAGGATTTAGGGTAAAGAGTATTGGGTTGAGGGTAGAGGTTAGAGGGTAGAGGGTAGAGGGTTTAACAATTTAGGGTTTAAGGGGTTAGGGTTTAGGGTTGAGTGTTTAAGGGTTGAGGGTGTAAGGGTCAAGAGGGTTGGGGGATTAGGGTAGAGAG
>CM021102.1:727469901-727755294 GCA_007115665.2 Sequoiadendron giganteum
GGTCGATTGCGTTATGTTTGATAACACACCTAGGTACGCTGCATCAAGGTATTAAGAACCAAGATGGCGCGATACTTAGTGTGATGGACTTTGACTTGAAAATTAGATAGGAGTATTCTTCTTCACACTTAACATACATGTTTTATTTAGGATGTAGTTTAGATCTTTGAAACATCTCAGACCAAAACATAGAAAAGCAAGCTTTCCTATGTGGTCAACAAGATGCCTAAGATATCCTTCCTACAAACCAAACAAAACATGTATAACTAAGTTATTTTACAAGCGTATCCCACAATCATAGTAGATAAAAAGATAATAATCATTGCCCCATTCCTTTCTCTCTAAACCTGTTTTGTTTAGGCATCATCGAGAGGTCCTTGGAATGAGCGCAAAATAAGATAAGTCTAAACAAGACCAAGGTAAAGCAAACAAACAAGCTAATGTTCTTCATACCGCTAGCCAAGGCTAAAACTACTATGAGGGGTTACCTCATGCTTATGTCCATCGTAGGAATGCTTCATCCTAGGACATGTCATGACTAGGGTTTGATGGGACTGATTGGGTGATGAGCTATTGATACTCCAAGTTGACCAACTTGCTTACTTACTGACTTAGTCTTCCAAGACTTTTGACGATTAGGGTGCTCTCTTTAGAACCTGCTAAACTTGCTTCTGACTGACTCATCAAAGAGTGAAAGCGACGATGCTTTATTATGAGTGAGACGTTCATGGGTGAAAGTGAGATGAAATGGATGCACCATTTTGGGTTTTTCAGATATTTTGAGGCTGTTTTTGGTATTTTCACATTTTTCAATATTTTTGGTATTTTCAAGATTTAAGACTAATAGACTAACTTAAAGACCTATCCTAGGGGTCTTAGGAGCTGATCGATAGATGAGCTTTGCCTACGTTATATACACAGAGACCACGTAGTTTGACTGACAACAACTGACTTGATGACAAGATAGCCAAACGGATTGTCATTTTAATGCTTAAAGGATTGACTTAAGATGCAGACTAGATGGGCAAACGGATTGCCAATGCGACGGACACCTAAAGGACTGACCCTAACTATCTCAGGGAATGATCAAAGATCAATCTTGCCTACGTTCAAGCTCAGTGACGACGTAGTTCGACAAGGTGGAAAACTGACAAGATTCAATGATGAAATTTTTGATGATTTTCTGATATTTCGACATGTTTTTTTTTTTTGATTTTTGATGATTTGGATGTTTTTGGATTTTCTGACGAATCTGATAAAATGATTATGAGAATATACACGAATCTGATCCGATGCTTGTGAGAACTTGCCCCCAGTGTGGTGTGATAGATTACTTCGATAAAGGCATGACAGACTGACCTTTGAAATGCCAAGTCGTTCCATGGTGGAATATGGTACAGACATCAATGCAGGCTATGGTATGGATGCGAGCAGATGAGTGGATGGGTGGATGGGTGTTTTGAGATGTGATGGACTGAGTCGTGCAAATCCTGGTAGATGGGGGAAGTGCTTTATTTACACTTTGTGCCTGTTTGCTAGGTTTTCACCAAGGTACTTGCCCAAAGTGCCACCGAAGTGGTTTTCACTATAGGACGGGTTTTTCTCTTTACTATTTTGTATTTTCTGATTTTTTTTGTTGTCGTCAAGACGCCTGTTTGCTAGGTTTTCATCAAGGTAACCATTTTTTTAGGACTTGTTCTGATTGTTTTTTGTATTTTATGGTTCTATACCTTGCAAGATTTAGGCATAAAACTTTTTGAGGTGCAAACTGTTCATGGGTTCTTGCAGGGGCTCACCTTCCGGTGTTGATAACTGATATGCCCCCAATTTGTAACTTGTAGTGATGATAAAGGGTCCCAGCCAGTTGGGCTCAAACTTTTCCTTTGTATCCGAATTTGGCATGTTCTTTTGGTTTTCTTTCAGCACAAGGTCACCAACTTGGAAAGTGTGTTGTCTGATCTTCTTGTTGTAGCTCTTTTTTAGGCGATTCTGGTAAACTTGTAGGTGATTAAGGGCATCCATGAGCCTTTCATCTAGTAATTCCAGCTCATTGCATCTTGTGACCCTGTATTCCTCATCTATGATGAGGTTCTGCAGTGATATTCTCAGTGACAGGAGCTCGATCTCAATAGGGAGGATGGCTTCTGATCCGTAGACCAAGGAGAATGGGGTGGCAACTGTTGGCATGTGGATGCTGATGTGGTAAGCCCATAAGGCGAGATTTAGCTGTAGATGCCAGTCATGACTAGAATCATTGACTGTTTTCTTGAGGATTTTCGGAATTGTTTTATTTTTAGCTTCTGCTTTGCCATTGTCTTGTGGATAGTATGGAGTGGAAAAGTGGTGTTGGATTTTTAATTTTTCACATAAATCACGGACATCCTGATTCTTGAAAGGTGTCCCATTATCAGAGATAATGGATTGGGGAACACTTTATCGACAAATGAGGTAGTTCAGGATGAACTTAGATATTTGTTTCCCCGTGATGTAGGTCATGGGAATTTATTCGACCCACTTTGTGAAATATTCAGTGGCGGTGATGATGAACTTGTGGCCATTGGATGAGGTGGGAAACATTTTACCAATGAGATCGAGCCCCCACTGCGAAAAGGGCCAAGGTGTAACAATGGGATGCAGTTCTTGAGTTGGTGCATGAATAAGGTCTCCATGCTGTTGGCATTGCAGGCATTTTCTGAAAAAGTTGTGTGCCTATCTCTCCATCGTCGGCCAATAGTATCCAGTTCTTAGCAATTTCTTAGCCAAGGTCATACCACTTGAGTGTGATCCGCATGTGCCATTATGTACCTCAGTTAGAGCAGTCGTGGCCTCCTCAAGTTTTAAACAATGTAGCAAGGTTCCATCGATGCTTCTTTGGAAGAGGGTTTCTCCTAGGATGACGAATCATGAAGACCTTTTGACAAAAGTGCGTTTTAGGTTTGGGGTGACATCAGTGGGGAGGATTCCTAACTTTAGGTAGGTGTATATATCATGATACCAAAGATCACCGAGATCAATGAGTTCACATGCGTATTTTGACTCTGGTACCTCGAATGTGGGTACGAGAAGCTGCTCTATGAGGAATTCATGTTTTGAGACATTACAGGGGATGTCTAGTAAGGATCCAACGGTTGCCATTGCATCGGCTGCTCTATTGTTTGTCCTTGGTATCTGCTCGAAGGTGATGTCAATGAATGATTCTTTTAGGCTTTCTACCACCTTTTTGTATGGTGTGATCTTATCATCCTTGGTTTGGTATTCACCGTTGACTTGGTTGATGATAAGTTGCGAGTCCCCATAGACTTTTAGTGCCATGATTCGCCACTGTGCTACAATCTGGAGGCCTATGGTCAAGGCCTCATATTTTGCAATATTGTTCGTACAGGGGAACGCCAGTTTGTATAATCTAGGTATACAGTCTCCTTGCGGGGTGATGAAGAACACACCAACTCCTGATCCATGTTGCGTGTGGGAGCCATCAAAGTATAATTTCTAGTGGTATGCTGCACCAAGGTTAAAAAGGGACTCATCTGGGAATTTTGATATGAATGGGTTATCCGTGTAGAGGGGCGCTTCTGCCAGCTAATCTGCAATGACTTGTCCTTTTATGGCTTTTCATTCCACATACTCGATATCATGTTCAGACAATATCATTACCCACTTAGCCATTCTACCTATAAGCGTTGCTTTTGACAGTAGGTATTTTAGAGGGTCTATCTTGGCAATCAACTTGATTTGGTGAGCTAGCATGTAGTGTCTCAATTTTTGAGTTACAAATACCAGTGCTAGGAAAGCTTTTTCTATTGATGTGTAATTGAGCTCATGCCCCACCATTGTTTTGTTGATGTAGTAGATAGCCCGCTCGGTTCCCTTTTCATCATGTTGGGCTAAAAGGGCCCCCAGGGTGGCTGTTGTTGCTGAGATGTATAGGATTAACGGTTTCCTGATAATTGGTGGCATCAACACAAGTGGTGTAAGTAGATATTCTTTTATTTTATTGAATGCTTGCTTGCATTTGTCGTCCCATCTGAAAGCTACTCCCTTGTGCAGTAGGTGTGAATAGGCAATTTTCTTATCTGCTAGTTGTGCTATGAATCTCCGGATGGACTGGAGTTTACCTTGCAATCCTCTTAGTTGTTTTAACATTCTTGGCGCTTCCATTTCAAGGATTGATTTTACCTTTGCAGGGTCCACCTCTATTCCTCTCATTGAAACTATGTATCCTACCAACTTTCCTGACTGTACCCCAAAGACACACTTCTTTGGGTTGAGTCTAACCTTATATTGTTCGAGCTTGTCAAAGATAGCACTTAGAGTTGCTACATGGTCCTGTCTCTTCTTTGATTTAGCCAGTATGTCGTCCACATAATCTTTGACTGTTTTATGGATCATGTCGTGGAAGATTAATGTCATGGCTCTTTGGTATGTAGCTCCTGCCATTTTCAACCCAAACAACATCACATTCCAACAGTAGGTACCCCAAGGACATGTAAAGGTTGTCTTATGTTAGTCTCCCTTTGCTATCATTATCTAATTATACCCCGAGAAGCCATCCATTAGGGATAGCATCTCATGTCCAGCCGTCATATCCACTATCATGTCAATGTTGGGTAGCAGAAAGTCATCCTTGGGACATGCTTTGTTTAAGTCTCTAAAATCAGTGCAGATGCGGATGCCCCCTCTCGGTTTTGAGACTGGTACAAGATTTGACACCCATTCTGGATAGTTGATTGGGTGTATGAAGCCAACATCCAGAAGTTTCTGCAGCTCAATCTTTACGAGCAAGGTTATTTGTGGGTGCATCTTCCTTAGCTTTTGTCTGACTGGTTTTGCTCCGGGGTAAACGGCCAAATGATGAACTACCACTTCAGGGTCCAGACCTGGCATGTCAGCATAAGTCCATGTGAAGTTTACTTTTCTCTCTTTTAGGAATGCTGCCAATAGTTCTTGCTCTTCTGTTTGAAGTGTTTGAGCGTAGAATGTGATTTGCGGCTCTGTTTTTGTTCCCAAGTTGACAGGGTTGCACTGTTCTGCCAATACTGCTGATTTCTCCTGATGTAGAGCAGTAGGGGGGAGATTGAATCCTTCATCCTCTGGCACCTCAGAGATGTTTTCACCATTGGATGCATCCTTTATTTTTACTGTTTTATGGTTAGAGAGTGCCACAGTGTGGTTTTCACTCAATAACTCTGAGCTTATTCTCGATATTTTTCTTTTGCGACTGAAGGACTCAATCGTCTCCCCATAGTATGCTTGTGTGTTTAATGTGATGTTGAATCTAGCCTTGTGATCCCCCCACAGAACTATATCCCTTATTCCCATGAATTCTGAGAGGGCCTCATCGTTTTCGAACGAGTCTAGAATTGGTGGTCCCCGTTGGTCGTGATCGATGAGTTGGGGGTGTACTAAGGTAATTCGATGGGTTGGCTGGTTTAACTCAGTTGTGGATGCACTTATCATTAACAAGGTGGAATCTTCAAAAAGCCTAGGGAGACCTGTTATGGTATCATCATCATCACTACTAGGAACATCAGTGACGTCAAAGTTGTAATTGTTGAGTGGGATCCCTAAGCAAACGGGTGGTCTAGGGGTAGTTGTCGTTACTTGAGGAGAGGACCTGACTGCTCTTCTAGGAGTACCTCTACCACGTACAGTTATACTCGGAGGAGTATACCCAAGACCAATGTTCCACATTCTTCTCTCTATAATGATGGGCTCCATTTGTCCATCATTGTTTCTTTCCAAGCTCTCATTCCTGTTATAGCCCATACCAAACATCATTTGTAACCCTCTGTTAGTTTCCTCCATGGGCAAGTTGGGAGTGGGTCTTTCATCTTGGTACAAATTGTTTGTGATGTCTTCCTCATCCACATTCTCCCAATTGAGATCCCCCCAATGGTGGAATCTAGAGGGTTCTGTTCTAGTGCGGACAGGTGTTTGAATTAGCTGTGGTTGCCCATGTGATCTAGGAGATTGTGGTAACTCTCCTACAACAAAACCATTTCTCTTCATTCTATAATCACCACATCCATTGTCTTGTATCATGTTCTTAATCTCGGATATGTCAGGGATGGCGGGTGTCTCTATTGCAGAAGTGGAGGCGAGATTAGCTGGGTCTATGTATGAGGTAGGTGGTCCTTCATCATTTTTGGGTACTTGAGGGATTTTGTAAAACTTGGCTTCCAAGTTTTTGCAATAGGAAAAAGGTTCGGGATCCCCATGTATAGTGACCTCCTCATTCTGATATGAGAACTTAATGCACTGGTGATATGTTGAGGCTACTGCCTTCATTCCATGTATCCATGGGCATCCCAGGAGGATGTTGTATGGTAGGTCAAGGTCGAGGACTTGATAGGTGGTTTCCATAGTTGTCGGCCTCACTTGGATGGAGATCTTGATAGTGCCCTGAGACACTCTTTCCTGGCCATCATACGCTCTTATTGTGATGCTTTTGTTCTTGTTGATGGAATCCTCAGTGAATCCCAATTTCTTTATAAGCTTTAGCGAACAAATATTAAGACTTGCACCACCATCTACCAGGACTTGTTTGACTTTCTTTTTATGGATGAGCACTTGGAGGTGGAGTGCACGGTTATGAGATGGTTGTGGAGGGAAATCTTGATCCGAAAATGTAATGAGGTTTGGGGTAATGATGTTACCCACCATAGCCTGAAATTGCTTTGGATCAAGGGTGGCAGCAACGGTAGACGCAGCTAGTGCTTCATCAAGGATTTATCTATGGGCGATGGAGATTTTCAGTAATTCCATGATGGAGATTTGGGCGGGTGTTCTTTGTATTGGCAATGGGGGTCTTAGCAGGTGCCCCGACGATGGTAACCTTTCCTCCTCGTGTGGTGACTCCACAGTCATTGTTGGCTCCCTTGATATTTATTACGGTGACCATTTCATCAATGCATCCAACTATCTCCTCGTATACTAGATTAGCACTAGCGTACTTTTGTTTTCCCTTATTATTTCCTTGGTTATGATTCGACATCGGATTCATGTAATTTTTTAGGTCTTGGTTTCCGATCGCCTGCTCGATATTGATGACCTTGTCCTCAATAAGGTCTTGGATGATGTTTTTGAGTCTCATGCAATTGGTAGTGGTGTTTCCTTTGACTTTGTGGAAGTCACAAAAGATTCTCATTGTACCATGGTGGTTTGGTCATGGGCTCCGTGTATTGTTCGGAGTTAGAGATCTTGATTAGATTCTCTATAACCAGCTTCTTCATTACAGACTCAATCGATTCGCCAAGGGCTATGAACTTCCTCTTGGGGGGAAACTTGTTGCGGGGAGGTGGTCCTCCTTGATTACACAAATTGTTGACTTGATTGGTGGAAGGTGGTTGTGACTGTGATACTACCGCATTAGTCTGCACATTGTTGTGATTATGATTTTGCGGTTGATGATGGTTTTGGGTATTTTTCTTAGGAGTATTGATGACTACCTTAGCATTGACCACGCCATCGTTTGTGATATTTTTGTTCCTTGACCATGCTCGAGGTTTATCATTGTAGTTGTTAGATGGGCGGTTATCCAGTGGTGGAGTGAATGTCGGTGCGCCTTCTCGTGCAGTAAGGGCTCTTTCGATGTTGAGCACCTTTGGAATCAATTGGTCGTACGATGTGATGCATTGCATTTTTAAGTAAAACGCCAAGTTTTTATCGAGATTGGCTATGATGGTGCAAACTTGTTGTTCTTCTGGCATAGTCCATTTGCTCTGATTGGCCTTGGATCACCACCTTTGCAAGAAAGATGCAAATAACTCTCCTTTTTCTTGTTTGAGTGTAGATAGTTCTTCTAAACTGACATCCGCACCCATATTGAAAGTGTATTTTTTAAGGAAAGCCTCCACTATTTCCTCAAATGTTTTAATGCCTATGGGTAGGCAAGAAAACCATTCCATAGCTGGACGAGTCAGGCTTCGGGAGAAGAGTTGCATTAGATACGTGTCATCATATACGACTTCCATGCAGTGCACCTGAAATTCCCTGACGTGGTTTTCAGGGTTGCCCGTTCCATTGTATTTATCAAATTTGGGGATCTCAAATCCCTTTGGGAATAGTACCATGGTGAGAATCCTATCAAACGGATAAGGGCATAAATTATCGAGTGTTCTTGTGGTTTTTCCTGCTTGCAAGTCCAACACCTGCTATGAGAGCACTTTGATTTGTGTTGCGACATCCTTGCTTGGATTGAGAGGTGGGATGAATGAGTGTTGAGGTGTTGGAGGTGTTTGATGGGTAGGGAGAGTACTAGTCGACATTTGCTGTGAGCTTGGTTGTGCGTTCAAAGCCTGATGGTACACCTGCATTTGCATCAACAATGCTTGTTGTTGATCTTGTTGCTGTTGTTCCAACAACGCTTGTCGTTGGTCCATCCGTTGTTGTTCCCATGAAGCATGTTGTTGGTCAATCAGTTGTTGAGCTAGTAATGCTTGTTGTTGGTCTAGCTGCTGTTGTGCCAACAATGCTTGTTGTTTAGCTTGTTGCTATGCTTGAAAGTCATGTAGGGCTTGTTGGTAGGCTTGCAGATGAATCGCTTGCAATTGCGCTTGGTACTATGTTTGTGCTTGTGCTTGCGCTTGCGCTTGGGCTTGGGCTTGTGCTTGAGCTTGGGCTTGAGCTAGGGCTTGAGCTTGGGCTTGTGCTAAAGCTTGCGCTTGGGCTTGTGCTTGGGATTTTGCTTTTGCTTGTGCTTGGGCTAGAGCTTCTGCTGGAGTACTCTCTGCTGATTGGCCTTTTGAAGGGTTTTGATTAGTGTGATGAATGAATTTGTCATATTGGCTTTTGGTGGAATTGGTGGTGGAATAGGAATCATGCCAATCGTTGTGACAGGTGGGGGAATGGTGGCGGTGATTGGGACTTGGGTTGCTGGGGGGGCGGTCGAGATGATTGGTCCTTGAGATGGCATGCTCTAGGATATTTGGGGGCCAACTATGGTGGTGGATTGAATAGTTGCCACTTGTTGTTGTGATGACGTGGGCGAGATGAGGGAATTGGGCGTGATGCTTAGATTACTAGGCTCTGAGAACCCATTGATGTTGAGAGGAGGAAAACCCAATCCAAGAGGTGAAGTGGTGGTAAATGGAAATGGAAGAGGTGGAAGATTACCTTGAAAAAAAGGATTTACAATGTCAGTTGTCTCAAACAAGTTTCCCTCTTCAAGCAGTAGAGGAGTTTCTACGTTTGTTTGGCCAGCTGGTGTTGCACAGAATGAAGATGAGCCCACGTGGTTGTGGAAGGTGAGCGGGATGTATGGGTGGGATGGATTTTTTGGAACAGATGTAGCCGATGTGGTGGTGACGATTGCTTCTTTGTTAGCCACAAGGCGATGCCTCTATAATTCTTGGAACATGGCACTCCTCTTGTTCACGTTCGGCAAGGATGATGTGGTGCAAAGTACCTCTTGATTGACATTTGATATTGGGGATGTATTTGGAATGGGCACATATATACTAGTGCTTGCGTCTAGGTCAGGAGGGGGCAAGACCCCTCCTCTTGCTATCGTTTTTAGATATTTGAACATAGCAGTGACAATTTTGTGGTTTTTCGGATTTTGAACCACCTTCATGATTTCAGTTTGCGTCATCCCCATGTCCTCCTTTGTGATGTCTTCTTGATGACTTTCCTCTTGAGGATTTTGTGATGATAAGGGAGAGTTGCTTGGGGGATTGATTGATCCCACTAGGTTTACTTTGGGGTTTGACTGACTCATTTCCACAGAATTTGGTATTTCTATGACATTATCCATGTTCTTCTTGTATTGAGATCTTGTTTGGACCATAAAAAATGGGGATTTGTTCGATCCTAACCTTTTAGGCCCAAAAGAGAAGAACTAGGGAAGCTAAAAGATCAACGATGGTGGTAATGGTGATGGGATAAATGGATGAGATGAGTGAAAACCTTTTTGAAGAACTTTTGAAGGTATGTGCTAAACTTGTAAGGGCTTTTGACTTGATTGATCGTGATAATTTGACTAGATGCGTTAAGTCAAATAGGATTGTTGTGAAGTTGTTTTCCCTAGGAAGTTGCATTATCCTATGGGAACTTGCACAAATGGATGAATTGGCAAAGTGTGTTATGCCAATGTGTTTGGGAACTAATAGACTTTAAGAATTTGTGTTATCTCAAAGAAAATTTACCCAATGGTTGAGACTATGTTGGCTAGGTGTGTTAAGCCAAGATATGATGATGTTGATTTAGCCCTCTAAGTTTAGCGTGATGATTGATTTTTTAAAGTTCTCAAAAGGTTTGATGATGAAAAGAGAATTGGTTGATGGAGGAATGGATGGGAATGAAAACTTTGATCTTGAACCTTAGCCTAGATGCGACTCTCTCTCTCTACAAAACCTCGGTATTGAAGAACATGCTAGACTTCCTATGGGAGAAATGCAAACCTTTAAAAAAGTTTGGGATTTTGTTGACAATAAAATGCATACAATGCGGGATTGTTCCTTGAGGCTTTTTTGTAGAAATTGTATACAAGTCTCTCCCTTACTTCAAGGAGCATCTCAAGGCATTGCTCACAGATTTTTAGACTCAATTTCTTGAATTTTGGCTTTGGGATTTTAATCTTGCGGGAAATCATTGGAAACAACACATGTGTAATTCAATTTGTCTCTTTATCTTGGTTAAATGAGGTTCTTTTTATCCAAGACACTTGCTTGCTTAGGTTCCAAACTATATGTCTAGTGTCCCATTTTCTTTCTCATCCCACAAGGTCCTTTGTGTGGAAATCGAGGAAAATAGGGCAAAAGTTCCTTATGTTTATCCTTATCGAAAACAAATGACGGTAGAGCTTCTGCACTTAGAAACCTCTAGGAATATGATTCCTAGGGAAAGCAAGAGTGTCCAAGTTCATCAATAGGTATTTGTTTCCCACAAGGTGTTTGAAATTTCAAGGTTTTTGTGTATGTTCATTTTTCAAATGTTTTCAAGATCAAGCAATGTGTTCTTTTCAAGCACTCTTATACTCCTAGGATGATGAGGCAATATCTTGTTGGGTTCCCACTTGGATAAATCCAGCTTCACATATCTTGTGCGAATGGCTAAATGTTTGACCACACTGGCTCCCCTCTACGACACTCGCTTATTCGGGTTAGCCAAGCATTAGTACCCATGAATCTCCCATGACATACTTTCCATTTCCACAACAAGACCACATGTATAATGTGGGGCGGCTTCAAAGGACATAACCTTTTGCACCAACAAGATAGACAAGGTTTTGGCCTTTTTCTAAACAAGGGGTTCTAATTTGGGCATTCCGTTCATGGGGGATTATCCAACATCGACGGGAGTCCATTGCTGTCCATCTCATTGAAATAATCCTCGTGATATTGGCCTTTGTTCCAATATCCACACTTATATCCCAGGTGGAAGTCGCTTGGCTTTAGCATGTTCCCGGTTGGGTCGTTCCCTTGGGTAATTACTTTTTCCCACAAGGCAGGCCCTCTAAGATAAACAATAGCGAACAAACATTATTCGTAGTTCGATCGAATTTTGTTTAAAAACAAAAGGAGAACGCTCGCAATAAGTCCATTCACACTCGCATGTTTTGTTCAATTTTAAGTGCCCAAATTGAAATGTGGAGGCAATATTTTTGACAAATTAATATCACAAAAATGCTTTTGATTCTCAAGATCACTATAAAGCGTGAGAGAAGCGCATACGCATTTTAATGATGTTAATTTGTGAAAAAGTTTGCAAAACATAAAATACACTTGTTCATTTTAATCCTCAAAGCAAAGATGAATTCTTTTTAAAAGCACCAAATGAAGTGTGAAGTTGCCTTGTTCAATTATTACCTTTAAAACCAACTCTATTGTATTTTCCTAAAATTCTTTTTAGCCCCTTGGCAACTTTAGAAAACAAAATTTGGTGGTTCTTTTTAGATCCCAATGAAAATTTAGTGTTCTAGGTTCAAAGATTTCAACAAGTTTCTTGAAAAGTGTTGAAGAACACTTAAGTGTTTAGAAACACTTTGCACAAAATAAACATGATATCATAAAAGAAATTTCATTGTTCTTTTTAAAGCCCAAAGTAAAGTTAGTTTTCCTAAGGCCAAAGATTTTTAACAAACTTTCTTAAGAAGTGTTAAAGAACACTTTTAGTGTTTAGGAACACTTTGGTTTTGTAAACATGATGTCATAATGACTCCTTCCTTTGCTCCAACCTGCAAAATGATAGTAAAACAAAGAGCAATAAAGATGGGAAATCAGATTGAAAGGTTAAAACATCCTGAACTTAAAAAGCACATGTTAATTTAAAATTTTATTGTCTTCCCGTGGTGAAGTTTGGAAAGGCGGTGGAGTTTGGAGAAGTGGCAAAGTTTGGAAGACAAGCAGCGCTATATAGCGTCGCGCAAGTGACTTTGGGAAGTGCTCTGCACAGATAGAGAGTGCAAAAGCGGCGCGACAGAGGCCCGCGATGCAGTTTGAAAGCGGCCTACTTTAAAAATTTAAAATTTATGGGTGAAAAAGTCAATGCAGTGGAGTTTGGAGAAAGCGCGGTTCAAAATATAGCCATGGTGGTAAAAGCGGCGGAGTTAGGACCTGCGCGGCAAGGTTAAGAATTTTAAAAAAGAGACAAGTGGGAATTCTGCGACGTAGTTTGGACTATGTAACCATGGGTCGATATGGAGCCACGAAACTGAAAGCGGTGAGATATTGCGCCGCGAAACTGAGAGTGGCACGATAGAGCACCGTTCAGGCTAGTTTTCCTGTGTCTGCAACAAAAAAATTAGAAACGACAAAATTTGAAAATGTGATTTAATTTTTTGACTTGCTACCCTCCTTCTAGCGCCAAAATGTGAACCCCTAAACCTGCAATAGCACAAAGATGACAAACATTGTTAGTGTTAGATCTAAATGCAAGCAAACAATGAGGGATTCCCCATGAAATCCATTTGTTAATAAACCTAAAATAGGAACAAAGGAAGAGCAACTAAAATAGATGAAGATTAGTCCTAATTAAGTAAATAGCATGATGATCCCATGGGGGAATTGGTGCCAATGACATGTGCAATTGGCCCTTTCCCAATTCCTATGTGCAAATGTGGGTTGATTGAATCTATGGTCAAATCTCCAAAGAGATTTGAGCATAATCTTATTATGAGCTATGAAAATTGATGGATGATTGGAAGCAATGAGCAAAATCAGTTCTCACTTGAAGAGAGTAACTTTGCATATGAGTTGTGGATGAAGATTGAGGAGAAGAGTCTCCAATTTATAGATTCAAATCTTGGAAGAGATAGTGGAACTAAACAATGTGGGATAAAAGATAGTCCAATGGCATTGTGCCACTTGTCCAAATGTGATTGGATGAGGAATGTGCAAGTTTTGGCCAATGTGCCAATAAATGCAATTAGGTGGCATTTCAAATTTGAGAAATGACATGTTGAAGAGGGAAAGAGGATGAAGTTAATGTCACTTGGCTCAAGGTCAAGGACATGTAAGAGGCTTTTAATGCCTTGTTGGAAGGACCAAGTCCACTTGGCCTTTTTGAATTCAAATAAGGAATATTCCCTTTTGATGCTTTGTGAGGGAAAATAGATGAATTAATAAATCAAAGTAATTGATTTATTGTGCAACTTGCATTCTCTAGAGAATTTTAGTGAGAAAGATTAACTTAATCAATGTCTTGATTAATTTAATGGAGAATTAGGTGATGTGACAATTTAGACTTAGGTTTATGAATTAATTTAAGTCAAGAATTGAGAGGAAATGATTAATTAAATAAATGATTTTGATTTATTTAACTAAGGAGGGATATGTTAGATTAAATTAAATAATGTTTAATTTATTTAATTTAATAAGAGGACTTTAGAGAACTTAATCAAATAAAAAGATTTATTTAATTAAATAGAGATGCAAGGTTGATTAATTTAAACACTGAAAGAGAAAGACTTAATCCAGTAAATAATGATTTATTAAATTAAGGGATAGAATGTGATGAAATGTTGAGAATGTGATTTAAGAGGAAACATTGTTAGTAATTGGGATCAGGTGTGCCAAGACGAGCTTGTACATTTTCCATGTCTACAGCCATAACCTACACTTTTCAACATTGGTCAACTAGTCTCGCACCTGATAAGTCTCTAGTGGTTGTGAATCTCGTGTGTAAATCGGATCCAAATGAACCTGTGACCAACATGACAGACACTGTGTCAGTTAAACAACTTACCTCAACCGATTTTGCACATGTCAAAAAAAAATCAATCCTACTCTAAGGCAACTTTGTCACCAGTCAATTGTGTCACACAATTCTCAATTGCGTCACGCAATGGCGAATGTGTCGCATTCTTTCGCAGTTGTGTCACGAGATATCGATTGTGTCAAACCCCTCAATCAATTGCGACCTATACCTACACTTATAAACTTCATCAAGATTTTTACATTTCATTGGTTTACATCATTTTGCAATTTAAAACATAAAGGCCACTTTATGCAATGGAAGTTGAAATTTTTATTTGGGTTGATCATTCCTTTTTAAAAGCGTGACACAAGTATGTACTTTTACTTGACAACTTTCATCCTAGGGGTAAATATGCCCAAATGAGGGGATTTAATGAATATTCATAATGAATTCTATTTGGTTATGAGGGTTCTTGTGCTATTTATAGCCAACTTATCATTGTGGGGAGACTACTAAGCATTTGAAAGAGACTAGTAATCGAGATATGAAGGTAATTGTGAATAGAACCGATGATAGTGGCCAAAAAATGAGAGGTGACAGAAATAAGGTTGAGCTACTTAATTGTGAGGCCTATTGTAGCCCCAAGGTCTGGAATATTTTGATGGGGGACAATTTAATCCTATTCATTGAATGTATGCATGGTCACGAGCCTAAGGTTTCCAAATATTTTACTAAGGCTTGGGAAAATAGGAAGGTGGCTATGTTTGACTAGGACTATAATATTGATGAGGATATCATTGATCATGTTACGAGTTCCTCAACTATTGGTAGAAAAGTGCACAAAGATAATTAAAAAATGGGTAGAAATCAACGCAAGTGTTTGTTAAGGGTAACAAGAGAAAAATTAGGGAAATTACACTATGGATATGAAAGGACCTCGTGTTTGGGCTATTATGGCAGAGGAAACTATGAGGTATGTTACCCTTGATGGGAGATATAGGTTTGTGTATGATTATAATTTTATTATTTTGAACCACTTTCACCATAGAATGCAAGTGCCTTTCCCTTTTTATTTGCTAGTTTCAATGGAAAATTCCATCAAGGATTGTAGGAAGGCACCAAGTATGGAGAAACTAATGAGGCAGATCGAGAGCAAGGAGGGACTGCAAGTTGGGAACAATGGTCGTAGGCCATTAACAATTTGAATTTTTGGCCTTATGCAGTCTATGGTTTTACTTGGTTCCTTCTTTATCTAGTTCATCGATTTTTATTATGCGATTTCATTTTAAATAAATTTTCTACATTAAGTTTCAAGTTCTTTAACAAATATTTCAAAAAGCTAAAATGGAGAAATTGAAAACAATTAGAAAATAATTTCACATGCAAAATTGGAATTTGCATTAAAAAAAAAAGGAACTTCAGTTAACGAATTGAAGAAATATCTTCAATTAATTAAGAACCAATCAGATTTTCAAGACTTTGAGTTTGATTTTTGAACTCGAGATCAATGAATATATTGTGGATCTCATTTGTATTGATAAAAAAAATAATGCATGCAAGAAGAATCATATAGAGAGAGGAATGGGAAATTGGGGGACACATAGACAAATTCATTTTTATTTGTTCTTGAGAAAAAACAAAATGGACAGAGAGTGTTATTGAGGGGGAATTCATGTTTTGTCGCTATTTAAATTGAATGCAGTTATTAATCATTATGTCTCTTTTCAAATTGAAGTTAAATGATTATTTTAATGAAAGTTAAATTAAAATTGAAATGCAATTATTATGATTTGAAATGCATTTATATTAATTTTGGGGTTTGTCATTGATAATGTAAAATTGAGTGCAAGTGAACGTGATTGAAGGCAAGAACAACGATCAGGTAGAGTTGTTTAGCCGATTGACGTTTACGAGTAGATGGAATCTCACACACTCACTTAGATAATATTTTAATGCGTTTTGTTATAACTGTGTTTGCAAGTTTTAAATCAAGTTTTAATTTAATTTCTCAAAATTGTGAAAAATGCATGCTGATTTAAATAATGATTTGGTTAAATTTGATGAAATTGACTAAAATTAAATGATTGGATTGCTTGTTTAAAATATTTTATTATTGTTTGAAAATAATATGTTAGTATTTCAAAATTTAAAAAGAATTAGCTTTTATTTCGAAATTTAATAAACTTTAAATGAATAAAGTTGTGTTTTAAAGTTATTAGTTTTTTATTTAAATATTATGAAATAGGAAAATATTTAAAATTAGAAATTAAACAAATATTTCAAAAAGCTAAAATGGAGAAATTGAAAACAATTAGAAAACAATTTCACATGCAAAATTGGAATTTACATTAAAAAAAAAAAGGAACTTCAGTTAACAAATTGAAGAAATATCTTCAATTAATTAAGAAGCAATCAGATTTTCAAGACTTTGAGTTTGAGTTTTGAACTGGAGATCAATGAATATATTGTGGATCTCATTTGTATTGATAAAAAAAAGAATGCATGAAAGAAGAATCATATAGAGAGAGGAATGGGAAATTGGGGAACACATAGACAAATTCGTTTTTATTTGTTCTTGAGCAAAAACGAAATGGACAGAGAGTGTTATTAAGGGGGAATTCATGTTTTGTGAGGCTAATTGTTTGGATCTCATCTCATATGTGCGAGAGCAGAGAGTCAAAATCTGTTGAAGATAGTGGTAAATATTTACCACTCTATATAGCTACAGGGCAACCCACGCATGGCTTGGTGAGAAAGTGCGGCCTGTTTGGAAGGTATTTTGAGATTCTCCAAACCCACGCATAGCCTTCCACTTCCTCCACTCCCCACATAGTGACTAGTAGTGAGGGCGCGACTTGATTGGAGGCTTGCACATGATTGTAAAGAGGGTGCATGGCCTGGTATAACATGCGGCCAGTCCTCACATAACATTCCACTCCACACAGCTAGGACTGGCTCCCTTCACCCACACACTGGTAAATGTGTAGGAGGTAGGAAGAATAGGCGTGGCCAAGGAGAGGGCATACATAGCCCAATATACTTGCATTTCTCTCCACACACGTCCAGGGAGGTGAAGGCACAAGGAGGGAGAGAGAAGAAGAGCAACAATCTGAGAGAAGAAATTCAACAACAAAGATTAAGTAAACAGAGAACACAGAGGAGGCACATAAATGAAAATCATTTCCAGATCGAAGAGTTTAAGAGGTAGGATCTTGAATAATTGAACAAATCATGAATAGATTTTAAATTAAATGCAAATTTATTTATTGTATGAATTTTGGGAATTATATAAAAAATAAATTGTTGTTGCTTCAAAGTTCTATATGAACAGTAAACTGGGATTATCTTTTAATTTCCAGAATAGTGATGAATTTCAAAACATAAAACCTTAGGAAGAAATTGATAGAAAACATGAAATAAAAACAGCTAATTAAATTTAGGGAGGATTTCAAAACAGAAAACAACTTTTAAATTTAGATTCAAAAATATCTGAAACAGAAAACGATTGTTTTTATTCCGATTTAATAGCACTTTAAAAATGTTCCAGGCAAAATATTTTAGATGAAATATCTTTCAAATTTTAGAACGAAATTTCAAGATAGAGATTAAACTTAGCAAAAATTGCAAACAAAACACAAAACAGTCAAAACAGAAATAAGAATGAGTTATTTTAAATCTGTTGAAAGATTATTTATTTATTTTTTGAAAATATGTTAAACAGAAAATAAAACGGTTAAATTTAAAATATGATTTATTTAAAAACAGCAAGAACAAACTTGAAACAGTATTAAATAGATGAGTACCAACGAATGAACTTTTTCTCTTGTGTGACTTTTTTATATGTATTTAATTGCATACTGGAGATACACCTTCATTAATTTTGATTATTAAATTTACTCAATTTAAAATATTAATTTTATGTCTTTTATGGATTTCAACAATGAAAAGAAACAACTTTTTAAACTATTTTCGCTTCAGACAAGTTTTCAGTTTTACTGTTTTTAAAAGATTGTATTTGACCGTTTAGACCATGCATGATTGATAGATGACTCTGCATGTTATGTTTTTGGGAAAGTTACCTTCCGGGACGGGTGTCGAATATGGGTAAATAGAGAGTGTAGTTTTTCTTTTCCAAAACTGCTTTATTTGTCGTCCATGACATTTTACTTGGCCAAGTAACTTAAGGACCATTGAAACAGATGGATTTATTGAACTCTCTACCATATCCTAGTATCGAACTTGCTTATTTCTTAAATGAATTAGAAAAATGAAAATGCTTGTGGTTTTACTAGTTATACTAGGCATGCACTAGATTCCATCTTGCTCGTAGACTATTTTTTGCTAAGCGATTCATGTAGGGTCGGGTATTTCTTGATTGACTAAGGAATTCTAGGGAAGCGTAAGCTTCGAGGTTGGGCAGAAAAAGCGCTTGATCCTTGTTCTCGTCTTCTTTGTTGAAGATTTGCTTTTGGATGGAAGATCAACGGATGGCATCTTCTTTTATGCTTTATATATTCTTTATTATGTAATGAAGAGATTAAGGCGACTGAATGCCTAAGTCTCGATTTGTAACTGATATTATTATCATCTACTGTATTTAGAATTCTTAATTGTGTAATATGACACTTTTATGTATTCATATTGGATTGTATATGAATTTATCTTATCGACTTTATGTCGTTGTTTGTAATCAACTAGTTTCTTTGATGTCTAAATGAATGAGATGACGACTATATTTTGAATATAATTGATTTTATTTAAAGTATTTGTCGAAGTTTTGAATTTAATTTTTTTGAACTTTATAGGTTTGTTCCCTTATTCCTCACATTTAATGGTTTAGAGTAGTGGGTTCTTTGGAGTTTGCAATCATTGATGGAGAGGGTGACTTGGCCTATGGTGATCCCCCTAATGGCACGGAAGGGGCAAGTGGGGATATCTTCATTAATGAGGTGGGAGAAAGTTTGTTTAGAGATATTGTTGTGGGCGTAGGCGAGGACGGGTTTCTAAAATCTACAAAATTTGTGGTAGTGAGGATTTTGGGCGTCAAGTGGAACATCTTCAATGCATGGGGAGATGGGAAGTGCTCTTTGTAAGATCCTAATAAATTGGTTGTAATCCCAAACCCTGAATGGTAATTGCTTTAAGTAGGGAGGAAAACAGATTAAAAGATGTAGCTATTTATTTTGTCACCCTTAACTACAATAAATTACTTGTTAGGAAATATCTAGATGTATGGATTGATAATGGGTGGCATAAAAAACTAACAATTCATTTTTCTTTCTACAAGATGGTCCAAAGGGGACTATTATTGATTTTCTTTAAAAACCATGAAATGTAAGAGAAAGTTTCCTTGAAACAATTCTAGAATATAGTGAGGCCTATGTTTTGAGCAATAAAATGGTCTTTGGAAGTGTCAAATGAGGAAATAATGGCACTTGCATAACCTAGATGGATCATAGTAAAAATGTTCCCGCAACTTTTGGATTTTATGCCTTAAATGCTTTCTCCTCTAGGAAATGTCTTGAGGGTGGAAGAATCCATATTAACTCTCTTGCACATGGATGCAAGACTCCTAGTCTCTTTAATTGCATGGGTGTATATCCCTAAAGTAATAGATTTTAAAACCCCCAAAAATAAATTATCATGTAGGATTGAGATTTTAGGAGGCCTTAACGCTTGTTTTTGGTGCAAATTGGAAGGGCATGTAAGGAGAAACTGCCCAAAAATTAAAGGAAAAATTGGTGACCCTAAAATTAAGCAAATTGGTTCAAACCCTAATTTTGGGGACATTACAAAAGGGAAGGATAATATAGAAGAGATTAGTAAAGATAAATCAAGAACCATCAAGGTAACAAAATACAAAATCAATTTAGAGAGGGAAGTAGTGAACCCTAAAGGAAACAACATAGAGCTAATTACCAAAGGTGACACATTCAAAAATAAAATATAAGAAGTAATAGTGGGAAGTCATAACAAATCCAAAAGTGAAGCCAAAATTGATAATTATAGGACAGTAGATAAGGTAACATATAAAATTTATTCTAAAATATGGAATGAATATCATTGCCTATGGAGGATACCCCCAATTTTTTCAAAATTCAATTGAAATTGATGAACATATTAATAATTCGGGGCATAAGAAAAATTCCCAAGGACTAGTAATGGACAAATTAAAACAAAGGATTTCTCAAAGTAATAGTAGAAAAAATCTAATCTGAATAATATAGAGAATCACTCAAAATCCACAAAGGATACTTCCAATAAGAAGTATCAATATAATAATAAGAAGGAAGAAGTAGGAAATGAAACACCAAAAGAGGAGGAAATTATCTTAAATATGGTAAACAATGGCTCAAACCAAAAAAAAATAGACCTTTAGTAAGGCTTTAGTGGAGAGAATAAGAAGCCCCAAGCTCGTCTTGTTGTCTATGACTAACATTGAGAAAAATAAACTTGCTCAAGACTAAGCCTTAGACAAGAATGAATTGGGGAGAATAAAAGATAATGATAAAGAAACTTGGAATAGTATGGAAATTTTCTAAAATTTAAAAAGGAGATTAGTCCCAAAATATTTTTCTTGTTCAATTCTAATCCCGAACAAGAAGTAATTTCCAAAGGATTAGAGTTAGACAAAATAATTGAAATTGAATCTAAACAAGGAAAAAAGTGGGTATGGTTTAAAAAGGAGGATCCAAAAGATACCACAAGGAACTTAATAAACAAGGAGATCAAAGAGTGAAAGATGCTACTTGAGTAAAGTAGCTCATCACCGAGTAATGGAAATAATGCACCTAAGGATGAGAGGGAACTCTCTCAAGGAAATGAATGGGTTAAAGAAAAAATGAGGAAAACCCAAATATAGAGTAGAAAATAAATAGGGGAACCTTACCAAAAGAGGAGAGAGAGAAAATATAAGCTTCCTAAATTCTTTAGCAAATTTAGGAAAGTGTGGAGGAACCACAAAAAATGGATTTTTATTATCTTTGACTACTCAAGTTGGAATGTAAGGGGACTAGAACCCTCAAATAGGAAATATATAGTCAAGAGATATCTAAATTTAGAGATAGACAAGGATGTTGTGTTTTTACAAGAAGTAAAGGTAGTAAAATTTACTCTCAAAACTAATCTTAAGCTCATTTGGAAAGATTCATCTTAGTACTATACCAAACATGAAAGAGGTAAGGGTGGTCCACCCTTCTATTATCTAATAGATGGACTTAATATGTGATTGAATATGGGGTCGCACCATGAAATAGGGCAGTTTGGATAACTATATAAAAAGAAAATATGAAATTTGGCCTCTGCTCAATATATGCATCAAATGAATACATGGAGAGGATAAAGTTGTGGAAGTGAATGTACGATCTACAAGATATTCTATGAATAGTAGGAGAAGATTTGAATATGATTGAAAGTGTTGAGGAAAAATATGGTGGAGTAGACATGGGTTGGAAAGGAGGAGATAAATACTTTTGGTATAGAATGAAAAACATACTCAATCTCTTTGATCCTATGGAATGAATTGAAAAGGAAAGAAAAAATATATGGTTCACATGGTGTAAAGTTTTCAAAAAGGTAATAAAAGGATCTAATCTAGGTTGGATAGGTTCTATGCTAATAAGGACTTCTTCAACTTTAATATAACTGAAGAAGGAGATGGAGTAAGAGTCCACCCATGCACATTTCTAGACCATCACCCTATCAATGTGAAGATCATAATAGCAAAATAAAAGCCCAAAGAAGTTAGAAAAGATGGAAATTTTATACTAAATACAAATTTTCTAAATTATGAGGACTATAATGAGGTTATATTTACTTTTAGATAAATTAACAAATGGATGTTAAAAGACAAATCAACAATTAACATATGGAATAAAAATGTTAAAGGATGGAAAACTATCTTTCAATCCATAGGAAAGAAAAAAGCTATGAATAATAGAAGATATAAAAATACTCTACAAGAAAATCTTTTCAAACTGGAAACTAAGTTGTAAAGTGACCCTAAAATGAAAAATTGAATGAGGAACTAATATTCAACAAAATCTTATTGAGAAAAATGAAAACTAATAAGATTCAAGGACAAAAGATAAGAGAGAAAATGAATTGGTTAGATAATGGAGACAAAGGTTCTAAGTTCTTCTTTAAAGTTCTAAAAGAAAAAAATGCAACAAAAAAAAGGATCAATATGGGTAGAAAACAAGTTATTAAATGATCTAGAAGAAGTGAAAAATTAATTTTATTTTTTCTATAAAAAACTTTTTACTTCTAAAGGATACAATAATCAAAATCTCATAGCTAGAAGTTAATACAAAAATTTAATCCCTAAAAAGATCTCCAAAGAGAATGCAAATAGATTAAGAAAAGAGATAACTAAGGAAGGTATAGTAAAATAAATTTATGTTCTTCTCAAAAATGACAAATCTCCAAGGGTAGATGGACTTCTTGTAGAATTCTTGAAGAAAACCATAAAATGGGTGAGTGAAGACCTATTACATGTATAAAATGAAGCGGGGATCTCTTGGAGAAAATATTAGTAAAGGTATAATAGAACTAGTAGCTAAAGAAGGAGAAATTTTTAGTTAAAAATTGGAGACCATTCACCTTACTAAATGTTTCATAAAAGATACTAGCAAAGCTTTGATCATTTAGACTAGTAGATATCCTCCCTTCATGAACAACACTCAAGTTGGGTTCATCAAAGGTAGGTACATCCTTGAGAATCTATTAACAATTTGGGAGGTTATGGAATGGGAAAAGGGTTCCAACTAAAATATAGGGATGCTCCTTATTGATTTTGAAAAGGTATATGATAGGATCAAATGGCCTTTTCTATTAACGAATTGGGAAGCATTCAGATTCCCAATTGAATTTTGTTAGATGGTAAGCACCTTGATGCAATATGCAGTTGCACGGGTAGATATAAATGGATCACTCTCAAACTAGTTCTCACTATAGAGATCAATAAAGTAGGAGTGTCATCTTGCCCCAACACTATTTGTGATTACCTCAAATGTTATTTATTATCTATTATGAGATTAAACTGAAAGGCCCAAGGTTAGAGGACTAACCCTACCTAACGAGGAAGATATATTAAACATCCAATTCACAGATGATACTGCCTTATTTATCAACCTCGAAGAAGAAATTTTTGAGAATCTAATGTAAAAATTGAGTATATTTTGTGTAGCTTCTGGGGTGAAAATATCCAAAGAAAAATCTATCATGTTAAGCTAGGTAAACACCCTCGTGAATGGTTCACCAAATATAGACTCCAATGGGGAGAGCCAGGTAAAAAGGTTAGATACCTAGGTATCTCAATTGTTGTTAATTCATGCTTGAAAGATATGTGGAAGTGGATAAAAGAAAAATTGATAATAAAAAAATAGACTAATGGAACAAGCAATTTATATCCATGGTTGGGAGGTTACAAGTGTGTCAATAAATTCTCTCCTCTTATAATCTTTATTTCTATTTTATGTGGTTGTTTAATAATTATCAAATAAAGGACATCCAAAAGAAAATCAAACAATTCTTATGGTTTGGTGGGAAAGGAAAAAGGAAAAAGAAAGTGGTAAGATGGGAATGGTGTTGTCTCGATAAGAGTGGAGGACTAGGATTGAAAGATTTTAAAAATAAGGCATTTCCCATGTTGTTAAATGGATATTTAAAGCCCTAAAATGCAATGAACCTTGGAAGGTTCTAATGAGGAATAGCATTCAATTAGCTACCCCCAAAAAAATAAAATCATGGAAACATCTCCCCCTTTGTGACCTATTATTTGGTAACTTCCCTAATACCCTTTGTAGTGTCAAAAAATGTACTTTATATTTTCACACTATGTTTGGGTCCCTTAATTAAATGGACTTAATTGAACCTCTAATTACCTAAATTTTGCATCTACAAGCCTAATTGATTGCAATTTTTGAAAGGGGGTTGTGATTTAATTAATGCATTTATCATTATTAACACCAAGAAATGAATAGGTCCTAATTATTTAGGTCAGGACCCATTTTCCCTTAGGCGAAAGGGTCCCCCTTAAGATCTCAATTTCAAATTTTAAACATGTTTTTGGCAACATCTTAAGGTCCTAAATTCAAGTTTTAAGTGTCAGCTTGCAATGTTTAATTTTTGAGAAATTAGAAAATTGTTTATAAAAGCAAGGTCTTTTATCAATTCAGATCCTAGACAAAATCTAGAACATTCATTCAAAATTCACAAGAGCTAAGATTATTGTCAAAGGTATTCAAGAGTATATTTCTCAAAAAAAAAATTGTAGCATTCAAGATCTCAAGCATCATTTTAAACTTATCAAGCATCATGCATGTTTTTGGAGCTAATATTGTGATGTAGGTTTCAAGCATTCAAGTCAACTTTCAAGCATCAAGATCAACATCCAATCAATCCATTCATGCAAGATCAAGACCTTGGAGATCTCTACTAAGTTGCAATCCTTCAAGGGTTTCAAATCAATGGTTTGGTGAGTTGCGACATATCAATTGTTCATTCATCATTCCTTTCATGTTTCATTGTTTCAATACAAGGTTTAATTACCAAAATGAGGTTTGACCAAGGAAAACCCCCATTCACCAAAAATAAATAATTTTTCCTTATTATGTGTGTTTTGCAGATCTTAGGTTGAAAAAGGATTGAAGATCTATCAAAGCGTAAAATTTGAAAAAAAATCAAAGTTGCAAAATTTGTCAAAGTTGTCATCAAACCATGGAAACTCACTTATAGGATTTATTTCCAAACTTTTGACTGTGAAATCTAGAGAATTTAATAGTGTAGACACAAGACATAGTACCCAAAAAAGTGATTTCATAAATCCCTACAAAGACCCATTCGCCCTTGGGTGAATGAGTCCCAAAGGACACTTAATAGCAGCATTTTGATGACAAGTGCAAAAATACTAAACCATCTCAGATCTCCCTGAAATTTTTTGGTTCCATTAGATTAATGTTTAATCTTCTAATTTCATGTTTCACTTTGAATTTTTGGGTTTATTTTCTATTTTTTAATCTTTCTCCCAAAAGTGTCATTTCAGCAAATCTGCCTTGTCTTAGATCTAAGGAAAACAACAAGATCTCCTTCAAACTTGACTCGCCTAAGGGCTGAAATTCAACCTTGGATTAAGGGATCTCTTTTTCCTAATGAGAAAGAGGGAAATATGTGCATTATACACTATTTTTCCCTTTCTATTTATAGTAAAATTGGTGAACCCCCATTCCATTTTACCTACACATATTTCCCTCTATTTCATTTTGGTGAATCCAACAATCTTGCACTATAAACTTTATGAATTTGGAGTACATTCAAACCCTAGATCTATGATTTTCATTGCATTTATTTTCATTTCATTTAGGGTTGTTAACTTGCATTAGTTTTCATTTCATTTAGGGCTTCAAGTTTGCATTTTGCATGCTTTAAAATCTGAAAAATTCAAAAATTTGCGTTAATTTTTCATAGTGTTTGCATATTAGTGTATGTTCAATCATTCATATTCAAAAATTAAGTCAAAATTTCATTTCAAAACATGTCATATTTTCCCTCATTTTTCATTCATTTCACTTGCATTTAGACATCAAATTTTGGAAAAATCAATCATTGAAAGTACAGTTTATAACCTTAAACAATAAACCCTAGATCTAAACTTTAAACTCAAATTTAATTTTTTATAACCCCTATGCTAGGACCCATTTTCCCTAGGGTGAATCTATCCTTGTATAGGTCCTATTTTAGACTTTTGGGTAGTGATTTATCTTTGCTTGCATTCTTTTGATTTTTTGTTAAATTTGGGCTTTAGTTTTATAAATCAGAAGAATATGTCATGTTTTGCATTAGCTTTAATTGGTCTAATTGAGTGCATTGTTTGAAAATTCAATTTGGCATTCAAAACATTTCATTTCAGTATCTTGCATCCAAAAAAATCTAAAATCTAAAAATTTGCATAAAAAATTCACCGTCGACATATGTAGGGGTAATATATGGAAAACCTTAAAATCCTTGGTAGATATTTCAAGTTGTGTGTTTGGTGAAGACCCCAAAGTAATTGAGACTCTTAATGAACCTTCACCTCCTAATAAATTCCCTCGTGAAGTGGAAATATTAGGAGAAGATGAAGACAACATGTGACAATTCATACAAGACTCCTTACACGACCTTGAAAACAATAGATCCTTTTATCTATCCATGCGAAAACCACCTATAATCACATCACTTGGTATGTTCAACCTCTTACATCCTGAAATTGAAATGCAAATCAAGCCTCAACCATCAATCATTAATGAACTTTATCACAAGGACAATAATGATACTTTTATATCCTATGTTCATAGAATTACTAGCACATCCATTAACTTAGAAGAGAGTTATGGTCGAGGCTTTAAGATCTTAAGAAAACAAGGATGTGACATAAAAAATGAGCATGAATTCCATAAACTGTTAGATAAGATACCATCTAAGGATATCAATATCTTCCTCCCCCTTGAACATCTCCTAAGAGAAATGGTGTTCTCTTTCATAAGGATGATAGGATTTCCTTATATCCTCCTCCCCCACTTCTACCACAACAAATTTCCCAATCAAATAAGAAATAAAAGCCTTATAAACTTTAGAAGCTACCATTTCTCCATGTTATAACCAAGATAGAACAATCTTTATAGGCCCTTCTTGAACAAGGACTTACTAGATTACCACCTATCAAAGAAAAGAAGAAAGGAAAAATTACAAACATGTCCTATTGTGCATATCATAGAACTCTTGGACATACTTGTTGGCCTTGTTGTTGCACCAAAATATCAACCTTTCAATGCTCGATACAATCCAAATTTAAGATCCACGGGAGGCGGTTAAACCATGTCATGGATCCTGAGCATTGGGCTGAACAACCAAGGAGACCAAGGTCGTACACCTTGCAACAATCCCCCCCAGCACAAGCAAGGGATTCGAACCTGTAACCAACTTTGGTACCAATTGTTGGCCTTTCCATTGCACCAAAATATCAACCTTTCAATGCCCGATACAAGCCAGAGTTAAGATCCACACGAGGTGGTTAAACCATGTCACGAATCTCGAGTGTCACGCTAAACATCCAAGGAGACCAAGGTCACACACCTTGCAACAATACTACTGATGACTATCGTGCTTTGAAAAAGATTCTAGATGAATATGATATCATTGAAGTAGTTGTTCCTTAGAATTCATGCACTTTTCTCCTTGCCATGTGATAGTTATAGGATCATAGCATACTCACTATTGCATTCTTTACATTTATTGAAAATCATTTCTATATTTCAGGGAGCCCATTCTCATCACCCATCTTGTCTCATCCTTGTCCTACAATTAGTGGGACAAGGATTTAGATAGCCTTGTCCTATTTTGACACTTATCATTGTTCGTTTGGCTAGTTATCTGCCTTTTGCATATGATGAACAAGATTGGGTTGTGGATGACCTACTATAGTTTGACACGCATGTGCTCTACTAGTATTCTCTTTGTGTTCTTTGTGATTGCATGTGTGTAATGTGATCCCCCTGTATAGTGCTTCTTGACATATCTTTATATGTTTGTGAACCTACTTTGAATGACCCTTGTCACTCTGTTGGTGCAAGGATACAAAAGAAGTGAATTTGTTGTTCCATTCTTCTATTTGTATTTGCATTCTTCTATATGTCGTATCCTTTATCTTTTGTCTTATATTTTCATTTTGTGAATGATGCAAAGTGTCGAGACATTTAGGTCTCTTCCATGCCGACCCAAAAATTTCCCTTTGTTTCTCTCTCTATGTGTCATTCTTCCTTTGTGCTCGTTGTTCCATGAGTAATTTGGGGAATGATGACGGTTTTGAGCTCGATTATATCATTGCATCAATGACAAAATATGACCCGAAATTCATGGATCCCTTATGTGTTATCGTAGAATTGCATATGGGGGTAAACCCTCTCCTTTATATGGCGTAGCTCTACTCGAAAACATATGTTTACATAGGGATTTCTGAATAAAGCTCTCATATATTGGAATTTGTCATTCATGTTCTACTTTAAAGTAATTTCTCACAACATGGTGTTTAGCAATTTCTTTAAAGTGGGAGCATATGCATCCCCTCTAATTGTTTTCTTCAAAGTGCATTCTTCTTACTTCATATGATGTGTCTTCTTGGTGGTGTCATTGGGTTTGATTTTCTTCAAGATTGTGAACTTTGTAAGCATATGGCATTCCTCTTAGTGGTGATGCTATAAATTTCATTCCCTAACTTGTGATTCTTTTATCTTCGACTAGTCCTCTCTTGGAGATATTAGGCATAATGTTTCCTAAGAGGAGACCTTTCATGAACTAAGTGAAACCCCTTTGAATATCCTATTGCATGTATCAAGGCCACCAAGAATAACACAACTTGCTTTCCAGTGGAATCTTTATGTTTTTCAAGGCCACCAAGCATAACACAACTTGCTTGCCAATGGAGCCTTTTTGCTAGCCGTGTGACCATTTTTGTGTGGCACCTTGTCAAAGTTATCAAGAGGTATAAATTTGGTATGGTTAGCATAATGGGAGCCTATACAAAAGCATGAATTCCTATTAGCCACTTTTGGGGGGCTCACCTAGTGGACAATAGATATTTCAATAGCCCATGTGAGCATATTTGGTTTACATAGTGGACACCAAGTCTCCACTTGTAAATTTTTTTTGGAAAAATAGCTAAGGCTTGTTCCATACCAGATGGACAAACAGTCAAAGCTTGATCCATCCCTTTTCTCTTCTCTTTGATTTTGACATTGCATGCTTGTGTATCTTGTCTTGCTACTACATATTTAACATAGGCATGTGTCTCTTTGTGCCTTTTTTGGTTTGTTTTGAGATCTTAGATCTTGGGGGCTTGATCATCCTCCTTGACCTTTTTGTCTTATCTTTCCAACAGTTGTACAATTAGACCCCTCTTGATGCTTGTTTGAATACTTTAGTGTGAGTTTGAGCATGGGGCTCATCCTCTCACTAAAGTGGGGGCTAAATGTAGTGTCAAAAAATATACTCCTTTACATTTTCACACTATGTTTGGGTCCCTTAATTAAATGGACTTAATTGAGCCTCTAATTGGATAAATTTTGCATCTACAAGCCTAATTAATTGTAATTTCCAAAAGGGGAGTTGTGATTTAATTAATGCATTTATCATTGTTAACACCAAGAATGAATATGTAGTAATTATTTAGGTTAGGACCCATTTTCCCTTCGGCGAATGGGCCCCCTTTAAGATCTCAATTTCAAATTTTAAACATGTTTTTGGCAGCATCTTAAGGTCCTAAATTCAAGGTTTAAGTGTTATCTTGTAATCTTTATTTTTTGGGAAATTAGAAAATTTTCTATAAAAGAAAGGTCTTGTTATCAATCCAAATCCTAGACAAAATCTAGAGAATTCATTCAAAATTCACAAGAGCTAAGATTATTGTCAAAGGTGTTCAAGAGTTGCAACATTCAAAATCTCAAGCATCATGTTTTTGAAAAGTTAAGCAACATTTACAAGGCATCGTACCCTTCACAACGAGCCACTAGGGCCAAAAAGGAACAAGATTAAACAACAAACATAAAGGAAATAAAAAGCAGAAACAACCCACAGGCAGCACAGTGACCGCAGAGAGATAGCCGACAAATAGGCACAAGGAGCAGCTAACTAGCATTGTCCCAGTTTTTAATCAAGAGGTCCACTGCCTCATCACCCACCCACTCTTTGTTCTCATAGTTGTTGTTTCCCTCCAGCTCCTCTTTTATAGCATTAGAGAGAGTGCTCGTGACGAAGTGGCCCAGCTTCATGGTGAAGCAGGTTAACCCCCAGAACCTTTTTTTGAGTGTGTCCATTCTCTTCACCACATCACAGGACTCCACCCCGATGTCCATAGTCCCCTGAACCTCACTAGGCTCTTCAACCAAGGGATGCAGAGAGTGAGAGGCAGAGCCATCAATAGGAATCTTGTCACCCTTCAGAGTAAACTGGGGCCCCTCCATATTTTCTTCCTCCTCATCTTTAGTTTCTTCTTCCTTGTACCCTTTGCTGTCAGACTGCTCCTCCTCAGAGTCTTCAATAATCAACCTCTTTTTGTTGTTCTTAGCTAGCCTCCCGGATCTCCTCCCGGCATTTTCCCCACCAGTCATCTCAGTGGTCCCCACAATCGTATCACCTCTAGAGTCTTTCCTTATAGCATTCTTGCCCTTTCCATCCTTAGCCGTCGGGGCCAACATGCCTTTCTCAAGCATCATGTTAAAGTTATCAAGCATCGTGCTTTTTTTTGGAGCTAACATTGTGATGTAGGTTTCAAGCATTCAAGTCAAATTTCAAGCATCAAGATCAACATCCAATCAAGCCATTCATGCAAGATCAAGACCTTGGAGAGCTCTACTAAGTTGTAGTCCTTCAGGGGTTTCAAATCAAGGGTTTGGTGAGTTGAAACATAGAAATTGTTCATTCATCATTCCTTTCATGTTTCATTGTTTCAATTCAAGGTTTAATTACCAAAATGAGGATTGACCAAGGCAAACCCCCATTCACCAAAAACAAACATTTTTTCTTTGTTATGTGTGTTTTGCAGATCTTAGGTTGAAGAAGGATTGAAGATCTATCAAAGTGCAAAATTAGAAAAGTTGTCAAAGTTGTCGTAAAACCACAGAAACTCACTTATAAGATTTATTTCTGAACTTTTGACTATAAAATCTAGAGAATTTTGGTGTACAGACACATTACCAGAGGACCCAAAAAGTGATTTTAGAAAGCACTACAAAGACCCATTCACCCTTGAGAGAATGAGTCCTAGAGGACACTATGACAGGTGCAAAAATACCAAACCATCTCAAATCTACTTGAAATTTATTGGTTCTATTAGATTAAGGTTTAATATTCTAATTTCATGTTTCACTTTGCATTTTTGGGTTTATTTTCTATTTTTAATATTTCTCCCAAAAGTGTTGTTTTAGCAGATCTGCCCCATCCTAGATCATAAGGAAAACAACAAGATCTCCTTCAAAGTTGACTCACCTAAGGGTTGAAAGTCAACTTTGTCTTAAGGGATCACTTTTTCCTAATGAGATAGAGGGAAATAGGTGCATTATATGCTATTTTCCCCTTTCTATTCATAGTAAAATTGGTGAACCCCCATTCCATTTTACCCACACATATTTTCCTTTATTTCACCCTTGTTGGATCCAATGTGTTCAAAATCCTATGGAAGGCTTGGGAACAAATTAGGAAACTGATAAAAATAGAGAAATGATAGATAGCAACAAAAATAAAATATGTCCTAGTTTAATTTGGTGGAATCTATATCATAAAGAGAAACCCCTTACCTTAATACAAGGGTTCTCAACAAAAGCCTGGTACAAGAAAGGTATCAAATGCTTTAAGGATATATTATGCAGTTTCTATTTAAAAATTTAGGCTTTCCTAAGTACAAAATTTGATTTGCCTCCATCCCATTGGAGAATGCATTTTGTTCTTAGAGAAGCATTTTAGATAGTTCGCCACCCAATAATGTATGTGCCCAACAGTGATAACTTTGATAGATTTAAATGGAGTGATGGTTCTGATTTAGATAAATTAAAACCCAAGCTTGTATATAAATCACTAGAAAGCACCTAGGACATTTTTAGACATCAAAATAAATGATATAATATTGAAATAAAGGATGAAAAGTGGCTTAGTACATTTAAATGGTTATGTAATGAAATTTTTTAACCTAAGAAATTTTGTTTCAAATGGTTTCTTATATTGCACAAAAGTTCAAGTAATTCTTCTTCCCATAGCATGAAAATCTATGAAATTTGTAAAAATCCTAAAACTATCATGCATATTTTCCTTAAATGCCTATTTGATAAAGAGGTATGATACATATTTTTGTGCAGAGTTGAGAGGTTGGGGGATTCAAGTAAGATAAAGTGGCAGGAAATTTTGATGGGATTTATTGAAGGATTAGATAAATCATTGTGAATCTTTTTTGGTTATTATTATCTATTGAAATATTTTGGTTTATATGGAAAGATAGAAATGAGGAAAGGTTAAGGGAAAAAAAAAGGGGGGCACTTATTGAGTCTTCTAGAAGACACATATACTTCAATATTTCAATGCTAGTTATAGTGACAATGGAGATATCCAAAAGAAAATTCACCAAGTTATTGAAAATTGGAAAAGTGGAGGTCAACAAAGAAGAAATCAAATATACAAGGCATTGGTCATTTAACAAGGAAGATAGCTTTCCATTCCTGAGAAACTATCTAGAATTTCAAAGGAAGCACAACAAGAAATGCAAAGAGGAAACATTGGAAAAATATCTATGATTGCAAGGAGGACCAAGGATTTTTGTGAATTAGGGAGAATAATTCATAGTGGAGATGGTGAGATCTAATGAAGATAGGTCAAAAAATGAACCACCAATTGGATGTAAAGACATATATTAATATAGTGAAAGCATGAACATTTGAGAAGTTTGATGTAAAAAACATTTTTTTGTAGAACCTAAAAAAATAATTATATACTCTTCACTATATGTGATTTTCTAGGTTGTGATCAAAAAGAAGATGTAATCTATGATGTGATATTTTTTTGGTAAACTATTATCAATACAAAAAAGGCACAAAATATGGCCTTGATTCACCGAGGCCTTATGTTGTTAATGGTTAATTAGATGAAATAAAACACCCTTGAAATGTTGTCAATTACAAGGTGAGTTATCCTCATTCAGATGATGGCACTACTGATGTGTCCTCCTCTAAGCCTCTAAAGGAGGACATTGATGCTAAGGAGGAGGAAGGTAATGTGTAGGGGGGGTTTCTCAAGAGGTATTTGGTCCCTCATACCTAGACTATGATGAAATGTAGGAAGAGCCTAAGTCCATGCAAAGAGAGAGAGCTTTGAGGTAGAAAACCCCTAGAACCCTTCTAATGACTAGAGCAAAGGGGGATGATAATGTCTCTAGATCAGTGGGTAGTGATATTGATGAGGAACTGGAAGAGGATTCCCAAAATGAGAATACATTAAAACCAAATACCCCCACCTCTCATAAAAATTGAAAGGAAAATTATGTGTCTTTGGGTCAAAAGATGGTGCCACTAGGGATGAGATGGATGTGGAAAAAGAGGATGGCAGTGTTAAAGGTTAGGGGTTGGGTGTGGAAACTGAAGATGACCACATTGTCCTAATTATGAGGTGGGATAAAAAAATAAAAATTTTGAACCTAAGATCAAGGTCCCTTTCCCCACCATTTCAAACTATATGTTGAATTTGGATGAGTATTTATAGAGTTAGTCCTCATGGCTTCCAACTAGAAGTAGCTGGCATAGGTGTTGGGAATAGTGAGAGATGTTGTGTCCTCATAAAATTTAATGATAAATGGTTTTTTCTTGATATTAATCACCTAAACATCATATTGGACACGTACATAAATTTTGGTGGCTAGAGTAGTGTAACCCAGGAATAGGATGACACCATCCTTCAAGGGTGGGATGTTATCCATAGTATAAGGAATTTTTGAGGATTTGGACAATTTAAATTAGGTGGTTCTGGGTATAGAGAATGAGAAGAAGGAAATAAATTAAAGAATTGTGTCCTTAGAAAATGAGTTATAAGTTATAAATGGGAATTTGGAGAAAATTGTGTAGGAGATTCAATGTACCATAAGGAACAATGCTATTGGGATCGAGATTTTAATTGAGAAGTTGAAAGATCTCTAGGAGGGGTAGATCAATTAGGATGTGTACACTACTGTTGGGCCAAACATGAGGATAAGGATGACCAATAAGAAGTCATTTGAAGCTAAAAACTGATCTCATTGAGTTCACTAAGCTTCAACAAGACTTTTATGTGCAGAAAATGGAAGGTGTTGAGACCCTAAAGCACCTCTAAGTGTTTAGCACTGTGTTTATTCTTTCTTGGGTGTTATTTTTTCTTTATTAGGGGTTTGCTTTGTGAATGTTTTTTGTGCTCTTGTTGAGCATCTGTTGTTCTATGTTTTAATGTACTAGAGTTTCAGGGGCCCTTCAAAACTTGATTTTCCTTAATCGAAAATTCAATCTTCTATTTAGATGCTTCTCACAATTAAATGGTCAAATCATACTCTGACTAGTTAAAAATCTAAACTATTACAATAATCTCAAAGTTGCAGTATTTTATTTCTTTAATTACTTGGAAATTTTAATTTTAGTGATAACAATACCAAGTTGAATCTTATTCCAATTTATTCAAAAAATGAAAATCATGTTATATTTTATGGTGTAGAAAAATAAATCATGCTATATTTTATGCTACTCAAAATTTTGTCCACATCTTCATGCCTTTTGTTGCTCATATAATTTCACCTATTATTGGTATTTCCTTATCAAAAATTGTGACATGTGATGGTGTAGGAACAATAGTGGGTTGTAACGGATCTACCAATAAATGCACATAAGATGTTAATTATCCAATCTTTTATTTTGATTGTGTTGTGGTCTCTTTATCTTTATCTATTATTTACAAAATCATGGACATGGTGATATATATGATTTCTTTGTCTCCTCTAGATTGTTTTCCAAGTTCAATCCTTGAGACTTGATAACCAAATGTCTACATTTATCTTATGTATTTATTGACAACTAGAGTGGATATGCCTATATAACTCATGTCTTGTGATTTTGTGAATATAGTAGTGATAAATTTGGCTTTCTTAGGTTGTGGTATTGACATAAAATAATTAGTAACAAATGGCTTAGTAATCTATTTCCTTTTTTATTTTATTTTCTCAATAATATAGGAACACTGAAAGAAGTAATATAAATTTTTAAAGGAGTCTCAATATGTTTATTTTAGTGTTATTTCTCTTGAAATGGTTGCCTGGATAGAGAATGGGTTGATATTGGTGATATTGAAGGAAGTAAATGGGGTGAAGGATTTTTCTCGAGTGGATATTTATTCTTTGGGGATGGACTCCTCAAAGGAGTAGAAGTATTTTTCTTGATATAAGTTCCTTTTGGGAAGAGGTTCTCTTTAAATAATGTATTTCTTCATATGAAGAGTATCCCTCTAGGGTGATGAAGGGATATGAATTTCAAGGAGAGATACATCTTGGAGGGGGTATATTTTTGTGTTGTATGTATATCTACATGAGAAGAAGGTAAGGGTTGTGCTTCTTTAGTACTTGAGGTTTTCTTGGAGAAATTAAATTTAAATCTATGTTTCTTCTTCCTCAATAACTTATCATTATCTTCAAAAGACGCACCTTCAATAACATGGACTATTTAACTAGTAAGAAGAACTTGTGTAGCTTGACTTTGGGTAAAAGAGATAATTTTCTTACCTTTTACGAAATCTTTTAACTATTAAATTTTATAAGAGGAATCATTTATTTCTTTAAGCTATCCAAATTTCCATGTTAACCATATGCTAAGATTCTTTCAATCACCCATTGGGTTCTTTCTTCAATATTCTTCACTTCTAGAAGATTCACTCTAGGAATTAATTTAACAAAAATATGTTGTTAATTATATATAAAATTGAGGACATCACCATCATCAAATATTATTTTAGGAACTTTCCTAGTTACAAATGTTTGATATGATAAGTAGTAAGTCTACAATAATCCCTCCCATGAACTTTATGTTCATCATTACAATCTACCCTAAAATATTCAAGACTTGGTTTAAGTTTTTCATACCAGAAATCTAGTGGGCTATACTTGTCAACTATATTTTATTATCTTGTGGATCTCATTGAAGTAAGAGTAATGGGATCTATATATTCTTCTATGTGCTCATCCTTCACATCCTCATCTGAAATTTCATCGGAATCCTCTTCTTCTTCTTCTTCTTTATCCTCTTATCCATATGACTCTTCTACAACATAAATCTAGTTGTTTGTACTTGTCAATTGGATTTTATTTTCTTGTGGATCTCATCAAGATAGGATTAATTGGCTCTATTTATTCTTATATGTGCTCATCCTTGGCATCCTCATATAAAATTTCATCCAATCATCTTCTTCCTCTCTATACTCTAATCCATCTAACTACTCTTCCAAATGTGTATCTTCCTATTTTTTTGGTCTCAAAGTGCATTGCTTTTGTTCTTTAATTTTATTTTTCTTATTCTTCACTTGATAAATCTCTAAACTCCCTAAAAATATTTCTCTAGAAAAAATATTTTTAGGATTAGAGGATTTCAGAGCTTATAACCTTTAACATTATCACCTTAACTAACAAAGATGCATTTCTAAGATTTTGTATCTAATTTAGACTATTTTTTGAAGGAACATGAACATAAGCCTCAAAATAAAAAAATCCTTAAATTTGAAACTGAATTCTTGTTAGCTATCCACTTCATAAGGATATTTATCAACAAGAGATGATACAAAGATCTATTAATCAAATAACAAATAATACTTATAGCCTCTATTCAAAAGGATCGATCTAGATCATACCACTTAACATAATTCTAGCTCTTTCCATTGAGGTTTGATTCATTATTTATACTACCACATTTTTAGAGATTTTAAGGAGTAATATGTTGCCAAAGAATACCTACATGTTTACAAATTCATCAAATTCCTTGAAGTAATATTTACCACCATTGTCAAATCTCAACAACCTTATCTTATAATCCATTTGTTTTTTATATAGGACTTTAAATTCCTTAAAATTCATAAAAACTTTAGATTTTGAACACATAAAACAAATCCAGGTGTACTTAAAATCATTATTAATGAATGTAACATAATAATGAGATTTTCTCATAAAACCCACATCAATTAGACCAAACACATATTAATGAATGATTTTAATAAATTTTTAACCCTATTACTTCAAGAGAAAATGAAGATGCATTCTATTTTTCAAGCACAATATGAAAAAAGGTTTCAATTAAATGATATTAAATATGGCAATGAGGAGCCTTTGTCATGCACCACGACTTAGAGTGTTTAGGCCTTAGCCACGGCTTGGGATTTTTTTCTTTACATGTTTCAGCATAGAAGGAACTTTTTCTAGTTTAGGGAGAAGTTTTTGTTTGGTGTGGGGTGTTGCATGAGGTGTTTGGGGTTGTTTTTCTCTACTTTCTACTATGGTTGTAGTGTGTGGTTTTCTTGGTGTAGATCGATATGGGAATTTTTCTTCCTCTTCATTTTCAATGGTATGGCCTTGATGGGAGGCTCAATAGTTAAGAAAAATATTCCATTTTGGGAGGTTTTGATGGGGAATGACCCATCCTTGACCATGCATGTGAGTGTAGTCAATTTTTTGAACAAATCCATGAGTGGTGAGGGCTTGTCACAAAATGGGGGTACTCATATCCTGAAATTGAATGGTTTCCTAGAAAGAAGCCAAGATCGTCTAGTTTTGGTGATTCAAGTAGAAATTGTAGAGGAATATGTTAATTACTTGTCTGATCATGCATTGATTTGCAAGTTTATGAGAATTCAGGTTTCTCCCCTCTCTGTGGAATCTTGGACTTGTTAGACCTAGAGCCTCGAGGGAGATATGGAGGTGATGTTGGCAACACATAACTATTTTATGGTGGTTTTCAATTTCTTGATGGATAGAAATAAGGCCTTTAAGGGGGGTAATTTTTTAATCAAGTTGGCCTTTTCATCAAACCATGACATGTTGGCTTTAATCCTATAGAGGAGCTTCTGATAAGATTTCCTATATGGGTGAAACTCCCATGGTTCCCTTTAGATTTATGGAGGAATGACATTCTTCATACGATCGCTCTACTATTAGGCAAGCCGATGGGCCTGTCACAACAAACTTTGGATAAAAGGTAATTTTATTTGCTCGAATCTATATTGAAATTAATTTAAATAAGTCATTACCAAATTCTATGAAAATTTGACTTGGTTCTACTTCATGGATTTAATAATTAGATTATGAAGCTTTTATTTTGATGTCGGGTTTGTCATGAATACAAAAACTTACAAAGGAAGTTTTCTAGGATTAGCCTAGTAGGGGTCTAGTCTAATGTGTCTCCTTGTCAATCACCTAAGGTAGTCAAAGGGAAAGATCCTATATTGGTGGAGAATGCAAATAAGGATGGATTTATTTCAGTAAATCCCGCAACAAGGGTAGAGGGAAAAATGGTCTATGAAAGATAGACAAGATAAATGGGTTTTTAACTATTTTAATGTTTTGGATCAGCGGGAAGAGACTTCAGAAGGGTTGCATTTAGGGGCTAGTATTTTGGGGATGAACCAGGAGGTCCCTAGAGAGTATGTGTAACAACCCTGGTGTTATACTCAGTAAAATTCCAAAGATTTCACATTAAATGAATAATCTATGATGCCATGACATAGCAATAAAAAATTTCCTTCCATAATGTAAATTACATGCATATTTGAGATAACACTATTTCCAAACTTTCATTGCATTCATTTGTAATTTCACCAATCTTTCCATAATATTGATTTCATATTGAATAAACTCTAGCTTGTCATCCAAGATTACATCCTTCCATATAAATGGGTGCATGATACATACATAGCTACTCTGATCTTTATCTGGAAATAGATATATAAATTGATCTCGATGTCACTACAATGGTGCATACCTTCTAGATGTCTTCACTCTTTGATGCACACAGTCCAACTATCCCCAATGCTAGTACAAACATCCGCAAACCTTGACCACCATTTGATGATCAAGCACTTTTTTGCCAACCATGAACTCAAATGTGGTCCCCCACACATCTATCATTCAATAGATGGCCCTACCCTTTGACAAAGAGATTAGTTGGTAAACCCCATAACAATATATTTTTTGAGCTTAGTGTTGTTTCCTACATGTATAGAACTTGTAAACCCAAAATCTAAGACTAGCATGCAAATAAATGGATCACAATGAATGGACAGTGTAAATAGTGGCAACTTACACTACTTTGGCCAAAGTATTCTCACCTAGTACTTCGAGTGACAGTCTCCCAATTCACATACACTTCTATAACTTAGTTTGGATCATGACCTTTCATATACCACACTTAGGTGATTTCCTTCCTTAGGTAATCCCTAACCTCATAAATGAAATGTTTCCCTTTTCCCCAAAATTCTATGGTATCTCTACCAACATGAGCATAAGTTATTTTCCTCCTTCAATAGACATTCTACTTCCTAGGTATAACATACAAGCTTCCATAGTCCATGAATTAAATTTACATAGACAAGCTATTTGTTTTAAAAGACAACCTAGTCTGAAGTATAACTTTATAATCTATAGTTTAGCTACATAAGCTTCGTCTAATCATAGATTAAATATTCATAAATAAATGACTCCAATCAGTAATATATCACATGAATAAGTGGTTCTCATCAAGATAATAGCCACATTAATGATAGACCTCAATCAAAGAATAATCATATCAATATATGATTTCATTCGAGAGTGTAATCCCCTTAGTTGAAAGAGTTATTCAAAGTAGAATCTTGTCAACAATGTGTCTTCATTTCAAGAGTGTAAAGAAAATAACTAAGTAGCCACTCTAACTCAATAGGTAATCTCACCTATAGTTATAAGCATATAATACTCCATAAACTCAAGTGATCAACTTAATCTCATAGGTGAGTTTTAACCTTGATATATCCTAACCCTAGGATAAAATACCATTCAATGACACTCCTTTCATATTGGTTAATCTAAACCTATATGTTCCAAACAAGACCAATTAATCTACCTACCCATGTAGAGTAATCCCAACCTATAGGTTTCAATGGTATTCAAGTACTTTTCTCAACCGAGTAGGTAACTCTTAAACTAGGGTTTTATCCAGTACTTAAGCAATGATCAAGTGATTATACTAGTGCAGATTAACAATGAATCGCCCTACCATTTCCTCCAAATTTTTGATGTAAAACTAAACCTTGTCATTCCTAAGGTTTCCTATCATCATAAGCTGATCAAGTCACTTCGGGACATTGACACGTTTCACATTATGAATAACCCTCAGGCTATTCTTATTTCTTCATTCCTAGTATAACTATACTAATGACAAACAATCCCTCTTATTATGGAGTAAATACAGGTACTTCCATAGAAAAGCATAAAATAGCTTCTTTCCTTTTTCAAGTAAAAGTTATTAATTCCTAAATGAAATTATTCTCAATTAAGCATACAACACTCAATCTTTCATAAATAGAAATAAGAGAAGACTAGATCCTCATGCCTATAAAAACTTAATCCAATTGTCTGATTAGTTGCACAGTCTTTCCACAACTCAACTCACTAGCTTCACTTAATTCTCCCCAAAACAATACTTCACTATAAATTCTCTCTCAAGTTGGCAAAATGCACTCTCAAGTAACTCTCACACTGTATATCTCAACTCATAGAATTAACAACTCTTAGACTAAATGCAGCAGTATAAGTTTACAAAAGAATGCATTCCAAACAAGAGAGCTTGCCTCTCTATTTATACATCAAAAAGAGTTATTGCAGCCTATTGAAGAGGCATGCAAAATGACAGCTTAATCCATGCAAATAGACTCACTCAACTCAACTAAAAGGTGGTGAATAAGAAAAGAGTATACTCAACATAAAATGCCACAAATTGACCTCTATAGTTGATGGTAGTTTAAGACTACTTCAATCTGCACATGATCAAATGATGACAATCAAATTATTTCCAAAATGGTCTTCTACAAGAAATAGAACTTCTTAATATGGCACCAAGCATGTTGCTTCTTCCTATTTATATTGGCACGGTTATTCTCTTTGAAACATTATATAGCCATAATGCTACACATACACAAAGTTGACTTAGTCTAAGTTTTACAGAAAATAGAGAGTAAAGAGTCGCTTGGCTCATAAATGATATATTGACCAATTCCATGCATCGCTGTTACTTTCCCTATTACCATGGATTTTACACTTACGAATTTGGTGTAGAATTCTATCACTTCTTTGCCTTCATCATAAATTTTCTAATTTTGAATAAGTTAGAGCTCATAAAGACAAATATTCCTTTCAATCGTATTGACATTATGGTTTATATCGACCTTTTATTGTTGTGAAATACTTCCACATAGTTTGGCTTTTATACAATGTTAACACATGCATAATTGACCTTTAAATACTTTGCAATATCTCATATGCAAATTGGACTATGCTAAATATATAAATCGGCCTCCATGTTGAATATATAAGTCAACCTCTAAGCATTACATATGTTATCTAATCTCCAAGGCTACACCATAGTCCTAGTTTTGGCTGCAAAATACTTTTAGCTTTTAAACTAGTAGTTGTACTTATCTCGTGTGCTCAAGGTAGGTGTTTATATTTCCTTTGCCTTCACTCTTGTTTTACAAAGTCTTGATAGTGATATCATACTATTCATAGCGTGCCTATGAGCTACCTAAATAGTGAGTGATCTGCTTTGTATAAAGAGATCTCTCTTACTCATATATGCACTTATGAATACTTGTATTGTATTCTATGTTTAGCATATATATATAGAGAGAGAGAGTATAACTAATATACATATATTTATCTTGACTCATATGATACCAAATACACATTACTCGATATCTCAAATGCATACATTCAAGTTATCATTTCTATTGAACAATATGCATGTGAATGTACATACACTCATACACATATATACGTTCAATTGTATAATAATGATATAAATTTACTTATACATATATACTTGTACTTGCAATGTACATTTTTGTAACATGCTTGACACACATATATTCCTATTCTTGTTGACATACCTATTCATCAAGTGCATACATATATACACACACATATATATACAAATATTCATTTCCTTGTGTATGTATATTTGTGAGTATTTCTACTTACATACATGTGCATTTTATAATGCCCTCATACACGGGTCCATATATGTATGTGTGTGTGTGTGCCCATAAACATGCTACAATTAACATTCATATGAATTGATCTAAAGATAACCATTCATAAAGCCCAAAGACTCAACCCAAAGAATAATCAACACAATCAAGGATGACCATCTAATTCCAATAATCCAAGACTAAGATGAGGGGTTTACTTACCGAATCACATTTAAATCAACCATTATATTGTGAGTGTGTGTGCATGTGTGAGCTCATATAGGTTTCATTTAGGGTTATCCAACAAATCACTTCTCCTGAGTGATACTTCCTCTCCACTTGGAGGAATGAACCTGTACCTACATCCAACTAACACATTTTCACAATAGTCGATTGTTCATAATAAATCCATATGCATCATAAAACTTAAGCATATTCATATATAAATCAATGTAAACATATTTACTCTTTCAAAGCCATATTAAGCATTTATCAATACTTCCACATAATGCCTATTTCATAATTCCATTCTTTTAGTAAGCATATCAAACTCATAATTGCATTTACCATACTATTTACCCATAAAGGTAAAAGTAAATCAATAATAACTAGATAGGGTGTGACATTATGTTAATCTAGATATTCATCAAGAGAAGTTTCTTTATGCATAGATATACATAGATCTAGTTCATGGGGATTATTGTGCTCTGGAACTAGTTGAAAATAATGAGAGGGCAGTTGGTTTGATAATAATTGTGACTACACCCCCATTGCAAAAGGGGGATCTGGACATAGGGAAGGGAAGTAGATCCTCAACCACTTTAGGATTGCAATAAAAAATCCTAAAGAGGGGTGCTATAGAGAAATATTCCAAGGTAGGTTGGAAGAAGGATCAAGATAAAATCAAATTAATAGGGGAGACATTGGTTGAATCTGGGTCAATCAAAACCATTGAATCACACTTCTCCAATTCTAATAAATGGCCATCCTCTCTTGGAATGTAAGGGGCTTGAACATTTTCCCTAGATAAAAATTTGTTTGAGAGTTAGATAGAGTTAATTCACTAGATATTATTTGTAGTTAGGAGATAAAGTTGGCATTGGATAGTATTGCAACCTAGCTTCCAAATTGTGCCGAAGATGTCGTTGTTAGTTCATAGGTGCTTAGGGAAATGTGAGGGGTGTTACTTGCTTGTGGAATCCATTGAATATTTATCCTATGTTGTGGCTCTCTGGTGAACCTTCAATATTTGGGGTTTTTTCTAGCTTGGATATTGGAGAAATTTTCTTGTTCTCCAATGTCTATGCCCTGACTGATTTTCCTAGTAAATCTTGTCTATGGTCTCATATTCAACTCAATCAAACCTTAGCTCCTTTTCATCCTTAGATCTTGGTTGGGGACCTGAATTCCATTGCTAGTTTGGAGGAAAAGAGGGGGGTGGAAATATTGGAGCCTTCTTCTATTCTTCTCAAAGATAATATTTTATCTATGAACTTGGTGGATATAAAGCCTAGTAGTGGTTTCTTTACCTGGAATAACAGTAAATGTGGGAAGGAATATATCACAAAGAGGCTGAATAATTTTTTAGTGTCTAGTTACTAGCTTGGAAATAACTGTGCATCCTCCTTTGAGATATTGGAGTGGTGGGGTTCAAATCACTAGCCTATCAAATTCTCTGCTACCTTGGTGGGAGCTAAAAAGAATCTATTTTTTAGGTTCCAACTAATGTGGTTGTGAGATCCTTTGTTGCAATAATTTATGGTTAGTTGGTGGAGTAGAGGTAGAACATCCTTTGGCACGATGATGTATTCCTTGTAAAAATATTATAATTTGTGAATTTCTAGTTCAAGAGGTGGAATAGGTGATGCTTTGGTAATATATTTTAGGCTAATTCAGTTGCTCAATCTTGACTAGATGGTATCACCCATCAAATTAGGGAATATAGTCTTATAGAGGTATCCCTTAGGGAAGAATTGAGTACATTGAAGGAGTTAGAAGAATGGGACTTGCACAAGGAGTTGTATTGGAAACAAAAGGCACAAATAGACTGGTTTCGAGAGGGTGATGAAAATACAACTTTCTTTTATAACTTCATCAAGGCTAGAAAGTTTGGGAATATGATCTCTTCCCTTATCTCTTCTTAGTGGGTTAAACTATCTTCCTTAAGTGATATTTCTAGAGATATTTCTCAACACTACTCTTATTTATTCACGAAGGACTTGCCCCTTGCGAAAGAAGAGAACCTTATCTTGGCATTCATCCCCTCTTTAGCTCCACTAGAAGTGAATGAGAAATTTGTTAGTCCCATTTCTCTAGAAGAATTAGAGGTAATCATGTTTCATATAAAGAAGGGGAAATCCCTTGGACCTAACTATTTATCGGTTGAATTCTTTTAGGAGTTTTGGGAGATTATAAAATTTGACCTGTTGGAGGTCATTTAAGAATAATAAAAAAACATATGTTGAAATGAATGAATGCTACATTCCTTGTCCATTTTTGTGAGAGAGACTTAAACCATGGATGAACAAGTTCATCTCAGAAGAGCAAGGAAAATTTGTGATAGGTAAAGAATTTATGGATAGGGTGATCATTGCTATTGAGGTCATTCATTCCATGATGATTTTAAAGGAGAAGGTTATGCTTATAAAATTGGATATTGTTAAAGCTTATGATCAAGTCAAATGGTTGTTCTTGTAAAAGTTTCTCCTAAAGTTTGGGTTTGGAGGTTATTGGGTGAACTAGGTGATGAGTTGTGTTATGACAACTTCTTATTCAATTCTAGTCAATGGGGAGTCCTTTGAGTTGTTTGGGGCCTCTCATGGTTTCAATTAGGGAGAGCCCTATCTCCCTATTTTTTTATTTTATTGATAGAGGGATTGGATAGAAGTATTAAGTTTCATGTAAGACAAGGTGGTATATAGGGGTGGAGTTGTGGTAATGACCTACCTCCTCAATCTCATTTACATTATATCAATGACACCACTCTAATGGGTGTTTCCAAAATTAGAGATGCAACTAACATCAAACGTACATTGGATATCTATCTTTTGTCCTCGGGACAAGATTAATGAAGAAAAATCATCCATTTTTTCTTTAACACCCCTCCTCTCATTCGACATCACATTGCTTGCATTCTTAGATTCTAAATTGAATTTCTCCCCTTGGTGTATCTAGGTATTCTTCTCTCTATTGGATTATTACCTATGGGAACTTTGAAAAATATGCTTAATAAAGTCTGAGAGTGAGTTAGCCATTGGAACCACAAGCGGCTCTCCTTTTTCAAGAGAGTGTTGTTGATAAAATTGATGGTCCAAGCTCTTCCCATCTATAAGTGCATGGTCCAAACTAATCCTACAAGTTTTATTAAGGATCTAGATGCTCGAGTAAGGCAATTCTTATGGGTTTGTACTTTGGATTCGTCAAAGTAGAGTTTGATAAATTGGGAGACTATTTGTAGACTAATGTAGGATGGTTCTCTTGGTCCACGACAAGCTAGCCTCTCTAGCCAGGTCTTGGCTAATAATCTTTATTGGAGGTGGTGCATTAATCAAGATCTCACTTGGGCCAATATCCTCACCATTAAGTATATGAGGGGATTGGTGCATGAGTATGTTCCAAGAACTTGCTTGATGGGTAAGGGTTTGATGATTTGGGACACTCTTAAAAGGGGTGCTAATTTAATTAAACATGGCTTGTTCTGGATATATAGTAGGGGGTCTGAGGCTTTTTTTGGTTTGAATATTGGGATGGATTTTCCCCAATTTTATCCATGTATCATAATTTACAAGACCTTTGCAATTGTTTCATAGAGGTCGGTGGATTCGGGTAGAGGATTATAAAGCAGCTCAAAATTTGGAGCAGGAGGAGGTTTTTAGATGGAAAGATCCTTTAGAGTGGCCACTAGGAGGTTTTGTTGAGGATTGAGAAGACCTAAGAAGGATTTTGGTGGGTAGAGTTTATAGTTCATTGAGGGGGCGTGACACTCTCGCATGGAGTATAGATCCTAGGGGTTGTATTTAGTGGCCTCTAGACACCAAGAGTTAAACTTTCAAAAATATAAAGGGGTAGAAGTCACATGGTGGAAGAATATGTGGAACAAGTTTTCTTGGCCTAAATGAAAAAATTTCATTTGGTTGGTAGCATGGAATATGTGTCTTACTTGAGACAAACTCCAAAAGAGAGGATTCTTGGGCCCATATATTTGTGTTCTTTGTAGTGAAAGAGGGGAATGCTCCTCTCATTAGTTTCTTAGTGCTCCTTTTCTAGAGACATTTGGAACTTATGGTGGGGAATCTGAAAGAAGGCTTGTGTTCATGCTTCCTCTCTAGTGGAGTTTTGGATGAGTTTGGAAAGGCCACCGACAATGTACTTCTTTCTTTATGTGGTGTGGTGTATTGGTCCCACATTTATCTTATGACAATTATGGTTGGAAAGGAATCACAAAATATTTCAAGGGAAGAGATTGGAGGTTCAACATATTTGACAGTGAATTATGGGCATGATTTGTGAGATGGTGCATGCAAAATGTGAGGTATCTTCCCCCTTGGAGGCAAGAGAGGAAGAGTTGATGAAGAGGATATGATTTTATGTAAATGGTCCTAGACCTATAAAGGTGAAGGGATTCCATCATTCCAAAGGGAAACCCAAAGAGATGGGAGATGGTTTTCACCTCCTAGTGGAGTTCTGAAGATTAATATTGATGGTTCTTCCAGGGGAAACCCTAGGTATGCTAGAGTTAGAGGAGTTGGGAATGATAGTTCGGGTGTTGTCCTTTTCCTCTTCTCCATCTATAAGGGGTCATACTAAAATTATAATGTAAGGTCTTACTATCCTCATAACTCTTGAAAGGGCTTGTGCTTTAGGTTGGCATAGGATTGTGTGTGAGTTTGATTCTTAAATTATGATTACTATGTTGAATGATCAAAAACTGGATGGAGTCAATTAGCAACTATCTTGAATGGTTCGATAGATTCTTCAATTGAGTGTTTTGATGGATGGTGTTTCATTTATCCATATTTCAAGGGAGTAGAATTGTGTGGATGATTGCTTGGCTAAATGGGCCTCCAAGAAATTAGGGGAACAAATGGTTAATGATTGGGAGCAATTATCCTGAGATCAAGCCCAAATTTTAGATAGGTTGATTTGTGATGATATGACTAGTTAGTGGGTGGAAGTGGTTGGTTTATAGTGGGTATGGTTCTAATTTGGTTGCATTGCTAAGGTGTTGTTGGCAAGGCTTTGGGTCCCTTGCTTGGGCCTAGTGACGATTCTTTTTATTTTTTGCAAGCTTTTATTTTGCTGATCTAATAAATTTTTACCCTCTTTGTTAAAAAAGAAAGAACAATATGCTCGCAAAAAAATAATTTTATTGACAAAATAATTAGAAAAATCATCAACCAATTTTTTATTAATAATGGTTTAAGACATTTTTCACTTATGTGACCAAACATTGGTGCCACGAAATACATGTATTTTTAGTTATTAGTTATATTTACAAAATTACAAAAAATATAGAGGAAATCAACCTAAACAAGGTCCCAATATGAGATCCTCAAAAAACCACCAAGTTCTCTCTTAACAACTTGAAATTAGACTTCTCAAATGTCACATGTACACTAAAATTATATAAATTGGATGTAAAAATATTTTTTTGCAAGTGATAGAATATGTAAAACATCATCACAAGTTTTAACACTTCCATCACTGAAACACAACTACACATTTTATTTACCAACAATGTAACTGGTACTTTTATCACTAAGGAGAACCTTTCCTCCATCATAATATATATATGTATAAAACCACTCCTTATGAGGAGTCATATGGTAGGAGAAACCCAAATAAATAAGCTAAGCATCATCACTAATATTGCTAGCATAAATAAATAAAGGATCATTATCACCATAATTGGAAGAATTTTGTGTGAAGGAATTTGAACTCTTTTTTTCTTATTTTTGCATCCCTTCTTCACATGTCCTCTCTTTCCACGATTCCAACTCTCTCCCATTCCTTGGGGTTTTAGAACATCCTTTAAATTTTTATCTATCTTTCTTCTTATCCCCTTTAGGACCTCCTTTTTCTTTGGACCTTCCCCATACATTCAAAGAATTTTTTGAGCTTTTATTCATGGATTTCCTTCTCATCTCCTCTAAAATAAAATCATAAATAAGATTGTTCATTTTTGGCTTTGCACAACTATTATTAATAAAAGAATATTTTCCCAAGTATGGAGTAAATAACAAAGTACTAAGATGCATTTAACCTCTTCATCAAAATTAACATCTATATAAATAATCCGACTTAAAAATCAAATTAAGTACATTTAGATAGCCTACAAAAGAATCATCATCTTTCATTTTAATTAATACAACCATATTTTGAGATGCAACTTGTTAGAAAACATCTTTTGGTTTGATAGATATCACCTATCCTCTTCCACAACTTGAATGTGGTGACCTCAAAAATATTCAAGGGGATAGAATCTACAAGACGCAACCAAATGGTTCCTCATGCCTTCTTATCTAGTTTGAAAAATATTCACTAGATATGTCCAATTGCTTCTTTTCTTTTAAAACATACAACATTTAATCTCTTTCTTCAAGTAGATCTTCTATCTTGAACTTTCAAATATCATAATTAGTACTATTCAATTTCTTAATATCCATATAGGAAGTATAAGCCATGGTTTTTAATAATTTCCATGATTTATAAAATTCTATAATACAAAAGCTCCCACTACAACCAAAAAATATTCAACACTTAATAAAAAGGCATCCATCCCTGGGTAGAATTATTAGCTTTGATACCAAATATTGAAAAACAAAGTAAAACTACTACAATAGAATCTCTTACAAGTGTATTCAAATACAATTATTTATCCAATGATGGTCATGTGATGGCTTCCTTTGCTACAAAATTTTCTACCCCCTTTGCCCAAGTTTTTTCCATGTATTCTCCTTCATTGTCTTCTATGCCATCCATGGTGAAAGGTTACATTTTGAGCACCCATGTTGGCACAAAATTGATAGAGGATCCCTTCCCATGCCCTACCAAGAGTGCAATGAGGGCTTCTCAAAACTTGCAAGGTTTTATGCAAGGTGGGGAGGCTAACTCTCCTCACAAACTAGAGTCATATAAAACAGCTTTGGGTCTAGATGTAGAAGAGATGCAAGGTTGGAAGCAACCTAGTTTGATGTCGAGGGCCTCTTCCCAAGACCATTATCCTTCTCGCTCATGTGCTCTGAAACCCCCATTTTTTATTTTCAATTTTGATACGGCCCTAGAAATATGTTTGGACAACATCACCTTCGACAAAGAGGATTTTCTAAAAGGCCACACCATGATATGCAGATTTATTAGATTATGGCCAAAAATATGTGATCTTCATACCTAGATAAGAGAAAATTGGAAAGAGTATATGGTGGATGACATCATCATTTATCCATGTGCAAAGGGATTTTTTATTTTGGAATTTGAATCTCTGGAAGATAAGGAACTAATCCTTAATATAGGTCTGTGATTTTGTTAGGGAGAATTTTTATGCATGAATCCATGGCTCCCCTCCTTTGATCCTTGAACTGAGATGTTTTCTTCAACATTCCTTTGGGTAATATTGCCATACCTTCCTCTATAATTTTAGGAAATTGTGCGCTTGATTGCAATCGCCAATGGTCTAGGTAAGTATCACAACATTTCAAAAGAAACTGTCAATTATGAAAACTTTACATGTGCTTGTTTATGTGTTGAATTTGATTTATCCAAAGGACTAATGACTGAAATCTCTTTGAAAGTAAAAAAAAGGCATTGGCGTTAACTGATAGATTATGAAAATATTGCTTTTCAATTTATAAAATTTTTCTCAATAGCCCATGGTACCCCACAATGTAATAAGAAGAAAGCTAAGATGCAAGGTGAAGTGTTTTATCAACCTTCTTGGTGGAGTGGGGCTAAATCAAGCCACTGTGTAATTTCTCCAATGGCAAAGGATGCTTTGTCTTCTCCAAAATCTTTATAGAAAATGTCTTCTCCCTCAATGGATTTTCGAAACAATGATCCCGAGGTAGTTGATGCCTCTAAAACTCTTGTCAAATCATCTGTACTAAGTTCACAATGAAGATCCATTTTTTAGGCCCCCAAATCTTTGATGATCTCAATAAGTTTAATATCCAAAGAAGTTCCAAAGAAGGAATATTGTATGGAACAAAATATCTCAGGTGTAAGTTGGAACAAGAATGGACGAAAGTAAAAAAGAAGAAATCTTCTCCCTCAAGGCCCAAAAATTCAATGACGTTAAGATCAACAAAATCTCAGGTGAATAATTAAGTATTGTAATTAAAGAATATGTAATCTTGTTTTCAAAGTAATAGAAAGAGTGATATCCTCTTTGATAGAAGTTCACCAAAAAAAAATATATCCAAGGATTACCATATGATGATTATGTGATTGAACAAACCAATTAAACAAGAAAATTACATGGAAAAAATCTTTTGGGAAAAAATCCACATGAGAAAGAGGACACACATGCATTAGTCTTTAACAAAAAGATGCATCCAACACACTAATGCTCTCTTCACCTTGAGAACACTTTAGTAGCACCTACATACCTCTAAAATAAACTTATGAAATCACTATCTCATACCCTTAATATATAAGCCAGTAGAGAGGATAAAACCATAAGTGGTTTACCAAGATAAAATATAATCAAACCATGATAAAACGTATAAACTTCAATGTATAAAATATAGAGGCTCTTCCCAGAATAGTAAATTTAATTCTCAATGAGCCATGAATAGTAAAAATAACCTCCATTGTAATAATAGATGACATCTTTGACTTATAACTCCTCCATAATAGTGCATACTCCAAGGTAGGTGTCCAAAATCATGTAATTCATATATGACCCACCAACAATATGTAAGATGTTCCACTACTCAATTCTCATGTCAAATTTGAGAAATTTATTAAAAATAGCTTTGTAACTACCACTACCAACTCCACTTCCTTCATGGATGCAGACAACAATTAATACCAATTTTTTTTGGAATATTAATTATAAATTATTTTTCAACTGCACCTTGGGCATCCAAGGACACTTTTTAATAGTGTTAGAGATACATGAAATATACATATAATTACAAAGTAAATGACACATTAATCCTAACATTTATAGCATTATTAACTATGTATACCATTAAGGATGCTCAAAATCTCAATAAATACTTTCTATTTATAACACTATTAAGTTTAGAAACTTGTATTTATATATAAGCTATCAAATTTCGTCTGTTTGCTTTGTGTGCAATTTAATACCAACTATTATTCTTCATTTTATCAATTTTGATTCTAAACTTCATCTTTCTTTTATTTATTAGTTTTAAATTTTAAAAGTTTTTTAAGTATTATTTTGGATGTTTTACAAATTTACTATTATAAAGAATTTGAATTTTTAACGCTATTTATATTTCATTTATTTAAAAATACTATTTTTGATGTTTTTATATATGTGTACATGGTAAAGTATTTTCAATAATAAGAAATATAATTGCATTAAATGATTATTTTTATATTTTTCTAATCTAAACTTGCTTTTTCTCAATACACATAGTGTCATTCATTTAGCAACTACTTAAAATAAGTAGAAAACCAACCGCAAGTCACATGCCAATGATGGTGTTAAAGAAAATAAAAGAGGTGAGTTGAAGTATTACAAATTTATAATTATAAAAAGCATCTAATTTTTTATTAATAATAGAGTTTGAATCAAGGAACCACTAGCTCCAAAAATATTAAATTTATTATTTTTATTTAAATACAAAAACTGTGTGCATTGTAGTACATTGGTAGAAGTAGTTTGAGACTTTATTTTCACTTTTATTTACAACTTCACATATTCTTATGTCTCAATAATCTATTTTATTTCCTTAATCCTTTATAGGGTTTACTTTCCACAAACAACTCAATATAATTCAAAACTAACTAATTTATTGATAATATTTTAAATATTTGTTTCAACATATACTTTGTCATAATGTCGATAAAGTTGTATCCAAAGAAACATACCTCATAAGTGCAACAAAGCTCAATTCTTGGATAGCGTCGAAGCCAATAAAGTACGATTAGGTGGATTATTTCAATTTTTGAATCAAATGCACTATAAATAATACTCCTTATTTCAACACTTTCTTTATTACCAAAGTTAGTTGCCCATCCATAATACAAAATCCATTTTTAATGTCAACAAAACCAACTCATGACAAATGACATTCAAGTCAAAAAATGAATTTATTTGTGATTCGTGTCTCTTGCACAAAGAAAGTATCTTGCATAGTTTACACCAATATTAGTTGTTCAATATTACTATTGAAGTTGGTGGACATGATTTTTTAAAGTAAACACATCCATATATAACCGGATAGTATTATCTACTATAAATTCATTTAAAGATAATACAATAAAAGTTGCATGTTTTATTAAATTTCTTGTACATCCTATTTTCAACTTTCTCATTTCCACCCACTATTTATTGACTAACATGTTTTAGAAAAATTAGGAATGCCTATAAAAGAAAAAATATTACATTACCTCTAGTAAAAATACGAAAAATAACACTCAACTACACATTTTTTAGCATTTTTGTTGCTCCCATCATCTCTCCAAATTGATCTTGAATTGTACCTCCATATTCTAAGGCATACTTAACATCTATACATTATTCCTTTGTTTTCCATCTTATCATTATTTTTTTATTTATGTATATGATTCATTTTTTCATAAACTTTATCAACATGTTTTTCTACGGTACAACTTTAAGCTCCAACTTCTTGTCCCCACCATATTTCTAACTATAAATATTACACCTACATTATATGGGATATTAATATTTGTTTTCATTCTCCATTGGATCGATGAGTAGGTACTTGGACACTTAATCAATTTAAAAGTTCTTTGAAAAATTCCACTAATGTCCCATTTTTTATTTGACATTTTTTTCCCTCTTCTATGAAAGATGTCCATTTTCTTGATCACTTTTTGAGGTGGTTTTATTAATTTTATTCCCACTACCATGGGACTCCTTTGTAACATCATCTTTAGCATTATCATGCACGTCATTATAATTTCATTTTAAAGTATTTCCTTGTTTGTCAACAAATAGTGCAAATATTGACCTATTGTGGGTTGAGCTACTAGTGTTGAAATACATACATTAAACCAAAATATGAGATTATGTTTCTACATATTGATGAACACCCTTTAACACTTCCAACAAACAAACTACTACTTGACATCTCTCATGAATTAAAAGTTACAAAAAGAAATATTTTATGTTCAAGATCACTGCCAAAGACTCAACACTAATAGTTTTAATATCATTTGTCACAACAAAACTAAATAGACAAAATCAACAAAAGGAATCATAGATCTGTACAACCTAGATGTATCACTACTTGATATCATTTGCAATAATGAGACCAAACAAAATAAATTTAAATAGGAGGCATTTATTATTCTTAAAACAATAAAACAATAATAAATTATCACTTGCCTCCCATTGACTCGCTAATGCTTGTAGTTATCTATGACTCACTAAAAATAAAATTCTTAGAAAGAAGTATGCACTAGGCATAGAATAAACCAAGGAAAGGAGCTCGAAATATTTTTTTTGAAAGATATAAAGATTTAAGAATTGAGTAAACCTGTTCCACTTGGCCCTTGCTGAAATTACCAAGTCAAGGTCGAAGCTTTCAAATTATACGTGACGAGCGTAAGAAGGCAAAGTGGCAACTCCTACCCACTTAGAGTTAAATTTCGATGGGGCCTCATGTGGAAACCCAAGTGTGTCTGGTGTTGGTTTCATCATATGTAATAATCAAGTACAAGTATGTTAGGCCAATACCATTAAACTAGAAAATAGAAAAAACAATAACGTCAAATTTGAAGCATTGAAAGAAGGGCTCAAAGCATGTATTGAAAAAGGTTTTATATCAATAGAAGTTGAAGGTGACTACTTAATAGCCATCAAAGTAGTTACAACAAAAAGAAACCCCAATTAGAAATTAGAAAATAAATTAGTTGAATCATTAAGATGCTTGGTGGAAATAAGGGATCACACAATCAAACACATATACAGAGAAGCGAACAAAGTTGTTGATTTTCTATCCAACATGGAAATCGATCAAAATGAAACAAAGAAAATTTCTTGCCAAATGGATGACTGGCCCAAAATGGTAGAACTAATAAACTTGGACTTGTAAAGAATACACAAATAATAAAATTGCTTGCCAATCCCTAGGACTGGCAAGGAGTTGAAGGGTCATATTTTTCTCAAATAAAATCATACACACCTTTGGTGTATCTTATAAACAATGATATGAAATAACCCATGCCATCGTATGCTCTGGAAAAACTTGAAATAATATACGGTTGTAGTGCAATGATGGCAAGAAAGGATTGTCAATTAAACATGCACTTCATAGAAAGATCATTTCCATATTAGAGTGCTTAGAAACCTTACAAGAACTAAATGTATTATGTTGAAACATGCACAAAAAAAAACACTTAGAGGACAAAAGATGAAAGGGTTTCCCAAATGAATAGTAAAAATAACTCTGTTTGTTTGCCCGCATAGGTAGCAAAGTTGGCTTGAGTAGTGGATTTGCTCCCCATTGGTCTCGAGTTCGACTTCACTCCTGATTTGAAGAGGTGAGACTTCTTGTGGGTGACGACTCCCACCTGCAAGGGACTAGTCTCACCCCAAGTACCCAAGATACTGGTTGCTAGGCTGTTGGGTTGGGTCACAAGGACAAACCTGTTGGATACAAAAAATCACTTTGTTTGTTATATTTGATGGATCTTTCTAGATCTTCTAATGTTGAATATGGATAGAAAGGATAAACTTGGTATACCGAGCCTTAAACCAACACGATATAAAGTCTTTAAAATTCCATGCTTAGCTTGTAAAGACCAACTGACAAGTTGGACGATATGTTGAGGATTTTGAATGTTCCCTATTAATGCAACTAGGCTGATGTGTGGGAACAAATGAGGGAGATATTCGAACTAAGGTTAGAAGTCAAGGAAGATGTAATTTTGACTGTAATCAAACAAAATCACATGTAGAGAACCCATATCCACAATGTAGAGTTGTTGGAGTGCTTCCTATTTAACATGGTTTAGAATTTAGGGAACTACAAATGGGTGGGGAAAATTTGTTACAACATTTGTAAAGGACAAATTCTAAGTTGAATCCATTAGTGCATTTGCAGCTCTAAGTAGAGACCCCAAAAAAGGACTTGTTGGAGATGACAATTTGCATTGAGACTGAAAGGAAGAATGAGGAAATGATGGCAATTTGTATTGAGACTGAAAGAAAGAATGAGGAAATGAAACAAGCCATAACTCTCATGAGAGAAGCATTGGGAAGAAATAACATGTCCACTTATTCTTTCTACAAGTTCCACAATGACACACTTTTCTTTGTTCTTCATTAGAAAGATCCCAAATTGTAATAGAAGGGCTTAGAACCCTCTTTTTTTCTCTTACCTAACTTTTGGCATCTTCATTGTAATTATTTTCTTAATTTTAGTCTAATAGAATGGGAGTTGTCCCCATGACAATAATTTTCCCAAAAGAAAAAGAAGAATACACCCAAATTGAGAGTAGGACAAAATGTGGAAGAATAATTCAGAGTTTAAATTTTATATATAAATTTAAATTTGATGAAACCTAGCAAATTGTAAAATGGTAGAGGCAAAATGTGGTGAATCCCATGTGATTGTAAACTAATTTATGTTAATGTTGCATGTTTGGGACCATAATCCAAAACATGAGTGGTTATTTCAAGGTGATTATGACCTTAATGGTAGTATGGATTTATAATGGTATTAAAAAAATTGGTCCTTTTAAGGGATGAAATTTAATTGTATTTATGAGGGGGAAAATACAAACCTGTGTTACACTTCTATAAAGGAAATGATCAACATACATACAATTTTTTAACTTTGATCACATAAAAATGGCTTTTATGTTATGAATTTCAAAATGATATAAACTAATGAAATGTAGAACTCTTAATAAAGTTTATGATTTTTTCTCCCAAAAAGTTAACTTCAATATCTAGTGCATGGACAGAAAATCGATGAATTTTTTTTTTTAATAACATTTTAAAGTCAAACTTCACTAGAATTTCATAGTTTTCATGGGACATCAAATTTTGTCTTTCCTTTTTTTATCATTTTAAAAAAAATATACCCTTTTGGGAAGGATTCTAACGTGCATTTTAAAAAATTTAAAATATGTTTTAATATATATTTTTAGTTTCTAAGCAGTCTCATGTTTGATTATAAAGACCTACTTACAATAAATTTTTAAAAAATCATAATAAAACTAATCATAATATCATTTTTTTGGATTCTAAACTCCGAGCTCTACAAAAGGCTATTTTCAATTTTTCATAATAGTACCCCTAGTTGAAGAAATATAGAGTTGAATTGAATCTTTTTTCAAATTTCTCCAAAAGAGTGATTAAGTTGCCACATAATAAGTCAAATAGATAGTTTTGGTCGAAAGAGTTTTAACCAAAACACTTTCAATCAAAAGGGTTTCACTTGAAACCATACACATAAATGCAACCACAATTCAAATTTTCAATGGAAAAATTATTTTCTAGTTTCAGGCGTTTCACCCAAAACTGTATGTGCCATGTATATGCTACACAATTTTGGGAAAAATTGTTTCGCTCAAAAATATTTCACTACAAATTATTTTTTTGGCTAAAAGAGTGATACAACTATGTGCTTTTACTCATGAACATGTTGACTAGTTGAAACATGCCTTCAAAATTCTAGTCAATTCCCTAATAAATAGATGTAGTCTACATTGGCAAAAAATATGTTGATATAAATGCTTCATAAATAATTTGGTAGTGATTGAACAACCATTGGATTGATAACTCATAAATTCTCAGTGATTCAGGCTCTTGACTATTTCATTATATTCACCAAAATTGAATTGGTTGATATAAACTATTTGCTAATTGACAATGTTTTGCCACTAAAAATTTAGGGTTGAATCTCATCGACTAAGAATGAGGGTTGTACATCATCACCTAACTTAATAATGTCCTACTTTGGAAGTTTTAACCTAGTGGAAATTTCATTTTTATTTTTATTTTCAAGTGACTAAAGATGAGCATCATTACTACCATTAATGTGAGTAGTGGTGGTCAAATCTTTGACAATGAGAGCATCCAAAGCATCCATGGTGAGGGAGGGATTCAACTAAGGGTTGATTTGTAGGAGAATTATAGACCTTGGGTGCCTCTTTGGCATACATATATAAAATGATGCACTAAAGAACAAAATATAAACTAATAAATGCTTAATATATCATATCTAAAAAATGGAAAAATGAAGGAAGGGAAACCTATGACAAAGCACTAGGTGGTGTAAGCTAGGTTGAGGTTCACCAATTTATGTAGGAAAAATGATGACTTTCTATTTTCCTTTTATATTAATAGTTTTATACATCGAATTAATGATGAATAATGCAATCAATTATATATAAATCAAAAGCTCATATTAATAATTCACAGAGATATATGAATGCTTAACAATTTTAAAAGATGTGGTGATTTGATCTTTTAATGTTTATTCATTGATCTATTGTGATTGATGATGGAGATTTATAATATGATGATGATTTTAAGACCTATCACTTTTGATAGCCCCTTGCTTTGAATTGGATAAGAGTACATTGTGTGATTTGATATTAGACTAGATTGCATTGTGTGATTTTGTCCTTTCTGTTGATGGGTGTTTTTGCACCTTCTCAACATAGGCAGCACACAAGTATGCTACCTCTCTTGAAAGGTAGAAATCTACAAACAAGTTACAACTTACTACTCCAAGGTCTCTCGGGTGTCAGGTCATGATAATGCTTGGAATAGCTCAATTGGTTGATATGATTTGTTGGTAATCACAGGGTGGACTTTACGGTTTACAAAGCATGGGAAGTTGGGTCTACAAATAGAGTTTCAAAGTGCTGGAAGTGAATGAACAGTGGCTTCCCACTCAAAACAACAAGCTAAAACTCACCGTGTTCATCAGATTTGGTATTGTTTTGATGCTTTGAATCCTACTCTAACAAGGGGCTAAAATAAATATCAAAGGGGAAAGAGTAAGAGAGTTGTCCTAAATCTAAGCTATGAATAAACAATAACAATGGAGGCTACTAAGGTATATAAAATTCCTAAACTGGGTTTTTCTTGACCAAGAGAAGCTTACAGCTGCACAAAAGCAGTGCTATCTCCTAAGGTTTGCATATTTTCAGATTGTATATGCACATCATGAATATACAATTGAACTAAGTTGCAACAATGAATTAAAGAAGCTCAGGCTAACTTTACACAACAACTTGTCATCAACAAGTGCCAAAAGTATGAGCTGAAATTCATCAAATACCATAATAGCAAACACCATTACCACAACCATTCAAGAAACTAACAACTAAGCCTAACATGGGAGTTGAGCCATGCATGCATAATGAACAAACTCAAAATAAACACCCTTAAATCATGCAATGCTTCTCTCTATTGCTACAAAATTCTCTTTACACCAGTTCTCTAGCCATTTACAAATGAGGGGCAAGCCCCTATTTATAGTTTTCCAAAGCCCAAATGAATGGCTAGGATTGATTTTCATTGTGTGGCCTAGATTCATTACAAGTTAGGGTTTCACCTACCCCCAAATATATAAGAATTTAAAATAAAGATTTGTCTCATTCCTATTTTGTCTTTTAGTGACTTGGCACTGTAGCAATTTTGTCATCTAGTCGATTGCTCTTTTGATGTAGTTGAAAATGTCTAGGATGCCTTATGTTTGATGGATTTGGAGGATCCCTTAGCCAATTAAGTGCATCCCGCTCACAAATTTGTGTTGCCGAAGAGTATTCCTATTGCCCCTGACAAATCATGATTATTTAGTGAAAATAAGACAACTCCCTCTTGGACCTGATTCCCCTAGCAATGTGGTCATATATTGATCAACCCCTCTTCTTGCAAATTGTCCATGGCTTATGCAAACATTTCCCTTGTGACCCTTAACATATATCATCTTGTGAATTAAAATCTTCTCCTTAGTTTGGCTCCATGGGTGATTTTGACTATCATTCATTTTGCAGACTTGGTAGGTAGCATGCAGATCTCTTGCTTGAATTACATCTTTTATGACTTCATCTCTGAATGTTATAGGTAGAGACATCATGAGCAGTCCTCCTTGGTGATGGGTCCCTTTGGTAATCTTTGCTTTATAATTAAATCCCTAGAAAAAATAGTGGATTAGATTAAGCCCATGCAAATAATGATATAAAATCTTTAAATATGACTATTTGATGTTTGTGTGACCATATAATCCTCATTTTCTTTAGTGATTGCTTAATTATAGCTGCATATTCTTTAAGAAACTAACAATAAATGATAGCCATATTGAAAAGAGACATTCGGATCACTTAGTCACAAGTTGATAATGGGGCAGCATCAGGAATCACAACTTTTCGAGTCATGATTGATTCGGTCTAATAGAAACTCGAACTCCTCCATTCAATTCTATGCTTCTTATTCTCCTTCCGTCGTCACTATTTAATGCACGAGAAGCCAGTAGGGAAGTCATCAACATCTAATGATAACAGTCCACCTTGAGTCACAATAAAGCCACTACTTAAACAACCATGCGACATATAGAATCTACGAGGGATAGGATCTCTTTTGAGGTATCTTTTAAACTATCCACTACGCCGCCTTTACTACCTTTTATAATGTTGATCGTAATCGATGATCAAGACCAAGCTACGGGCTTGTAATAATATTTTTGAAGGTCCCCTCAATTCATGATTGTTGATGCTCAACCTTGAATGAAGCTTGCAAGATTAGCACATCTCATCATGAAGATTTTGCTTCACAAACTTTAAAATCCTTTGTAGTTGAACCTCAACTCCCATTCATCACACACCATCTTGCCCTCGTCACCCAAACAACACTCTCAAGTGGCCCGCAAATAACCATGACCTCGACTTTACAAAGCTAACCAATGATTCAAATTATAGACCAGATACTATTAGAATTGATCACGCCTTGCGGGTCATGGGGTGCAGGAGGAAGTGAAGCAAATGTTGTTTTGAATGGCCTAAGCGGTGGCGGCCTTGACGAAGCAAACACCCGCAAGTCAAAGCAAGGAGAGGAGCAGTGGGTTCGGCGTACTGGAACTCTGTGGCGATAGGTGTGCGGGGAGACATGATTGTGTAGCCGTACTATTAACAACAAAGGGGATGGGAAGCCCTCGAAGAGGCGGAACCCACAAGTCTAAAAGACCATCATGGCCCCACCACCCACTCGTGACAATTTATACTCTAAGGCTTAACTCATGATGCCTCGTATCTGCTCGTCATCATTTGATAAGCCTGAGCTAAATCCAACACTGCTTGTGAAGATACTACGTAGTACCTCAAATGAAAAATGCCACCATGGACGATGAAAAGAGTGGTCATCCTTGCATTACTCAGGTCCCCATAGACGAGGCTTGGAAGGCATGAAAGGCAGAGAGGTGGAACCTGCAAAGAGAAAGTTCGTCTCTCTCATAAGCAAGCCACGTTCTCAATAAAATGACCCATTTTCGTTGCTTTAAATGATTTTCCAGTCTTCAGTGGAGAAATGAAAGCCCTACTATAAACAACCCTTATTCAGTAGTCATGGAGAGTGAGCCTAAATCTGGGTTGTAACAGCTCGTGTCCATTTAACTCCGCCTAATATGTCTGTGATATATGCCACCTTTTACATGAGAAACCCGTCTGAGGATGAAGTTTTGAACCAATCTTACCTACAACTATGTTGTCCTTTTCTTCATTAATCAAGAAGTTTGTTTGAGAGGCACTTTGATTATCAACATGTATTTGTGAAAGATTGAGGGCCTTGAAGGAATGAGAGTTGTGGGTGGTGGCCTCGAGAAATCCGTTCAAACAACCTCGCAGACATCAGACCCCACACAAAAGACTTTTGTCGGATAGAGGATCATAGGGTGTTGTAATGAGGATGTCATTGAGGGGGCAGTCACCCGCACTACAGTGCCTGCAAGCGGAGACTTCGTCCCACCACGATCACCACGTGAATTCGAGATTTGTGAATGATTGAAAAATAATCAATTTTGACATCACACCACCTTGAACCGATCCCGGATATTTTTAAGGCCCTGATTATTTCATAACTCCTGACGGATGATCCAGTGATTCCAACGTGGGTACGATGGTTTAACATAATACACGTTTGACTCGCAAAATCACTAATGCTCTGTTGTTTCCTTCACACAATCCTCCCAAAATTATCATTGTAATGGCTATATCATTTAATGGTTGGTAAATGGTTGTGTCATCACGTGCTTTACACTTCTCGGGAGACGAAAATTCATGTTGCATGGGAATTTCACCTTCATTTGTATTACAGCCTGACTGTACTCTCAGAGCACACCCATGCCTATTGCTCAATCATTTGTGGTTCAAGGACTACTGCGAGCATCAATATCCTACAATTGCTAACACCATATTCACCTGCATTAGTGACTTTAAGCATATACAACCGTTCGATAGAGAGGAACTCCACCACTTGAATCGATTGGAATCTCCACCCTCCACTAATTCGAGCTGTGCAGATAAAGCATCGCGGGGTTTCATTCTCTGCATTTATCGGTTGCAAAATACAAGGATTTGGTAAGCCCCCTCAATATGGGAAATTTTGACGACATTCATGAAGGCTATGTTTGTGAAGGAGAATTGGGTGGAGATTTTAGTAAGGGATCCATGACGGCAGCGCTGTGTGGGTGGAACAGTGCGGGTGGTAGTCAAGACTAGGACATTGGCATGAGAAATGGCATCCCTTGGGGAGAAGTCCGCAAGAATGTCTCCACATGACCAGATCAAATTGAAATGGCGCATTTAAAATCAAAGCACCATGTCTACCAACACAAAGGATACCCTTAAAAAATGATGATAGCCGAGAAATCTGCAACATATTCTTCCACCCTAATCAGAACAAGAGGAAGGTCCACCATTCCCACGTGGATAAAGGTTGATGTTGCCATCAAACACCCACGAGACCCCTGTTCTCATCTTCTACAAATTCAAACTTTATTGCTCATAGGCGCTTCATGTCGTGCGACATCCAATGGAGAGTAACCGAATATGGGAGCAAAGAAACTCTAAACCACTTTGTGGATATGAGAATGCGGAAGGTAGATGTTGGAACACCGTGATGAGCGTAGACTTGCATCATGTCTGTGAAGAGAAGGGAAGTTGCAGGAGAGCGAACATGGAAAGCCATGAAGAGGAGTGTTGCGAACAATGGTAATGAGACCGATGACCTCCGAAAAATCATAGTCCGCATAAAGGAAAGTCGACGGAGATGCTAGTGCGGACAGACACTTGGGAAAATCCATTTAAACAACATCGTGGATGGCGGGCTCCGCCTAGAAGGTTTCCGCCGAAGAGACCACATGTAAAGGAACATGGGGAGACGTGATGGAGAGGCTGAAAATAATGGTATTGAGGTTGTGGACGCCCGCCAATGAATACCTGCACAAATGAACTGTACTCAAGCCTCAAGCTTGCGTGTTAACTTCAATTCACTGGTAGTTGTGTTCCACTTACACTGTCGAGTGAACTAGTCATCGAACCCTCCTCAATTCGATGTCATTCACTCACACAAGATTGATCTTAACCGATTTGGGACTGCCATGCCTGATCGCACACCCCACCAAAATTCAATCTTTCATCCAATCATTCGCCCATGTTCATACCAAGCAGAGTTCATGGGGAGTGAACAACATTACAAGCAGCGGATTTCGCATAGATAAAGTTCGTCCATGGGAGATGTCTCAAGACGAAAGCGAACGACAACCAAGCGGCATGCAGAACACACGTACCCATTTTCCATAGAGAATAAATCAACTTTCATTATCTTAGTATGCAAATTTCATTGCCTCCTCCCTTTCTTCTAGACACCTTACCCATGCATTTAGATTTCATGAGGGCTTGGACCAACAAATCCTTAAGTAGCTTTGATGTTGAGGCTCTTGAAGTCCTTCATTTTAAATCCTCTTACTATATCCATCAATCAAATAGTTATTTTAGGTGTCGTCATGGGAAACCTACAAGAAGATGATGACGCTGGTAGGTTGTGGGCCTAGGAAGCGGGGAGGTGATGAAGCTTCACCATTATAAAATGATGTCGTGGTGATGGCCTCCCGCAGGCGGTAGCCCACATGGGCGGACCTGCTAGCGAGCTTTAACCTAAGAGTTCACTTGCAACCTTAAGGTTTCATTCTAAGGACAAAGTGTATGTGGGTCCACATGCTGGGATGACGTGGGAGCTCAACCATTAGAGAACGACAGTTGAGCGAAGGCAAGCTGCACACAAAGACCCACAAATATTTAGGACTTAGGCAATTTTGAAGCATGACAGGTCTGCTTCGGCAAATGACTGGGACAAAAACACCAATAATGGGGCCCGCCATGCAGGCGGAATTCAAGGGTCAATCGTTGCGAAAGCAATGAAATAGGAATGTAGATCCGCATAGGGCGACCCACAACTACGGGTCTGTGGTACATGAAGGATGTCAGGGCTTGGCCATAGGTGAACAACAGAGTGCAACAACAAACAACAAGAGGAAACCTGCGAATGCGAGTCCACAAGGGCCAACGAACATCGGGCGAAAATTTGAAGGAAGCTCGTGAAGGAAAATGACTTAGTGAAACTTAGCTAGGTGAATTTGGGTCGAAGGTATTTTAATCATTTTAAGGCTCATGACCATCTTAGGACTGGACACAGGGGTGTGTAATATGAGACGAGAGCAAAGCAATCCATCGGGAGTGAAAACAACCCATCAAGAGCACAGAGGGGGATCTCGCCTTTGGCAGGGCGTGTGTGCAAAATATGCACAAAAAATGGCGACTCGTTGGGGAAATGCTCTAGAGCATTTCGATGAGAAACTGGAATCATGGACCCAGAATATCTGGTTTTGACGTTCACGCTAGGGCAAACAAACCAAACGCTTGACAAAAGGATCAAAACCATTAGTCAATCCAACCTTTAGTATGCTAAAAATTCAAGTGTGTACATATGTGTTAATTCCCATCCTTAAGTTTCCATGGGAACCCAAACTCCGTCAAGCTAAGCTACGTAGTTTATTCTAACCCCAAAAGCATCTGGGACATTGCCTCGCTACCAGTCAAACATCCATAGCCTCGACGAGGTTGTTGTTGTGATTCTCCTGAACATTGCTCTATTGTTGATCAGGTGTCCATATCCCTGGTAGAGTTATACGTATTCTCCTTAAAGTTGAATTTCTTTTCTTTTCATTTTCAATGTTTCTTTTATTTTTGTTCATTTCTTTTGATTTCCTTTTTTCTTCTTTCTTTTCAACCCATAAGCAGTGAAGCTTGCACTCAGGGCTGAGAATCACAGAGGTGGTGGAGCAAAATTTTAGATTTTTCACTTAACTAGACTTCACCAAGGACCTACAGTGACCTCAAGATTCTTAAAGTGTGTGAAAGAGATATAATATTTTAGAATACAGTAGAGTCAGACCAACCAACAACTTATCCTCTTTAAGTCAAACATCCAAATCGCTTGACACTAGCAAAAGAATCTCACCACCCATTCTGAAATTTTGATTAGAGTTTAACGAAGAAATACACAAAACAACCCCAAGCAATAAGTATGGTTGTTACATGCATAGATGTGCCTAGCTAAAAGTGGAGGAACCCTGAGCAAAGCAACAACAAAGTGCAAGCAAAATAGAAGAAAAACAAAAAGCGAACGAAAATCAAACCACACCAACCAAAGCAGGAAGTGAGGCCAAACACACGGGAGCGAGATATGTACAAAGTGTAACACCCCACCACGCAACCCTAGAGGAAGTTGCAAACAATTACTTAAACAGGCTAAATTTTTTTTTGTTTAAGAATAATTAATAAGCAAGTTAACTACCCATTGCCAACAACCTCTAAGGTTACGAGATAGAGGTTATATAGAACCTCAACAAAAAACATGAATTTAAACCATGTCAATTATTTAGATAATAATTAAACACATACATTCCAATTAAGATAATTTACAACAAGCATAAAGATAACATTCCATTTCATTAATTCATTCATTAAACAATAAGGTTACAACACTCATTCCCCGAATGAGGCAAAACCAATGAATCAGGTTACAAATACAATTTTCCACCTCGAAACAAATGAGGGGTAATAAATTACAAGAGCAACTGAAAAGAAATAAAGTAAGAACTAAAACTGAATCCAACGAGCTCTCCAACTGGAAGTCTCATCCACACAAACATGAAGAAATCCCAATGGATTTAGGTGCACGCCATCCAACCAAGTGGAACCCAAAGGCCCACCCCCCGTGCTAGGAGATAGTAACAAGGAATCCTAGCCAAGGGCATCTACCTCTAGACACAGAATAACACATAACTGAACCAAACTGACATATCCAATCACATGTACCACACAAACAAGGTTACATTGCTTCTAGACATGAAACAGGCCAAGTATGTTAAAAGAACCATACACATAATAACAAGTACCAACTGTTGTCCTAGACAGAGTGTCATCACACAGTTCGTCATGGGTTTACCTCTAAGAATCTTCATAGGATCCGACCCCCACTATGGGTTATCCTGGTGGCCTCAACCGAATCCCGGCCCCCATATTGACTCATGCAGAATCAAATACCTTTCATACAGATAAGATAGATGACCTTGCCATTCCAGGCCTTCCCACTCATCCCAAGTCTAAACGAGCCTTTGTGTCTATGAGTGAGGCATAATTATCTTGACTAGTGTGAAGTACCATCTAATTTTCTAAGTTTTGTTTTAGTTATCACTTGATTAAACCACCTTCGAAGGTTTTCCAGTTTATCTCTTTGGGCTCTAGCCCCTACGGAAGCCACTCTTCTACTTGACAACACACATACCATCCAAACTCCAAGGGTAACAAAGTGCAAACAAACAAGATACCATGACCACTCCTTTCTCAGGAGGCAACCTAATTTCAAACCCTCTCCAAACACTGGAGGTAACAAGGTAACAAAGTCACTCCTGACAAGGAGGCACAACTCACGTAATCCACTCCTAATCCAAGGAGGTACAAAACATCCTCGTTTGTGGAAACCGGGTTATTAACTGATATGTACCATGCACTACCCAAGGCAATCCCAAAGTTGACCAACACATTACGCCAACCTACTACCTTGAAAACCCAACTAGAAGACTTGTCAAAGGCTATGACCCACATTTCCCAAATGACCATATGAATAGATCAAAAACAACGCAAGAATCAAATCTACTTTGGGTTCACTAAGCCCATTTCATCACTAACATTCAGTACTCTATACATTAGATAAACTGAATTGAATACGCCATTTTAAATAAGGAAGGAATAATACTAATCATTTCATTTCCACATTAGCGTTTAAATACATTAACCAGTATATCAAGCATTAAGAAAAATCTCATGTTTAAATACAATATTGTTTTCCATATTCAATAAAACCCATTTATTAAAAAAAATATTCCCATTTAAACAATACAATAATATCATGAAATTCTCATCTTAAAATGTTAATATTAAAGCATTAATATTATTACTAATATTAAAATCTCTCATAATATTATAAAAAAAATCATAATATTATACTATTAAAATATAATAATATATTGTGATATTAAAATATTATAATAATTATAATATTTAAATATTATAAAAATTATGATATTAAAATATAATAAAATATTATTATTATTTAAAAAAAAAAATTAAACAAGGTCCAAGGCATGTCCCTCGGTTCGCGCACCAACCCCTAGGGTTGAGTCGTGTGACCTCGGGGCTCATGTGAAAGGATGTTGGGAGAGGAGGTTGACCGGTCACGAAATTATTTGGTGGCGGCGGTTTTTCTTTACAGGGGTGGCTGTAGGGGTTGCAGGCGACAGCCGAAGGCAGAACCGGGCGCGAGGGTTACCGTTGCAGGCGGCAGAGGGAGGTTGGCGTGGCACGGGCGGCGCTGCGTAGCCGACCACCACCGTTGGTGGTCGCGACTGCACAGTCCGCACGGCTGCGGGGGTTGCTGGGTGCGCTCCCCCATGTCGCTTCCCATGGGGGCAGCAGTGGGGTGAGCCCCAACCCCCAACAAATATTATTTTTAAGAAAAAAAAAATTCTTTATTAATTTCGACTGTCATATTTTTGAAGGTTTTTTTTTTTTGGAAAATAAAGAAAACCAGAAGCTACAAAATACAGGCCTTTGCAATATTTCAAATTTTCATAATATTTTGCCAGCATAACTTTACTAGGATAAATACATAAAAAAAGGTATAAACATAATATATGTATATATATGAATATGTATAAATATACTCATATAACCATTTATTCAAATTGAAACCCAAAATAAATTGAAGAACACAAATTAACATAATAATTTACATTCAAGTATCCATTTCAAATTTTGAAAGCCATCTAATCCAATAGGGTTTTCTTCCAACTTTTTTTTATTTTTAAAGGTAAGTGCTACCAGTGTGGGGGTAGCTCCCAATATTAAAACAATAAATTTACAAGCCGGTTGAGACAAACAACAAGAGGTTTAGGGACCTCGATCCATATATTACTAAACCTATGCCAGGTGCTCAACCCCAAGGACCGAAAGATTCTGTCATTTCACATTTGGAGATTCTTTCATATCGATGATTGTGCCTTATTCCAGTCGATACTAATACAACCAAGCAAACAACAGAATTAAGCCTTTCAACATGAATCTCAACAACTCAAACAATTAAAATTTTAAAAGAATCTCATTTAAGAAACATATGAACCTATTTTCTTTGAAGTTGAGTGAAGATCTTGTTGATGCCTTGATTCCCTCTTCAGATCCACAGATTCTTTAAGCTTGATCAAAAAACCCACAAAGTTTGAACAATTTCTTCCTCTTCTTTTCAATTTTCTCCAAAAACTCCATGCCCAAAACATGTGAATAAATTCAACGATAATGATTTTTTTTTTTCAAAAGAAAATCCTACAACCACCCTCATCAATTCTCCAAAACAAAAAAATGCAAAAGTCTTTCTTTTCAATTTTTTTCAATTCAAAAATTGCTAAATTGATATTTTAATACATTTTATTTTATTTCCAAATTCAAACCAAATATCCATAAATTCCCAATATGAATAATCTAATTCATTTCAACACAAATAACTCAATTAATTAATAAAGTAAATCTACTACAAGATTCAATTATTTATTAATTAATAAATTAAATCACATTTTAAACATATAGCCAAATAAATTTACTCACTAACTTTGCTACAAAAGAATTTATTTTAACTTTATTCTAACTTCCAAAATAAACTGAAACAAAGCAAATTAAACGATATAAAACAATTGGACCGCACTAGGACCAATGACACACTATGACCAGGGTGACGATTTGACACGGAAATCCTAGCTACTATCTCCCAATCAAATACCATTGGGCATTGGACACGCTCAAACCTATGCAACCGGGTGGAGTCGATGTCCTGTACTTGTCAACCTGCAAACAAAGAGTATATCCACATGCATATACATGTCATACTTAAAACACACCGTGAAGAGGAAATCACATAATTGTAAGGTACTCACAAGCGAGTGATGGGATACCATCCTCTTCACCAATACAGTAGTACTAACTGACAATTCTAACATATTAATATAATCTAAAGCACAAACATCATTAATTCGAATATCCATTTATGTTAATTCAAAACATGACATAAAGATAACATCATATTAAAATACCATCACATCAAAATATAACATTAACGTCGCTTTATAGATAGCGATCAAATAGCAGCCAAGTACCATAGTCAAGGTACTAATAGAAAGTACAACATAAAATAACAGAACACTGTTCAATCAAAAGGACAAAACGGAGGGGTATTACACAAAGATATTTACAAAGCACCATGTTCAAGCTAGGAAAACCAATGTTTATGCCCATTGGACTTCATAATGCATCCACAAGTAGACGAGCAATCGTTACCATTCTAAGCCACACAGATTAATTTTTATATTTTAAAAAAAAAAGGTTTAACATTGCAGCATTCAAATTTAATCACATGTTTTTGAAAACTCAGCAATTGAGGAGGTTTTTAAAACCCATGGTTACTCCATAAACATGTTTCTCTCCCCTCATTCCCATAATCAAAATAATAAACGTAGTTGTAAGTATTCATAGGAGTAAGGGAAGATAGAACCTGGATATCGTCATATAAGGGTAGTTGTATGTGCCGCTTCGAAACATGAATTGCATCGTTAGTCGTTGCATGAGAAGCTTTGGGTGGATGGAATAGATGGTGCAACATTCCTAATCTCGGACTCAGATAGGCTCAGAGAATGAGGCAACAAACACCTCTTCCAAGTAGTTGGTGGGACCCGCAACCTCCATCAACTGCTCATCAAAGAGATATACTTCATTTCGTCGATCTTTCGTAATCCATGGCTTCGCTTGATTGCTATCTTCAAGAGGCATTGTGTTTTCCCATCTCCTTCCCCAAGTGTTGACCTTAATTTTAAGATGGTCATTGTCATAGGAAGATGACATGGACAAATCTATCCTATTGCAGCCCTTTGAACATGTAAAAGGATCAACAAAGATCATGGCGGCAAGACTCCTAGTTGTATCTTGTAGTTGGCCTAGTGTATAATACTCATTGGTAGCCATCAAAACACCCCCACCTTTGTCTTCTTATTCTTGCAACTTGTGTGGCTCACTATGATGTTCACTTGTTTCCTCTTGATTACTGTCATTGTAGATGGAGAAGGAGTTCCTCTCCCAATCCAAAAGCTCTAACATTTCACCATCTTGAGGTTCTAGTAATATATCTTCATCACCACCCACTTTTGAAATGTATTCCTCCTCAGCATTGGCATACATTTGAAGCATAGTTCCTAGTGGAAAGAATTCATCAATTGACAATACCTCATCAAGGGGGTCAAATTTACTATATGACTCCTCTCCAAGGCTTCTTCATAGAACCCATCATCCATTGTATACAAATGCTCTTCAAGAGGAAAAAATTCTTGATAACCCATGGATAGCGTTCCCATGTGTTCTACTTCATTGTTTAAAGGCTCGAGACTGTACCATTCTTCTTCCATCATTGTCCCAACATCCTCTTGAGAACTACTTTTAGCTAGGTTGTCACTTGGTTTTGACTCTTGGCCCTTTAGTTCTATCCTTGAAGAAACTATAGCAGGCAATGCCCTTCGCTGCTCCACTTTCTCTTTAACTCGTTCGATGACCTCTTGGCATAGCTCGCATGTGAATTTAGAATGTGATGAATCATGGAACTTGCACCATCCGGGAAGCAACAACACCTCCAAATCCACTTGATGTCTTAACTCTGTCCAATCCCTTATGAGTCTTGACACAAGCTCATTGTATCTTTCCATTGTTGGATCCTCATCATCACTTAGGAAGGAGGTTTGATGGTAAATAGTCATGACCCGTGATTGTTCCCACTCTTCTAAATCTTCATTTTCAGATGCTTGATCACCGTCATTCATGAAGGAGGGATCCTCTAATCTTATTTCACTTATGCTTTCATCATCATTTTTGGTCACCCCAAGACATTCAACCTCTTCCTCTTTATGTTCTTTGGTAGTTTTGTTGGCTGCCCTAGCAAATGTTGTTGTAAACTCCGTTAATTCATCATCAACTGCCAACCATTCCTCTCCTTGAGTGGAAGACTACCCTTTGCCTATGGAGAAAAGGCCTTCGAATTCATTTCCAAGTGATCCTTTGTCAAGCCCCTCTACTATCCAAAGGAATTCAACTCCTCCCACTTGACCTTTAGCCTTAGTGTCTGTTGTCCCAACACTAACTTGTATCAAATTTCTTGGTTCAACTTGAATGTGTTGTCCTCCAAATGTTGAAATCTCTCCTACCTCATGGGATGACTCCTCTCCATTGAGATTTGGATGCTCCAACTTGTCCAAACTGTCCTTGACTTGAGCGATGATGTTTGCTCATGATGAACAAGTAAATTCTGAATGTGGTGCATTATGGAATCTGCACCAACTAGACATCAATACTTCTTCTTGTCTTAATCCATATTTGGAGTTCAAGTGCTCTTGGATCAACTCCTTGAATGCCTTGGCTGCCATGTTAGAAAATTTCCCCTTTGGGTCAACAAGATCCAAGGGTTTTTATATTTCCCAAAAGGGAATTTCTCCTTGCAAGACTCTTTCAATTCACTCCAAGAATGTCAAACATTCCAATTCATTATGTCTGTAGGTACTATGGATTATACACCTATCTGCCAATGCCTATTGCTGCAATGGTCTCCTCAATCTCCTATTTAAATTTGCATGTAGCTGAGTAATGTTGATTTGAAAATGTTGTCTGATCTCAGCTTAGTCGTTGCTTTGCCTTCCAATTTTTTGATTTTAAAATTCCAATGAATGATGAGATCTTCCTATCTCATATTTTTACTTGAAGGTTCCTTTCAACTCCCAATTTTTGTCTTTGCAACCTCAAGCTCAGTCATGCCCTCCTTCTAGTGCCAGTTATGTTGATGGGTGTTTTTGCACCTTCTCAACACAGGCAACACACAAGTATGCTACCTCTCTTGAAAGGTAGAAATTTGCAAACAAATTACAAATTACTACCCCAAGGTCTCTCGGGTGTTAGGTCATGGTAATGCTTAGAATAGTTCAATTGGTTAATGTAATTTTCTGGTAATCATAGGGTGACCTTTATGGTTTACAAAGCATGGGAATTTGGTTTTGCAAATGGAGTTTCAAAGTGCTATAAGTGAATGAAAAGTGGTTGCCCACTCAAAACAACAAGTTGAAACTCACCATGTTCATTAGATTTGGTATTGTTTTGATGATTTGAATCCTACTCTAACAAGGGGCTAAACTAAATAGCAAAGGGGAAAGGGTAAGAGAGTTGTCCTAAATCTAAGCTATGAATTAACAATAATAATGGAGGTTGCTACGGTAGGCAAACTTCCTAAACTAGGTTTTGCTTGACCAAGAGAAGCCTACAACTGCACAAAACTAGTGCTATCTCCTATGGTCTGTAGATTTCCATATTGTACATGCACATTATGAACATACAATTGAACTAAGTTACAACAATGAAATAAAGAAGCCCGAGCTAACTTTACACAACAACTTGTCATCAACGAGTGCCAGAAGTATGAGCTAAAATTCATCAAATACCATAACAACAAACACCAATATCACAACCATTTTAAGAAACTAACAACTAAGCCTAACATGGGAGTTGAACCATGCATGCATAATGAACAAAATCAAAAGAAACACCCACAAATCATGCAATGCTTCTCTCTAATGCTACAAAATTCCCTTTACACCAGTTCTCCAACCATTTACAAATGAGGGGCAAGCCCCTATTTATAGTGTTCCAAAGCCCAAATGAATGGCTAGGATTGATTTTCATTGTGTGGTCCAAATTCATTACAAGTTAGGGTTTCACCTACCCCCAAATATATAGGAATTTCAAATATAGATTTGTCTCATTCCTATTTTGTCTTTTAGTGACCTGACACTGTAGCAATTTTGTCATCTAGTCGATTGCCCTTTTGTTGTAGCTAAAATTGTTTGGATTGCCTTCTATTTGATGGATTTGTAACATCCCTTAGCCAACTAAGTGCATCTCGCTCATAAATTTGTGTTGTCGAAGAGTAGTCCTATTTCCCCTAACATATCATGATCATTTAGTGAAAACAAGACAACTCCCTCTTGGACATGACTCCCTTAGCAATATGGTCATATATTGATCAACCATTCTTCTTGCAAAGTGTCCATGGCTTAAATGAAAACATTTCCCTTGCAACCCTTAACATATATCATCTTGTGAATTAAAATCTTCTCCTTGGTTCGGCTCCGCGGGTGATTTTGATTATCATTCGTTTTGCAGACTTTGTTGGTAGCATGCAGATCTCCCGCTTGAAATGCATCTTTTATGACTTCATCTCTGAGCGTTATAGGTAGAGACAACATGAATAGTCCTTGGCAATGGATCCCTTTGGTAATCTTTGTTTTATAATTAAATCCTTGGACAAAATAGTGGATTAGATTAAGCCCATGCAAATAATGATATAAAACCTTTAAATATGACTATTTGATGTTTGTGTGACCATATAATCCTCATTTTCTTTAGTGATTGCTTCATTATAGTTGCATATTCTTTAAGAAACTAATGATAAATGATAACCATATTGAAAAGAGACATTCAGATCACTTAGTCACAAGTTAATAATGGGGCAACATTAGGAATCACAACTTTTTGAATCATGATTGATTAGATCTAATAGAAACTCGAACTCCTCCATTCAATTAATTGCTTCTTATTCTCCTTTTGTCGTAACTATTTAATGCACGAGAAACCAGTAAGGAAGCCACCAACATCCAATGATAACAGTCCACCTTGAGTCACAACGAAGCCACTACTTAAACAACCACGCGACATATGGAATCTACAAGGGATAAAATATCTTTCGAGGTATCTTTTAAAATATCGACTATGCCACCTTTACTACCTTTCATAATGTTGATCATAATTGATGATCAAGACCAAGTTGCAGGCTTGTAATAATATTTTCGAAGGTCCCCTCAATTCATGATTGTTGAAGCGTATCTAATGAAGCTTGCAAGATCGACACATCTCATCGTGAAGATTTCGCTTCACAAACTTCAAAATCCTTTGTAGTTGAATCTCAACTCCTATTCGTCGCACGCCATCTTGCCCTCACCACCCAAACAACACTCTCAAGTGGCCCGCAAATAACCATGACCTCAACTTTGCTAAGCTAACCAATGATTCAAATTATAGACCAATCGCTATTCGACTTGATCATGCCTTGCGGGTCATGGGGTGCTGGAGGAAGTGAAGCAAATGTCATTGTGAACGACCTAGGCGATGGCGGCCCTGATGAAGCAAACACCCGCAAGTCAAAGCGGGGAGAGGAGAAGTTGGTTCCGCATACTGGAACTCTATGGAGGTAGGTGTTCAGGGAGACATCATTGCACAATTGTACTATTTATAGTGAAGGGGATGGGCAACCCTCGAAGAGGTGGAACTCGCAAGTCTAAAAGACCATCATGACCCCACCACTCGATTGTGACAATTTATACTATGAATCTTAACTCAGCATGCCTCGTATCTACTCGTCATCGTTTGATTAGCCTGAGCTAAAGCCAACGCTGCTTGTGAAGATACTACGTGGGACCTCAATCGAGAAATGCCACCGTGGATGACAAAAAATGTAGCGGTCCCTGCATTACCTCGGTTCCCATAGACAAGGCTTGGAATGCATGACATACAGAGAGGCAGAACCCGCAAAGAGAAAGTCCGTCTCTCTCATAAGTGAGTCACGTTCTCGACAAAACGACCCATTTTCATTGCTTTAAATGATTTTTCAGTCTCTACTAGAGAAATGAAAGCCCTGTTATAAACAACCCTTATTCAGTAGTCATGGAGAGTGAGCCTAAATTTGGGTTGTAATAGCTCATGTCCATTTAACTTCGCCTAATATATGTCTGTGATTTATGCCACCTTTTACGTGAGAAGCCCATCTAAGAATGAAATTTCGAACCAATCTTACCTCCAACTATGTTGTCCTTTTCTTCATTCATTGGGAAGCTTGTTTTAGAGGCACTTTTCTTATCAACATGCATTCGCGGAAGATTGAGGGCCCCGAAGGAATGAGAGTTGTGGGTGGTGGCCTGGAGAAAGCCGTTCAAACAACCTCACAGACATTGGACCCCACACGAAAGACTTCCATCAGCCAGAGGAGCACAGGGTGCTATGATGAGGATGTCATAAGGAAGACGTCATTGAGGGGGTAGCCACCTGCACTGCGACGCCCACAAGCAGAAACTCCGTCCCACCACGATCTTCACGTGAATTCAGGATTTGTGAATGATTGAAAAATAATCAATTTTGACATCGCACCACCATGAACCAATCTTAGATATCTTCAAGGCTCTGCTTATTTCATAACTCCCGACATATGATCAAGTGATTCTAACATGGATACGATGGTTTAACATAATATGTGTTTGGCTCGCAATATCACTAATGCTCCACTATTTATTTAACACAATCCTCCCAAAATTATCTTTGCAATGGTTATATTGTTTAATGACTGGTAAATGGTTGTGTCATCACGTGCTTTACACTTCTCGGGAGATGGACATTCATGTTGCATGGGAACGTCACCTTCAGTTGTATTACAACCTGACTATACTCTCAGAGCACACCCTTGCCTATTGCTCAGTCATTTGTGGTTCAAGGAATACTGTGAGCATCAATATCCTACAATTGTCGGCACCATGTTCACCTGCATTAGTGACTTTAAGCATATACAACCCGTCGATATAGAGGAACACCACCGCTTGAATCAATTAGAATCTCCCCCCTCCACTAATTGGAGTTGTGCAGATAAAGTGTCGTGGATTTCATTCTATGCATTTACCGGTTGCAAAATACAAGGAGTTGGTCTGGCGCCCCCAAAGTAAGATAATGTTGGTCACAAGAAGATCATGAAGGCAGACCCACTCAAAGCTCTGCCACCAATATGGGAAATTTCAACAACATTCATGAAGGCTATGTCCGTGAAGGAGAATTGGGCAGAGATTTTAGTAAGGGAGCCACGATGACAACGTCGTTCAGGTGGAATGGCATGGGTGGCAGTCAAGACTAGGATGTTTGCACGAGAAATGACGTCACTTGGGGAGAAGTCTACAAGAACGTCTCCACATGACCAAATCAAATTAAAATGGCGCATTTAACATCAAAGCACCATGTCTACCAACACAGAGGATACCCTTAACAAATGATGATAGCTGAGAAATTGGGCAACGTATTCTTCCACCTTGATCAAAACAAGACGACGAACCATCTTTCCCGCGGGGATAAAGGTTGATGTCGTCATCGAGTGCCGATAAGACCCCCTTTCTCATCTTCTGCAAAGTCAAAATTTATTGCTCGTAGATGCTTCATGTCACACAACGTCCAACGGAGAGTAACTGAATATGGGAGCAAAGAAACTCCAAACTGCTTTGCGGATACGAGAATGTGAAAGGTAGATTTTGGAACACCATGATGAGCGTAGACCTGCATCACGTCCGTAGAGACAAGGGAAGTTGCGGGCAAGTGAACATGAAAAGCCATGAAGAGGAATGTTGCAAAAAATGGTAACGAGACTGACAACCTTCGAACCATCAGATTCCGCATAAAGGAAAGCCGACTGAGATGCTAGCGCAAACAAACGCTTGGGAAAAGCCATTTAAATGACATCGTGGATGGCGGACTCCGCCTAGAAGGTTTTCACCGAAGAGACCACAGGCAAAGAAACACAGGGAGATGTAATGGAGAGGCCATAAATAATGACATTGAGTTTGCGGAAGCTTGCTAATTAATACTCGCACAAATGAACTATAATCAAGCCTCAAGCTTCTGTGTTAACTTTAATTCGCTGGTAGTTGCATTTCACTTACACTATCGAGTGACCCAGTCATCGACCCCTCCTCGATTTCATGTCAATCGCTCACACGAGATTGCTCTTAATCGATTTGGACCGCTATGCCTGATCGCACACCCCGCCAAAATTCAATCTTTCATGCAATCATTCACCCATGTTCGGACCAAGAAGAGTTCGCGGGGAGTGAATGACATTACAAGCAATGGATTTCGCATAGATAAAGTCCATCCGTGGGAGATGTCCCAAGCTGGAACCGAACAACGACCGAGCGGCATGCAAAACACACATACCCATTCGCCATAGAGGATAAATCAGCTTTCATTATCTCAATATGAAAATTTCACTGCCTCCTCCCTTTCTTCTAGACACCTTACCCATGCATTTAGATTTCACTAGGGCTTGGAGCAGCGAATCCTTAAGTAGCTTTGATGTTTTGGCTCCCAAAGTCCTTCATTTTAAATCCTCTTATTAGATCCATCGATCAAAAAAATTATTTTATGTGTCGTCGTGGGAAACCTGCAAGAAGATGACGACACCAGTGGGTTGCCGGCCTGGGAAGCGGGGAGGCGACAAAGCTTCGCCGTTATGAAACGATGTTGTGGTGATGGCTTCCCACAAGCGACAACCCACATAGGCGGACCCGCTAGCGAGGTTTAACCTAAGAGTTCACCTGCAACCTTAATGTTTCATTATGAGGACAAGGTGTATGCGAGTCCGAGCAGTGGGATGGCGTGGGATCTCAACCATTAGACAACGACCGTTGAGAAAAGGCAAGCCACACACAAAGAACCACAAACATTTCAGAATTAGGCGATTTTGAAGCGCGACGGGTCTGCTTCAGTAAATGACTAAGACGAAAACACCAACAGCAGGGCCTGCCATGCGGGTTGAAGTCAACGGCTGACGGTTGCGAAAGTGATGAAACGAGAACGAAGATCCACAAAGGATGAACTACAACTATGGGTCCGTGATACATGAAGGATGTTAGGGCTTGGCCACAGGCGAACGATAGAGGGCAACAACAAACGACAAGAGGAAACTCATGAATGTAGGTCTACAAGTACCAACAGACATCGAGTGAAAATTTGAAGGAAGCTCGTAGGGGCAAGACCACGGGTAAAAAACTTAGTGAAACTTAGCTAGGTAAATTTGGGTAGAAGGTATTTTAATCATTTTAAGGCTCATGACCAAATTAAGCCTAGACATAGGGGTGTGCAATGCAAGACGATAGCAAAGCAATCAGTTGGGAGAGAAAATGACTCGTTAGGAGCAAAAAGAGGGGGATTCCACCTTCGGCGGGGGTGTGTGCAAAATATGCACAACAAATGGTGACTCGTTAGGGAAATGCTCTAGAGCATTTCGATGAAAAAATAGAATCATGGACCCAAAATCTCTAGTTTCAACCTTCATGCTAGGGAAAACAAACCAAATGCTTTACCAAAGGATCAAAACCATTAGTCAATCCAACCTTCAGTATGTTGAAAATCCAAGTGTGTGCATATGCGTTAATTACCATCCTTAAGCTGCCACATGAACCCAAGCTCTGTTAAGTTAAGCTACGTAGTTTATTCTAACCCCAAAAGCATTTGAGACATTGGCTCGCTGCCAATTAGGCGTCTATAGCCCCGATGAGGTTGCCGATGTGATTCTCCCGAACATTGCTCTACTATTAGTTGGGCATCCATAGCCCCGATAGAGTTATACGCATTCTCCTAAAAGTTGAATTTCTTTTCTTTTTAAATTTTCAATGTTTCTTCTCTTTTTGTTCATTTCTTTTGATTTCCCTTTTTCTTCTTTCTTTTCAACCCAAAAGCAGTGAAGCTCACACTTAGGGATGAGAATCATAGTGGTGCTAGAGCAAAATTTTAGATTTTTCACTTAACCAGACTTCACCAAGGAACTACAGTGACTTCATGATTCTTAAAGTGTGTGAAAGAGATATAATATTTCAGAATACACCAGAGTTAGACCAACCAACAACTTATCCTCTTTAAGTCAAACATCCAGATTGCTTGACACCAACAAAAGACCCTCACCACCCATTCTGAAATCTTGATTAGAGTTTAACGAAGAAATACATAAAAAAACCCCAACCAATAAGTATGGTTGTTGTGCACATAGATGTGCTCAGGTAAAAGTGGAGGAACCCTGAGCAAAGTAGCAGCAGAGTGGAAGCAAAATAGAAGCAAGCGAAAAGAAAACAACCATACCAACCAAAGCAGGAAGCGAGGCCAAACACACGAGAGTGAGATATGTACACAAAACCTACATTACCCAAGAAAATGGTCTATGTAGAAAGATATCTACAAAGCACCATGTTCAAGGTAGGAAAACCGACGTTTACGCCCATTGGACTTCATAATGCATGCACAATTAGATGGGCGATCGTTACCATTCTAAGCCACATAGATTTATCTTTATATTCAGAAAAAAAAGGTTTAACATTGCAACATTCAAATATAATCACATGTTCAGGAAAAATCAACAATTGAGGAGGTTCGTTAAACCCATGGTTAATCCATAAACATGTCCATCTCCCCTCATTCCCATAATCAAAATGATAAACGCAGTTGTAAGTATTCATAGGAGTATGGGAAGATAGAACCCGGATATCATCGTGCGAGGGTAGTTGTATTTGTCACTCTGAAACATGAATTGCATTGTCAGTCATTGCATGGGCATCCTTGGGTGGATGGAATAGATGGTGCAACATTCCTGATCTCGGGCTTGCATAAGGCTTAGAGAACAAGGCAACAAACACCTCTTCCAAGTAGCCAGTGGGACCCACAACCTCCATCAATTGTTCTTCAAGGAGATATACTTTGTTTCGTTGATCTTCCATAGTCCATGGTTCCGCTTGATTGTTGTCTTCAAGAGGCACTTGTGTTGTCCCATATCCCACCAAGTGTTCACCCTAATTTTATGATGTTCATTGTCATAGGAAGATGACATGGATGAATATGTCCTATTATAGCTTTTTGAACATGTAAAAGGATCAGCAAAGATCATGGCGGCAAGACTCCTAGTTGTATCTTGTAGGTAGCCTGGTGTATAATACTCGTTGGCAACCATCGAAACACCCCTGCCTTTGTCTTCTTCTTCTTGCAATTTGTGTGGCTCACCATGATGTTCAATTGTTTCCTTTTGATTACTGTCGTTGTTGATGGAGAAGGAGTTCCTCTCCCAATCCAGAAGCTCTAATGTTTCATCGTCTTGAGGTTCTAGTAATATATCTTCATCACTGCCCACTTCTGAAATGTATTCCTCCTCAGCATTGGCATACCTCTGAAGCATAGTTCCTAGTGGAAAGAATTCATCAATTGACGGTACCTCATGAAGGGGGTCAAAATTTACTATATGATTCTCCTCCAAGGCTTCTTCATAGAACCCATCATCCATTTGTATATAAATGTTCTTCAAGAGGAAAAATTTCTTAATAACCCATTGACAACATTCCCACATGTTTTGCTTCATCGTTTAAAGGCACATGACTATATTTTTCTTCTTCCATCACTTTCCCAACATCCTCTTGAGGACTACTTTCAGCTAGGTTGTCACTTGGTTTTGACTCTTAGTCCTCTAGTTCTATCCTTAAAGCAACTATAGCAGGCAGTGCCCTTGATTGCTCCAATTATTCTTTAACTCGTTCAATGACCTCCTGGCATAGCTCGCATGTGAATTCAGAATGTGATGAATCATGGAGCCTGCACCATCTAGGAAGCAACAACACCTCCAAATCCACTTGGTGTCTCAACTTTGTCCAATCCCTTATGAGTCTTGACACAAGTTCATTGTATCTTTCCATTATCGGATCCTCATCATCACTTAGGAAGGAGGTTTGATGGTAAATAGTCATGACCCGTGGTTGCTCCCACTCTTCTAAATCCTCATTTTTAGATGCTTGATCATTATCATTCATGAAGGAGAGGTACTCTAATGTTATTTCACTTATGCTTTCATCATCATTTTCGGTCACCCCAAGACATTCAACCTCTTCCTCTTTATGTTCTTCGATAGTTCTATCGTCTGCCCCAACACATGGTGATGTAAACTCTGTTAATTCATCATCAATTGCTAATCATTCCTCTCCTTGAGTAGAAGACTGCCCTTTCCCTATGGAGAAAAAGCCTTTGAATTCATTTCCAAGTGATCCTTCGTCAAGCCCCTCTACCATCCTAAGGAATTTAGCTCCTCCCACTTGACGTTCAACCTTAGTGTCTTCATCCCAACACTAACTTGTATCAAATTTCCTGGTTCAACTTGAATGTGCATTTTCCTCCAAATGTTGAAAGCTCTCCTACCTCATGGGATGACTCCTCTCCATTGAGAGTTGGCTGCTCCAACTTGTTCAAACCATCCTTGACTTGAGCAATGATGTTTGCACATGATGAATAAGTAAATTTTGAATGTGGTGCATTATGGAATTTGCACCAACTAGACATCAACACTTCTTGTCTTAATCCATCTTTGGTGCTCAAGTGCTCTTGGATCAACTCCTTGAATGCCGTGGTTGCCATGTTAGCAAATTCCCCCTCTAGGTCAACAAAAGCCAAGGGTTGGTATATTTCCCAAAAGGGAATTTCTCCTTGCAAGGCTCTTTCAGTTTTGTCCAAGAATGTCAAACATTCCAATTCATTGTGTTTGCAGGTACTATGGATTCTACACCTATCTACCAATGCCAATTATTGCAATGGTCTCCTCAATCTCCTATTTAAACCTGCATGTAGCTGAGTAATGTTGAGTTGCAAATATTGTCCCATCTCAGCTTAGTTGTTGCTTTGACTTCCAATTTTTCAATTTTAAAATTCCAGTGAATGATGAGATCTTCCTAGCTTAGAGTTTTACTTGAAGGTTCCTTTCAACTCCCAATTTTCAGCTTTGTAGCCTCAAGCTCAGCCATGCCCTCCTTCTAGCGCCAATTCTATTGATGGGTGCTTTTGCACCTTCTCAACACAGGTAACACACAAGTATGATACCTCTCTTGAAAGGTAAAAATCTGCAAACAAGTTACAAATTACTACCCCAAGGTCTCTCGGTTGTCAGGTCATGACAATGCTTAGAATAGTTCAATTGGTTGATATGATTTCTTGGTAATCACATGGCCGTCTTTATGGTTTACAAAGCATGGGAAGTTGGGTCTGCAAATGGAGTTTCAAAGTGCTGGAAGTGAATGAATAGTGGTTGCCCACTCAAAATAGCAAGTTGAAACTCACCATGTTCATTAGATTTGGCAATGTTTTGATGTTTTGAATCCTACTCTAAGAAGGGGCTAAACTAAATAGCAAATGGGAAAGGGTAAGAGAGTTGTCCTAAATCTAAGTTATGAATGAACAATAACAATGGAGGATGCTACAGTAGAAAAACTTCATAAACTGGGTTTTGCTTGACCAAGAGAAGCCTACAGTTGCACAAAACCAATGCTATCTTCTAAGGTCTGTAGATTTTCAGATTGTACATGCACATCATGAACATACAATTGAACTAAGTTGCAACAATGAAATAAAGAAGCCCAAGCTAAGTTTACACAATATCTTGTCATCAACAAGTGCCAAAAGTATGAGCTGAAATTAATCAAATACCATAACAACAAACACCATTACCACAACCATTCAAGAAACTAACAACTAAGCCTAACATGGGAGTTGAACCATGCATGCATAATGAACAAAATCAAAAGAAATACCCATAAATCATGCAATGCTTCTCTTTATTGCTATAAAATGCCCTTTACACCAATTATCCAACCATTTACAAATGAGGGGCAAGCCCCTATTTATAGTTTTCCAAAGTGCAAATGAATGGCTAGGATTGATTTTCATTGTGGCCCAGATTCATTACAAGTTAGGGTTTCACCTACCCCCAAATATATAAGAATTTAAAATACAAATTTGTCTCATTCATATTTTGTCTTTTAGTGACTTGGCACTGTAGCAATTTTGCCATCTAGTAGATTGCCCTTTTGTTGTAGCTGAAACTGTTTAGGTTGCCTTCTATTTGATAGATTTGTAGCATCCCTCAGCCAATTAAGTGCATCTCACTCACAAATTTGTATTGCTAGGGAGTAGTCCTATTGCCCCTGACAAATCATGATCGTTTAGTGAAAACAAGACAATTCCCTCTTGGACCCGACTCCCCTAGTAATGCGGTCATATATTGATCAACCCTTCTTCTTGCAAACTGTCCATGGCTTATGCAAAAATTTCCCTTGCAACCCTTAACATATATCATCTTGTGAATTAAAATCTTCTCCTTGGTTCGGCTCCATGGGTGATTTTAACTATCATTCCTTTTGCAGACTTTGTAGGTAGCATGCAAATCTCCTACTTGAATTACATCTTTTATGACTTCATCTCTGAACATTATAGGTAGAGACAACCTGAGAAGTCCTTGGCAATGGGTCCCTTTGGTAATCTTCGTTTTATAATTAAATCCCTAAAAAAAATAGTGGATTAGATTAAGTCAATACAAATAATGATATAAAACCTTTAAATATGACTATTTGATGTTTGTGTGACCATATAATCCTCATTTTCCTTAGTGATTACTTAATTATAGTTGCATATTCTTTAAGAAACTAATGATAAATGATAACCATATTGAAAAGAGACATTCAAATCACTTAGTCACAAGTTGATAATGGGGCAACATCAGGAATCGCAACTTTTCGAGTCATGATTGATTCAGTCTAATAGAAACTCAAACTCCTCCATTCAATTCATTGCTTCTTATTCTCCTTCTGCCATCACCATTTAATGCATAGGAAGCCAGTAGGGAAGCCGTCAACATCCAATGATAATAGTCCACCTTGAGTCACAACGAAGCCACTACTTAAACAATCACACAACATATGGAATCTACGAGGGATATAATCTCTTTTGAGGTATCTTTTAAAATATCCACTACGTCATCTTTACTACCTTTCATAATGTTGATCATAATCGATGATCAAGACCAAGTTGCGGGCTTGTAATAATATTTTTGAAGGTCCCCTCAATTCATGATTGTTGATGCTCATCCAATGAAGCTTGCAAGATCGACACATCTCATCGTGAAGATTTTGCTTCACCAATTTCAGATTCCTTTGTAGTCGAACCTCAACTCCCATTCATCGCACACCATCTTGCCCTCGCTACCCAAACAACGCTCTCAAGTGGCCCACAAATAACCATGACATCGACTTTGCTAAACTAACCAATGATTCAAATTATAGACCAACCACTATTCCACTTGATCACGCCTTGCGGGTCATGGGTTGCGGGAGGAAGTGAAGAAAATGTCGTTGTGAACGACCTAGGCGGTGGCGGCCCTGACGAAGCAAACACCCGCAAGTCAAAGCAGGTTCCGCGTACGGGAACTGTGTGGAGGTAGGTGTGTGGGGAGACATCATTGTGCAGTCGTACTATTAACATCAAAGGGGATGAGCAACCCTCGAAGAGGCGGAACCCGCAAGTCTAAAAGACCATCATGGATCCGCTGCCCGCTTGTGACAATTTATACTCTGAGGCTTAACTCGGGATGCTTAATATTTGCTTGTCATGATTTGATAAGCGTGAGCTAAAGCCAACTCCGCTTGCGAAGATACTACTCGGAACCTCAATTGAGAAATGCTACCGTGGACGACAAAAAGGGCGACGATCCTTGCATTACCTGGGTCCCCATAGACGAGGCTTGGAAGGCACGACAGGTAGAGAGGTGGAACCCGCAAAGAGCAAGTCTGTCTCTCTCATAAGCGAGCCACGTTCTCGACAAAATGACTCATTTTCGTTGCTTTAAATGATTTGCCAATTTCTAGTGGAGAAACGAAAGCCCTGTTATAAACAATCCTTATTCAGTAGTCATGGAGAGTGAGCCTAAATCTGGGTTGTAACAGCCCGTGTCCATTTAACTTCGCCTAATATGTCTGTGATTTATGCCACCTTTTACATGAGAAGCCCGTCTGAGGATGAAGTTTCAAACCAATCTTACCTTTAGCTATGTTGTCCTTTTCTTCATTAAACGAGAAGCTTGTTTTAGAGGCACTTTTCTTATCAACATGCATTCGCGAAAGATTGAGGGCCTCAAAGGAATGAGAGCTGTGGGTGGTGGCCTGGAGAAAGTCGTTCAAACAGTTTCTCAGACATCGGACCTCGCATGGAAGACTTCTGTTGGGTAGAGGAGCACAGGGCGTTGCGATGAGGATGTCATAAGGAATATGTCATTGAGGGGGCAACCACCCGCAACTGTGACGCCCGCAAGCAGAGACTCCGTCCCACCACGATCTCCGCATGAATTCAAGATTTACGAATGATTGAAAAATAATCAATTTTGACGTCACACCACCATGAACCAATCCCAAATATCTTCAAGGTCCTGATTATTTCATAACTCCTGACGGATGATCAGTGATTCCAACGTGGATACGATGGTTTAACATAATACACGTTTGACTCACAAAATCACTAATGCTTAGTTGTTTCCTTCACACAATCCTCCCAAAATTATCGTTGCAATGGCTATATTGTTTAATGGCTGGTAAATGGTTGTGTCATCACATGCTTTACATTTCTCGGGAGGTAGACATTCATGTTGCATGGGAACGTCACCTTCAATTGTATTACAACCTGACTGTACTCTCAGAGCATACCCTCGCCTATTGCTCAGTCATTTGTGGTTTAGGGACTACTACGAGCATCAATATCCTATAATTCTCGACACCATATTCACCTGCATTAGTGACTTTAAGCATATACAACCTGTTGATAGAGAGGAACACCACCGCTTGAATTAGTTGGAATCTCCACCCTCCACTAATTCAAGTTGTGCAGAAAAAGCACCGTAGAGTTTCATTCTCTGCATTTACCGGTTGCAAAATACAAGGAATTGGTCTGGCCCCCCAAAGTAAGATAATTTTGTTCGCAAGAAGATCATGCAGGCAGACCTAATCAAAGCTCTGCCACAAATATGGGAAAGTTCGATGACATTCATGAAGGTTATGTTTGTGAAGGAGAATTGGGTGGAGAGTTTAGTAAGGGAGCCACGACGACAGTGTCGTGCGGGTGGAAGTCAAGACTAGGACGTTGGCGCGAGAAACAACGTTGCTTGGGGAGAAGTCCGCAAGAACGTCTTTGCATGACTAGATCAAATTAAAATGGCACATTTAACGTCAAAGCACCACGTCTACCAATGCAGAGGATACCCTTAAAAAATGATGATAGCCGAGAAATCAAGCAACGTATTCTTCCACCCTGATCAAAACAAGAGGAAGGACCACCATTCCTGTAGGGATACAGGTTGATGCCGTCGTCGAATGCCCACGAGACTCCCTTTCTCATCTTCTACAAAGTCAAAATTTATTGCTCGTAGATGCTTCATGTTGCGTGACGTCTAGTGGAGAGTAACCGAATATGGGAGAAGAGAAACTCCAAACCACTTTGCGGATACGAGAATGCAAAAGGTAGATGTTGGAACACCGTGATGAGCGTCGACTTGCATCACGTCCTCGGAGAGAAGGGAAGCTGCGGGCAAGCAAACACGGAAAGCCACAAAGAGGAGCGTTGCGAACAATGGTAATGAGACCGACGACCTCCGAACCATCAGAGTCCGCACAAAGGAAAGCCGGTGGAGATGCTAGCGTGGACAAACGCTTGGGAAAAGCCATTTAAACGACATCATGGATGGTGGGCTTCGCCTAGAGGGTTTCTGCTGAAGAGACTGCGGGCAAAGGAACGTGGGGAGACGTAATGGAGAGGCTGTAAATAACGACATTGAGGCTGTGGAAGCCCGCCAATGAATACCGTCACAGTCGAAATATACTCAAGCCTCAAGCTTGCGTGTTAACTTCAATTCGCTGGTAGTTGCGTTCCACTTACACTATCGAGTGACCCAGTCATCGACCCCTCCTCGATTCCATGTCAGTCGCTCACACGAGATTGCTCTTAATAGATTTGGGACCGCCATGCCTGATCACATACCCCACCAAAATTCAATCTTTCATCCAATTATTTGCCCATGTTCGGACCAAGCAGAGTTTGCGGGGAGTGAATGACATTACAAGCAACATATTCTGCATAGATAAAGTCTGTCCGCGGAAGATATCCCAAGTCAGAATCGAACGGTGGTCGAGCGACATGCAGAACCCGCATACCCGTTCGACATGGAGGATAAATCGGCTTTCATCATCTCAGTATGTAAATTTCACTGCCTCCTCCCTTTCTTCTAAACACCTTACCCATGCATTTAGATTTCACGAGGGCTTGGAGCAGCGAATCCTTAAGTAGCTTTGATGTTGAGGCTCCCAAAGTCCTTCATTTTAAATCCTCTTATTATATCCATCGATCAAACAGTTCTTTTAGGTGTCGCCGTGGGAAACCTGCAAGAAGATGACGGTGCTGGTGGGTTGCGGGCCCGAGAAGCGGGGAGGCGACGAAGCTTCACCGTTATGAAACGATGTTGTGGTGACGACCTCCCATAGGTGGCAACCCGCATGGGCGGACCCGCTAGCGAGGTTTAACCTAAGAGTTCACTCGCAACCTTAAGGTTTCATTCTGAGGACAAGGTGTATGCGGGTCCGCGTAGTGGGATGACGTGGGAGCTCAGCCATTAGAGAACAACAGTCGAGCAAAGGCAAGACGCACGCAAAGACCCACAAACATTTCTTACTTAGGCGATTTTGAAGCACAATGTGTTTGCTTTGACAAGTGACTGGGATAGAAACACCAACAATGGGGCTTGCCATGCGGGCGAAAGTCAAGGGCTGACCGCTGCGGAAGCAGTGAAATGAGAATGAAGATCCGCATAGGGCGACCTGCAACTGCGGGTCCGCGATACATGAAGGACACTAGGGCTTGGCTGCAGGCGAACAACGAAGCGCAATGACGAACGACAAGAGGAATCCCATGAATGGGGATTCGCAAGGGCCAACGAACGTTGGGCGAAAAGCTGAAGGAAGCCCGCAGGGGCAAGCCTGCGAAGGCAGACAACTTAGCGAAACTTAGTTAGGTGAATTTGGGTCGAAGGTATTTTAATATTTTTTGTAATGATTTCTAGTTTAGATTATGTAATCTTTTCATGCAAAAAAATCTCACACAATCTAAGTCATAAATCATTACAAAGAATATTATGGATTGTGGAAACTTGATATCATTAATTGGTATTTTAATCGTTTTAAGGCTCATGACCAACTTGGGCCTAGACATAGGGGTGTGCAATGCGAGACGAGAGTAAAGCAGTTCGTCGGGAGCGAAAATGACCTATTAGGAGCAAAAAAAAGAGGGATCTCGCCTTCAATGAGGCGTGTGTGCAAAATATGCACAACACTTTCGTAACTTGGTTCAAGATTGATGTAAATTGTAAAATTAATGTGTGTGTCTTTTTCGTATGTTTCAAGATAGATTGTGCTGACAAGCACAATGACCTTGTTGATGTGAGGTTAATGACCTTGACTTGTCTCAATATCAAGACTTTAAAGAGATCAATACAATTTCACCAATACATAAAATAAGCAATGCAATGCTATAATGCCTAGTGATGTAGAAGTAATGCTTTTAAGCATTTTATAATTGAATGTACTTTCAAGTGATCTTGTGATTTCATTTTTCTAGATGTTTTAAATAATTTGTAGATTTCTAAATAATCCTCACACATTTTATTCCTACTAGATTTTTCTATAAATATATGTCCCTAATTGCTCATCTTGAAACACTTAATACATACATTGATAAGATAATTCTCAACTTAAAAAAAAAAATCAAAAATGAAAAATTTGAAATTAAAAAAAAACCTAAAAAAATGAACTAATCACAACTAAAACAATATATATAAAAAAATATTTAACTATAAATTCAGAAATGAGATCCATTTATACACAAAACAGATTAAATTGAACATTATGACTTACCTAAAGTGCAGAAGTAATGGAGAACGAAACTGATATTTTATGAGTTTAAATTGAAATTGTAAAGATGCAGGGTTTCTCCAACATGGACATTTGCTTTATCCATATAACAATATGCACACCTTTGGATATTGCAAAGTTCTAAGAGGGTTTCCGCGGCCGTGGCAATAAGACGAGAAATAGCAGAGAACTACAGAGAAATTCAGCTTACCTAATTGCATTCTTCATCTTGTAAAGTGGGGATTCTCACAGACTGTTTCGACCCACAAATCAAAACATTACCTTTACCCTTCTCTTTCGTCACCGATGAATTGGAACGATTAAGGCCGAAGAAATCTGCGGGAAAACAGTACAGCAACCCCAAATCATAATTTTCAGAAATGAATAATAACACATTGCTAAGAAAACTTGTTAATCGGGTGAATTGTAGGGCGTCTTTATGGGTTTCGTCGTTGTATAATGAAAACCCTTGTTTTCAAGTCGTTGGGTTCTCATCTACGGCTTCCAAGGAAAATCCAGAGAAGCAAATAGACGGCAATATTAATAATAAGCAGAAGCTGGAGAGAATCGCCGATGAGCTTATGAGCATGAATATACTGGAAAGACACGATTACAAGATTCTATTCAGGCTCAAATTAGGGTTAGATAGGTTTGCTTCGCCCATGGGAGGCATGGTCATGCCTGGAACACCTGCAGCAGATGGAGCTGCTCCTGAGAAGAAAGTCGCAGAGAAAAGTTCCTTTGATGTCAAGCTTGAGAAATACGAGGCCAATGCGAAGATTAAGATTATTAAGGAGGTCAGGGGTTTTACAGATTTAGGGCTGAAGGAGGCCAAAGATTTGGTGGAAAAGGTTCCAGCTATTTTGAAGAAGGGGCTCACGAAAGAGGAGGCTACACGGATTGTCGAAAAGCTCAAGGAGTTGGGAGCCACCGCTGTTATGGAATGAAAAAAAATTAATCTGGTTGGAGACATTTCAACAACTTCTCCATCCAAATTAACTGAGAAATTTCTTTGTAAGATGCTATTTTTAAAGCATTTAATGAGTTTTACTTTAATTTATCAACTGCGTAGAACTTGCAATTAGCGATGCATTTAAGCAATGAAGCTTTCTTATAACCGAATGGTTCTAGTTTAATTTGAATTTCAGATCGGTTGTCTTCTTGTTTAAATAATTATTGAGGTGATTATTGGCAAATTTCAATCTTTCAGTTTTGTTTTTTCTCTCTTTTTTCAAACAAGGGAAACCGTTCTTGAAACTGTAGGTGCTACTTATCTCCATTTGCACAATATTGCCATTATTATTTCAGTAGATACCCCAACTTACCATCAGAGCTTCATGGCCTCTTTAAACAAGTTTCTCTTTCTGATTTGGTTTATTACTTATCTTTTTTTTCAACGTTTGGTGATTATCTTCTAAACCTTTCTTCAGATTGGATGTTTTGATTAATTTAGAGGGAGTTCAGATTCGCCAGATTTTCTCTATCGCCCGAAAGATGTTACGGTCTGTCCACAGGCCAAAACATGTAAAGTGATTTTGATCCAAGATCCAGCTGGGGATTAATATATAAAGGAAGTACAGTGAAGTATGAATTTCTTTTGGATTCATTGTATCCATTTTGTCTTCCTCCTTTCATTCCATGCCTGCCAACCCTCCCTCACTACCCTCCTTTACTTTATTGTAGATCTGCAATATACTGTTGATCATTGACGGTATCTTGTGATGTCAGAGGTTGCCTGACAGGCAAGTAAATGTTGGCTTATAATGCTGTAAAATTAACATCATAAAGATGAAAAAGTCATATACATAGTAGACTAAAAGGATCTTCTAAAAAAGAAAATCCGTTTCTATCATCTTTATAATTGATTGTTGATGTTGGTTTCCTCTAAAATATTTTATCTTAAAAAGCATGTAACCTCTTGATAGACATTTCATCCGAATCGCTTCACGTTTATCGTTTCCCTATAGGTTCAATTGTCTCTAGCATTTGAAGGGTCGTGGCTTTAAAATATGTTGAATTAGGTTCAAGGAGGTCATACTAAGTTGTATTTTGAAGTCAAAAAATTATAATAGGCCAATTTTATGTACGAGAATTACATGGCAGCAGAAATGCATTGTTCTAAAGGATACAGACGTATTCCCAATTATTTGTACTCGGGATTGAATCTGCAACATTTGGGACTCTGCAGATCCCCATCCCCACAATATGTTCCTGTTGTATGGATAAAGAACCACTTGTAGAGAATCTAGATTAATAGGCTGAGAAAAGGTCCTCATAGTGTAATAAGATCCTAATAAGCATTAAATTGTGGATCTAGAAATATCCTTATATATTCCTAGATTAGGACTAACCAATAGGAATCTTTTTAATTATTAATTATGCCTTGTGGTGGTAAAGTGGGGCTTTAACCAGTGTCGCAACAAATTGGTATATGAAACCTCTTAGTAACGGTGAAATTTACCTTCCCATGCCATTTCCCATTTAGTTTTGGGCCTATTTTAAGGGGAGTGTTGTGATAGATAGAATTGTTGACAGATGGCACACTCTTGTGCAAAGTCAGATCCCTTGCCTTATGTTATCCAGTTTTATTATAAATCTTTCTATACAACTACCACTTATACTTTTTGACATGTTCACACACCCTTATACATTTGCCCTCTCCATTTATTAAATTATTTATTACTTCCATTCTTGCATTTATTTCCATGCACACACTATCAATTGTTATCTAGCCCCTTTTTCTGTCCTGGAACTAGTCAGCAGTTGCAGGGTTGTTCTTGTGGTTGCAGGCTTGTCCCAGTCTAGTTTAAATTTTTAGATTCAAAATTGACTAATTTCCACTTTTACCTTTCCTGCCTAAGGCTGACTAAACACAAGTTTGCATGATGTCTCTATTTCATTGTATTTAAAGGCATTCAATGCCTTCATTCTAATCATCAAGAAATCATCTCCTAATCAAGCAATAATATGAATATTATTTGCATTTACACAGTTAAGCTGGTGCACTTAAAGGAATCTAGTTCTGCACAAGCATTTTAGGAACATTTGCATGACTGAAGATTGCATGATTAGATCATTATTCAATTTCTTGTGATTGATCTAGGTGACAGCTTCTTGTGATGTAATGACAATCCTTTAAGGTATTTTTAAATATCGCCAGCTCTAGATATTCAAGAAACACACAAAATAAATCAAGAGTGACCAGGCGAACTAGAGAATAGAAGTTTGCTAATCATAAAGTACAAGTTTGTAGTCATGGATTTGTCCCTAACCGCTGGATTCATTCCTGCACGATCACAGCCAAATACTCTATTTCTTTGGTGATTCACCAGTTTGTCATCCAATGTTTTAGATCCCATAGCACATTGGATTCAAATCCATATCAATCCTAGAGCCATCTTCAATTATTCAACTAGGTACATTTATTATTTACTTACATTCCCACATTTAATTATTACAAATTAACAATATCCAGCTGTAATTTATTTATCTTGGTTGATTTTTGTTTATTTTTATGCATTTGATTGGATTAGCCTAGGTTACTCACTTTCCTTTACGTCTGGTGAACCCATCTGATCGTACACATCTCAACCTTCTGCTAGGGTTTCTATTTTACATTTCCAGATCTGATGTTATTCTGATTTTTCATATATTTTCAGCCCTACTTTTAGATGTGATGATTGTCCAATCCTACACATCCCAACCTTATTCTAGAATTTCTAATTTACATTTCCAGACCAGATATTATTCTGATTTTTCATATAATTTCAGGCTTTTCTGCCTTACCTAGGGTTTGATCCTTATTTGCTTAATAGCGTTTGATTAGGGTATTGGTTATGCATGGTCAGTTATCTTTTATCCTACTCTCCCACCCTAGGTATCCTATAATTATGGCACCTACCAGGGTTTGTTGCATGGCTAATATTCATACATACATTTCAGGTTTTGATAAATTCTTATCTTTTATTACACAACATTCGCTCTATCCTTGCTATTCTCAAGACACAATTTTATAAGGATAAGGATGTGTTCTCTATGGAGGGCTTGTTCTATCATGTTTCATCTTTTCCTTCCTTCATGGAGTTGATTTGTACTCACCTATGCTTATTAGATACACTTATATCATCTATTCATGTTCCTAATGATGATTGTTTGGATTGTGATAGTGATGACATGCCTAGTGATGATCTACCTTGTGATACTCCTTATAAGATGGACATGGATGATACACTTCTACCACCTTCAACTGCTCATGATATTGTCACATCTCATGGCGAATTTTGTTCCACATGTCATGCTAATCTTACATCCATAGAGTCATACTTCTTAGATGACAATCTCCCCTTATACATGGTTTTCGATCTTCTATATCTCATTTGAATCTATGGATATTTATCTTTCACTTAGCCTTTCTTTATATGATGATAACTTATGCATTGACGATCCTTTATTAGCTTCTCATGTTGATACTTCATTGCCTTATCCTACATTGCATGATGCCTTCATAGGTCTTAGTGAGGAACTTTTGTATGATGATAATGATGGGTCTAATGATGCATCCTCACATGTTTCTTTCTTGATTGCTAGTTATATGCACATAGATGATGACATCCTATTGATTAGTGAGTTTAGATTGTATCTAAGTGGTAGAGCTTTAGAATTGTTTGATTCATCGTGTTCACTCTACACTTGTTTCACTTGTTTAGTCAATGCTCTTATTGCATACTTTTCAACGCCATATTTACATGAGGATAGTATGGACTTAGTGATGATCTATAGTGATTTATCTTTTGATTTTTGTTCTCTTGCATGATGCCATCATAGGTCTTAGTGAGGAACTTTTGTATGATGATAATGATGGGTCTAATGATGCATCCTCACATGTTTCTTTCTTGATTGCTAGTTATATGCACATAGATGATGACATCCTATTGATTAGTGAGTTTAGATTGTATCTAAGTGGTAGAGCTTTAGAATTGTTTGATTCATCGTGTTTGCTCTACACTTGTTTAGTCAATGCTCTTATTGCATACTTCTCAACGCCATATTTGCACGAGGATAGTATGGACTTAGTGATGATCTATAGTGATTTATCTTTTGATTTTTGTTCTCTTGTTTGTAGGACCTATACATATACCAAACCTACTATTCTCATTACACACCCTTTATTGAGTACCATCTGATATGAGATATGAATACATTGCTTAGATATTCTTGCCATTGCTCACCATAGAGAGTCATTTTGATTTCCATTTTCCTTGCTTGATATATATCCTCCTAGCCTTGTTTACATCCTCTTTATGCCTTTGCTTTATTTATCCTTGCTTTTTGTTTCCCACTACGATTGCCCACTTGCCTTTGCTTTCATAACCTTCACCTTATATCATATTGCCTCTTGTTTTGCATCCTATACTTATGAACATGCTTGTCCCTTAGCCTTTGATCATTGCTTATTTCCTATTGATCTCATTTTGTTATATCATGCTTCCTAAAGCTTATACATTGATACTATTTTGATACATCACACCATACTTTGAGCTCATATTGTCATATCATACTTGCTAGAGCTTATACATTGACCATACTTTGATACATCATGTTATACATTGATCTTACATTGACATATCATGTTTCTAAGAGTATATACTTTGATATTCTTTTAGAGCTTCACTCATTGAGCCTATATTGATACATTCTACTTACTAGAGTTACTTGTTGCACTTATTTTACTATATCATGTTTTAGAGCTTACCTATTGAGCCTATATTGCCTTCTCACACTCCTAGAATTACCTTATTAGATTTTGGGGTATCATGCCTTCCCCCCATTACATTTTATGCATTTATTGCTATATCTTTACATTGAGGGGACCATGCTTCCACCATACATTACAATGCTTTCATTATCCTCTCATGCTTCTAGAGCTATGCTATTACATTGGGGGACATACCACCTTCCCCACATCATTTATGAGCTTCCTTGTATTATTCGACCCCCTTAGGGGTATGTAGCTATACATGTGCTTTGATGATTACATCCTCACATATATTACTTCTTTGTGCCTTATGCCTATTTATTGACATGTTACACTTTGACCATGAGCTTAAACTATGACGCAGAAGGTATTCCCCTCTCTCAAACAATCTTCCACAATACACTAACTCATACACACAAACAATGCTTTGCCTAAAAACAATACAAGATTGCAACACAAAATTTCCTTATTGTACTTCAATATAAACGTCTACAACAAAATACATAAAAGCCCTCATGTCTTTGCTCCACAGCCAATCTGCACTCCATTTTCATTTGTAGCTTCTACTCCTTGGATTGCTCCCTTCCTTCTTGTTACACAATCGATGAATTAATCCCTCCTATGAGCTGTGACCTACTCTCCTTGCTGTACGATTCCCCTTCCTTTCATTCACTTGCCTTTTGCTGTACTCCACTCAATTCTTTCTACACGCCACCTCCTCTCAGCCGGGCAACCTTGTCAATACTATGCATTTAATTTTATTCACCTTTTATTCTATTAATGAGATATAGCTTCGGTCAGATATAAATGATGATTGCTAAATAGCATCATCATCATTTATATATGATCGAAATTAATCCTTATTATATTTCTGGAAAAATAAGTGAAATCGAATTTATAAGCATGCATAAATTCGATAAAATAAATGATGTTAAAATTCTTCATTTAAATATAAATCGGAACTCACATTATATACCCGCCACATATAAGGCTATGTGTGTGTGTTAAGATACTAACCGAATGTTAGTCGGTTGTGTGTGGAACCCGCGCGCTCAAAGGGACACGTCCCATGAGCGGACATGTCTCCACTTGTGGAGACACGTCCTCTCATAAGACGCGTCTCTTAGAGGCGGGTCTCCAAACATATATGGTGGTTCCCTCATTGATATGCAAACATCAAAATTTATTAATGTTTTGCAATTAGCGCATTCATCATAAGAGAAGAAATCTGGAAATTAGTATTTGACTCAGAATTCTCACACAGAATTTCAGACCTTGTAATTCCTTAGATTTTAAGGATCCTGTTTGATAAAGATTTGATTACATTTACATGGTATCAGAGCCAAGTTGTGTGAATCCAAATCAAATCTAGATATCAGATTGCTCTAGAAAATTCGTATCTTCTAAAATCGAATTCACATCACATTTTTCATAATGTCAAGTGTGATCAGATTTGAAGATCGTCTTGTAGGAGCAAACAACTTCACATCATGGAAGTTTAGAATAATGATGATTCTTAAGGAGAACAAATTAGACTCACTTGTGAGAGAAAACAAAATGGAACCAGACGCTGATCCTAAGAAAGCTCAATGGATTGAAAACAATGAAAAGGCCATGAAAATCTTAGTAGATGCAGTTAGGGATCATATAGTGCCCATCCTAGCAAAACATGAAACTGCATATAAAATGTTCAAATCTCTTGAGAGCACCTATGAGATCAACAATACAAGTAGGACTCTTGCATTAAAGAGGCAAATCAACAATATCCAAATAAACAAAGGAGAAACAATCAATGCATACTTCATGAGGATCATTGAACTAAGGGATCAATTATCCACAATTGGATATCAGGTTGATAGCAAAGAGTTAACTCTAATTGCACTAGGAGGCCTACCAAACTCATGGGAGTCATTTGTTCAAGGAATAAGTGCGAGGTCTAAACTCCCCAAATTTGATAGGCTAAGAACAGACTGCCTACAAGAGGAAACAAGACTCTCCACAAAAGAAAATAAATAGAAAAACATAGATGAAGACATCCATGTACTCAACACAACGTCTAATAAAAGGAATAAGAAAAAATCCTACAAGAGAGGATCTTTTAAAAGAAAGAGAAATTCCAATGGAAAAGGATCTTCTAAGAAGAAAGACATCTCTCAAGTTCAATGCTTTAGATGTGATCAATATGGCCACTATGCAATGAAGTGCCCTGACAGATCAAAGCAACAAGCATCTTTTGCCAAAGTAGGAAAGACAAATTCAGATCATGAATGTGAGAACTTTGTGTTCTATACAACCCTATCTAGTCAAGTATCTAACAACACCCACAATTGGGTAATTGATAGTGGTTCCTCTCGACATATCACAGGATTCAGAGAACACCTAGACACTATGAATGAAAAGACTGATGAAGAAGTAACCATTGGGGATGATTCTGCACACCCTGTAAAAGGGGTTGGAACTTGCTCCATCAAACTGAAATTTGGTCTGTCTCTTCAACTCACCGGAGTCTTAGTTGTACCTGGAATAAAGAGGAATCTAATATCCATCTCTGCCCTTGAAGAAAATGGATATAGAGTTACCTTTATGGATGGGAAAGTTCTAGCATGGCCTAAGAACTCAACTATCAAGAAAGCTCAAACCATAGGTTTAAGACAAGGGTACCTTTACAAACTATGTACTGAAGTTAAGCAAGCCCTTACCCTTGACACCTTTGATTCAAATGAGATTTGGCATAGAAGATTAGGACACCTTCATTTCCATGCCCTACCTTCTGTGGAAAACTTGTAATAGGTTTACCTAAGTTAAAACCATCTCATGAAGGAACTTGTAAAGGTTGTGCCCTAGGAAAGAATACAAAGGGATCCTTTCACAACAACTTGAGCAAAACCCTAAATGTGTTAGAACTGGTTCACTCTGACTTATGTGGACCCATGTCTGTACCCTCTAAAGCAGGATTTCTATACTATGTTATATTTATAGATGACTTCTCTAGGAAAACCTGGATCTATTTCCTTAAGTGTAAAGAGTCAATAGAAATCCTCAAAAGGTTCAAAGAGTTCAAAGCCCTTACTGAAAACTTCTTCGGGAAGAAAATAAAAACCTTAAGGACAGACAATGGGAAATAATACACCTCTGAAATTTTTAAGGAATTCTGCATGAGTGCTGGAATTAAGAGGGAGTTCACAGTTGCCTACAACTCTCAACAAAATGGGGTTGTTGAAAGGAAAAATAGAACCATTGTAGAAGCTGCTAAAGCAATGTTGCTTGACCAAAGCATTGAAATCTCTTTCTGGGCAAAAGCCTCTAGGACTGCTGTCTACATCCAAAATAGATGCCCTCATTCTCATCTTGATAACAAAACTCTTGAAGAAGCCTTTATGGGCATAAAACCTGACATTAGTCATTTTAGGATTTTTTGCTGTCTTGTCTATATTCATGTGCCCAAAGAGAAGAGATTCAAACTAGAACCTTCCAGAAATAAGGGGGTATTTGTGGGTTATAGTGAAACCTCCAAAGCCTACAGGATATTCGTACTCGGGCAGAAACAAATTGAATTAAGCAGAGATGTCATCTTCGAAGAAGACATTGCATTCAAAAGGGCAAGAAGTTCTAGTGAGATAGAAACCTATTTCCCTAGAGTACCTGAAATGGAACCTGCTCCTAAGATTCAGAGGGAGTATCCTGAGGAAATGCCACATGAACTTCCATCTACTTCAAATGAGAATACAGATGACCACGGTAGAAAGAGGCCACTCTGGGCTAAAAAGATGATGAAGGAAGCCGAGGATCATGCAACACCCAAAGGAACGTTTAGGGAAAGTAAAAGACCCAAACGGTTCTCTAGCTATGTTGCCCTTATGAACAACATCATAATCTCAGAACCTATCAGTGTTACAAAAGCCTTCTGACATCAAGCATGGAAGGATGCAATGACGGAGGAATATCAGTCCATTCTAAAGAATGATGTATGGGACATAGTGCCTAGACCGAAAGAGAAATCTGTTGTCTCTTCCAAATGGCTCTTCAAAATCAAGCATGCTGTTGATGGCAGTATAGAAAAACATAAGGCACGTTTTGTGGCTAGAGGTTTTTCTCAAAAGGAAGGCATTGATTATGAAGAAACATTTGCACTTGTTGCCCGTTACACATCTGTGAGAGCAGTGTTAGCCATTGCTGCAGCTAAAGGCTGGAAGATCCATCAAATGGATGTGAAAACTGCCTTCCTAAATGGAACCATTGAAGAGGAAGTCTATCTGGAATAGCTTGAAGGTTTTGTGATACATAAACTTGACTCACATGTGTGCAGACTGAAGAAAGCTCTCTGTGGACTTAAACAGGCTCCCAGGGTCTGGTATGAGAGAATTGACAGCTATCTCTTGGGACTAGGATTTTCCAAGAATGATGCTGACTCCAATCTCTACTTCAAGGTAATCAAAGGTGATATGCTAATAATTATTTTATATGTTGATGACCTGTTGATAACAGGAGAAGATCACCTCATTGCTCAAGGAAAGAAGGATCTAATTTCTGAATTTGACATGAAAGACTTGGGCATTCTACACTACTTCCTAGGTTTGGAAGTATGGCAGAAATCAGAGGGCATTATACTAAATCAAGGGAAGTATACTATTGATATTCTGAAGAGATTTGGAATGTTGGACTGTAGACCAATGTCTACACCTATGGAAACCAACCTTCACAAACTGAAAGAAGCAGCATCAGAATCCAAGTGTGCAGATCCAACCCTTTATAGACAGATGATTGGATCCTTGATGTATCTAGTTAACACCAGACCTGATATGTGCTATGCAGTGAATGTTCTCAACCAGTTCATGTGTGAGCCAAAAGAAATTCACCTAATGGTTGTGAAACATATTTTGAGATATCTTCAAGGCACTATTTGATATGGTCTTCTTTACAAAAATAATCAACTAGATCTACATGGGTACTCTGATTTAGATTGAGCTAGAAGTGTAACCGATCGGAAAAGCACATCAGGATGTTGCTTCAGTTTAGGATTGGCTATGATCTCTTGGATTTACAGAAAACAGTCTTCAGTTGCACAGAGCTCAACAAAAGCTGAATACATTGCAGCCTCTATGGGAGCAAGAGAAGCAGTTTGGCTTCGTAAATTGCTTGTGGGACTCTTTGGTGAGCCCTTGAATCCTACAATTATTCATTGTGATAATCAGAGTTGCATCATTGAAATATACCGGCCAATTTTTTCATTTTATTACACAGCTAAATTCACCCATTAGCATTAGTGTAAATATAAACCGGCTGAAAGTAACCCTCTCCTCTGATCAACCCAGATCCCAATGCGGACAAGGTTGAAAGCATACACGAAAGGGGATCGTTAGCAAAAAAGAACTTGCTGAAAGTAACTGAAAGAAAAGCAATCACTCTACCATTTATTCAGCGGGAGGACTGGAATGGAAAGTACAATACTGAATACAAAGATGCAACTCGACCACTTATTCAGCGGGAGTAGGTTGACGGCTCAGCCGATCAACAACATGATAATGCAGTACAGTAAAGTAATAGACGGCAAGCCGACCTCTTCCGCAGTCGTGGGAATTACAATGAGTTAAGTATGAGAGATGAATGGCTGACAGTACTACTGTTCAGCTTACAATATCATAGAGAGCCTGCCAAGCATACGTGATTAGAAAATATATCATGCTGCAATAATTGTAAGGGACTCCCCTATACTCTTCTAGACTTCCAAGACTCAAACTCAACTCCCAAAACCCATTTTTACCAATCTGGTTATGCAGACCTGCACTGAGATTGTAGAATCAACAACACAAAAAATCACTAAAATGAAGACAACTCCTTCAAAACACGCGCAAACTTCATGAAGTAAAATGCAATATATTCTAGTACTGAAGGTGTCCAAGATGAAAGCATAAAACAGACTCAAATGATCACTAATTATTTGGCACGCAAAACCAAGCAAGTCCAGAAAGGTACGGCCCAAGAGAAGGGGCGATTTTGCTCTATAAAATCCAAAATTTGGATATAAATTCTGATATTTGGAGGAAGGGGTCGCCTCAACCTTCCAAATGCATTTTCTCAATACCCATAAGCAAAATAAAATCGTCCATAAACATATGATTGATTATCTAGATCAGCCATAGGCAAAACAACAACTGTGAAAATGACAGAAATACATGAACTCAAACTCAAAATGCAAAAGAGTACACTAGAACCCTACTCTCAACTAGTTGCTATATTTCAAGCAAGAAGTTAAGCCTAGCTAGGAGGTATGCATCCCTCGAAGCAATCCTAATACCATTTCGGCAACATAACTTTGCATAAAATTCAACATAAAAAACATGAAGATGAGCACTCCCTTATATAACATTTGAAGAACATCTTAGAAGCTTCCAGAAGGTGCGCTCCACTCAAGGGTTGCCCTAATTCCCTGTTTGACCATTGACTCAAGAGTGGCGTCCCTTTTCCCAAGGTAAAATCCACGCCATTTTTAACTTATTACCATCTTCCACATGTGGCATACCTTTTTCAAGTCAGCATTAATAGATAAATGTACAAATTCACTTAAATCTTTGGATGAGGCACCTACCCATAAAAGTCCCCCTTTTAACAATGACATTAAGTTGTGAACCTTAGACCAAGGGGAAATATAATTAAAATAAAATATTATTTTAATTAAAACAACTTATCTCTCTAGAATTGCATCCAGGGACTAAATCAGATACCCAACAGAACCAACTGATGAGGCAAGCCAAAAACACTGAAGCCAACAAGACCACCGCCAGAAATAGAATTTACTAAAAATAGTAAATTCCGGAAGTAACTTGGATCAACATGCCAGATATACCAATGCGAAGCTCTCTGAAAATTCAGAAAAGAGCTGCCAACCAATCACTAAGGTTCCAGAAGCACACTCCAACACAAGTTGAAATGTCCTCCTAGAAGATAGGAAACCGTAATTCTGCTTCCGAGTAGTCTACGGGTCACCAAGATAGACTAACGGCCAATTGTCAGGTCACTGTTGAGAAGGGGACATTACAGTCCGCCCTTCCCAAAATTGCTTGCCCACAAGCAACTGTAAAGCAGGATGCTGCAAGATCTCCTCATTCTCCCAAGTGGCATCCTCCAAAGGCAAATTCTTCCATTTCACCAAATATTCTTTGATTGTCCTCCTTCTCAAAGAGCATTCCCTGGAATTGATAATTTCTTCAAGAACTAGAACCAACAACCCTTCCTCATCCAATGGGGGAAGATCAGATGAAACAATAATGTTATGTCCCAACGCCTTTTTGAGGCGAGACACATGGAAGACATTGTGTACTTTAGTGCTAGGCGGCAATTCTAGCTCATAGGCTACTGCACCCACCTTTCTGATAACTCTGAAAGGCCCATAGAAATAGGGTTTAAGCTTCTCAGCCCCACTCTTCTTGAGGGTAGACTGTCTGTAAGGCTGAAGGCGAAGGTAAACCATGTTTCCTACCTCGAAGGAGCGCTCAACACGCCGCTGATCAGCGTACAATTTCTGCTGATTCTGTGCAATCTGAATGTTGTTCCTCAATGATTTCAGAATATTTTGACTTTGCTGTAACATATCTTTGGCCTCTGGTGCCTTGCCATCCCCAAACACCAAATCAGCAAAGCTGATAGCCTCATAGCCATAGAGGGCTTTGAATGGAGACATCCTAATGGACATGTGATAGGATGAATTGTAGTAGTATTCTCCCAAATGAAGCCATCTAACCCAAGCCTTCTGCTGTTCTGAAACATAGTTCCAGAGATAACCCTCCAACCACTTGTTCACAATTTCTATTTGACCATCGGTTTGGTGGTGATAACTGGTACTCGGAGTAAGCACCGTACCACTCATCTGAAAAATTTCTTGCCAAAAGGTGCTTAGGAACTTGCTGTCCCTATCACTCACAATGTTCTTTGGCAAACTGTGGAACTTGAACACCTCATGAAAGAACAACTCAGCCACTTGAGCTGCTGTAAATGAACTGGTGATGGCGAAGAAATGAGCAAACTTTGTTAGTCTGTCAACTACCACAAAGATGCAATCCTTCCCTTGTGTCTTAGGCAATCTCGTGATGAAGTCCATAGAGATGCTTTCCCATTTTTGATTGGGAATGGGTAGGGGCTGCAACAGTCTAGCGGGGTATGTGTGCTCATTTTTGTTCATTTGGCAAGTATGGCATTCCTTGATGTAACTCAACACCTCATTCTTTAACCCCTTCCATGTGAATCTTTCATGGATCTGCCGGTAAGTCTTAAAGTAACCTTGGTGACCAGCAAGTGGAATGTCATGGAAGGTCTGCAAAATCTTCTTTTTGAGCTTAGAATTGGACACCAAAAAGATCCTATCCTTGTAATGTATTAGCCCATCAACCACTTTGTACCTCTCATCCTGACAAGAACCTTCAATAATGCTGGTTGCAAACTGATTTTTGGCATAATGAGCAAGCAACAATTCTCTCCAATCAGCTGTAAGCTCGCATAATGAGCTCAAATGGGGTCTTCGAGACAAGGCATCTGCCACCACATTATTCTTCCCCTTGACATACTCTATGTCGAAATCATAAGCCTGTAGCTTACTCACCCACTTATGTTGTCTTTCGTTCAAGTCCTTTTGATGCATGAAGTGTTTAAGATTGTTGTGATCAGTCTTGACAACAAACTTACTCCCCACCAAGTATTGTCTAAACTTGGCTAATGCATGCATGACTGCAAGCATTTTCTTGTCATAAATCAAGTAGGTCCTTTCAATGCCTCTTAGTTTTTTGCTTTTGAACACGATGGGGTGCTTTTCCTGCATCAAAACAACACCAACTCCTTCTCCCGAAGCATCACATTGCAGCTCAAAAGGTTTGGAGAAATCCGGTATAGCCAAAACCGGACAAGAGCTCATGATCCTCTTGAACTTATCAAAGACAACTTGTGCCTTTTCTGACCACAAGAATGCCCCTTTCTTGGTTAGATCTGTAAGAGGAGCAGCACTTTGTGAATATCCTTTCACAAACCTTCTGTAAAATCCACATAGACCCAAGAACCCTCTCAAATGGGTTAGAGTTTCCAGGGTTGGCCAATCCATGATAGCCTTGATCTTCTCTGGATCAACTCTAACTCCCTCTGCGTTGATGATGTGACCAAGGTAGAGTAATTCTCCCATAGCGAATTCACACTTAGATTCCTTTGCAAAGAAACTTTCTGTCTCAAGAATGCTGAGCACTTCCTCCAAGTGTTGGAGGTGTTCCTCTCAAGTCTTGCTGTAAACGAGGATGTCATCAAAAAATATCAACACAAACTTTCTCAACTGCCTTTGGAAAGTTCTATTCATGCAAGATTAGAACGTGGCCGGAGCATTAGTCAGCCCAAATGGCATAACTAAGAATTCAAAGTGACCATAGTGGCACCTGAATGCAGTCTTCTCAACATCTAATCCCCTCATCCGAATCTGATAGTAGCTTGACCTTAAGTCAATCTTTGAGAAAAACTTAGCACCATGCAGCTCATCAATGAGCTCATCGATTCTGGGAATGGGATACCGATTCTTGATGGTGCTTTGGTTCAAGGCACGATAATCCACACACATGCGGATGGTGCCATATTTCTTCTTCACAAGTACAACTGTTGAAGCGAAAGGGTTTTTACTTGGGCAAATGAAACCCATCTCTAAAAGCTCCTTTATGTTTTTTTTTCGATTTCATCCTTTTGTTTCTTAGGATATTGGTATGGTGTTGTGATTACCAGTTTGGCTCCTTCCTTTTGCTCAATGACATGCTCAAACCCTCTATCTGGAGGTGGCCCTGGTGGTAAATCAGCAAACACTTTACTTTTCTTTGTAAGCACGGATTGAATATCTGGCGGATATTCGCTCTTTGTCTCAACTGGGCTAGCTGGAAGAATCATGCACTCCGTAGCCCACTCAACTGCATCATGTCGGATCAACCTTTCCATCCTTTTGAAAGAGACAATCCGAGGACCTCCATTTGACATCCCTCTTAGTACTACTTTCTTCCCATCGGATTGAAATTTAAGTTCCATGGTTTGCAGATTCAGGGAGATCTCTCCAAGAGATTGCAGCCATTGAATGCCAAGAACTGCATTAGTATCTCCAATGTTAACAACATAGAAGTCGTCTTTGACTTCATGGTTACCTAACTGTAAGGACATGTTGGTAACTTTGTGAGTGCAAGCAATGTGGAACCCATCAGCAACCATCACTTTGAAGCCTTCAAATTCTTCCGTCTTGAGGTTCTTCTTTGCAACTAATCCCTCATCAATGAAATTGTGTGTTGCTCCAGTATCAATTAAGGCAATCACACGATGCTTCCCAATCGAGCCACGAAGCTTGAAGGACTCATTCTTTTGGAAACTTGAGAGTTGGGCAAAGGTGCCCTCACCCCCATGCTCTTCTTCAATCTCCTCAAGCTCACGTTCTTCATCACTTTCAGCCAACTCTGAGCGCTGCTCCAAGTGATCAGATTCTGATCCATAATCAGAATAAGCCTCCATATGGTTAGAATGGCCTCTTCCATAGCATCTGTGTCCCCTTGTCCAAGGTTCTTTGCATGTGTAACACTTCCCTTCTTTCCTTAGCTTCTCTCTAGCATCATCATCCAATCGAGGAGGAAATTTCTTGTGCTGATTTGGAGGATGCCTTTTGTCTTGTTTATGGGGAAAAGGCTTGGATGGAGATTTGGGCCTAGGTGCGGACAGCTCCATGTTTCTAGCCTTTCTGATAGACTCTTCAAGATTGGGTGGGTCAAAAGCCTTTACCCATCCTTTCAATGGCTCCATTAGACCTTCTGAAAACAATACCACTAATCTTCTCTCGGTGATGTTGGGCACCATCATAGAAAGCCTTTGGAAATCCCCAATGTATGATTCCAAGGAACCATGTTGTTTCAGCTGAGCAAGCTCCCTGAATTTCACCTCAGGATCCTTAGTGTCAAATCTGTCAATCAGCTTGTCAGTGAACTCTCCATATGTTCTGATTAGGTTGTGGCCAAGGGTGACCAAACCATGATACCACCACTCATGGGCAGCACCTTCCAAATGTAGTGTGGCAAATTTGATTGCGCCTTCTTCCGCCATAGGTCTCAAGGATAAGTAATTATCCAGTTTCTGCACCCATGGTCTAGCTGTGCATGCATCACTTCCATCGAAGTGGGCCAAGGACACCTTCTTGAGAGCTTGTTGGTAATCCGTTCTAGGACCCATAGGACCTCTGAATTCATTTCTTCCACCATTTCTCCGGTTCCTCTGATTAATGAATTGGTCAAAAGACCATAGCTCCTTAAGGCCAGGAGGGAAAGAGTCATACTCCAAGTAAGCCTGTTTGGCATCATCTGCATAATTTGTTGCAGCTTCAACTTGGGTTTCTTCCCTTTGAGTGAATGTGGGAAAAAGGGGCCTAGAAGCTGATCCTCTAGACGTGGCATCATGCTGTCCAATGGTTCTGTCTCTCCCACTGCCATTGTTCCCATTGATTCCACTGTGTTCACCATTGGAGTTGTTTTGATTAAGGGGGGAATTGTTTGTAGTTTGCTGATCCATTTTGGCAAGTAAGCATCCCAGCATGTCAATCATCCCGTCAAACTTCCTCTCCATTCTGTCATCTCTATCATCCGTGGGCTGTTTGTTACTCTCTGCCATCTCTGCAATTGCTTTACCTCTGTCAACTGTTTGCCCTATTTCTTTGAGTGCCTCAGAAAAAGTGTCTGCCTCTGGTGTATGTGGAAACTGATATGGCGGATTTCCCGCTTGACTTCTGGTGTAGTATCTGTGGGCTCTGTCACTCATCGGAAACTGAACTCACTAGACCACAGGCTGGCAGAATCATGGCTTTGATACCACTGAAATATACCGGCCAATTTTTTCATTTTATTACACAGCTAAATTCACCCATTAGCATTAGTGTAAATATAAACCGGTTGAAAGTAACCCTCTCCTCTGATCAACCCAGATCCCAATGCGGGCAAGGTTGAGAGCATACACGAAAGGGGATCTTTAGCAAACAAGAACTTGCTGAAAGTAATTGAAAGAAAAGCAATCACTCTACCACTTATTCAGCGGGAGGACAGGAATGGAAAGTACAATACTGAATTCAAAGATGCAACTCGACCACTTATTCAGTGGGAGTAGGTTGACGGCTCAGCCAATCAGCAACATGATAATGCGGTACAGTAAAGTAATAGGCGGCAAGCCGACCTCTTCCACAATCGTGGGAATTACAATGAGTTAAGTATGAGAGATGAATGGCTGACAGTACTACTGTTCAACTTACAATATCATAGAGAGCCTGCCAAGCATACGTGATTAGAAAATATATCATGCTGCAATAATTGTAAGGGACTCCCCTATACTCTTCTAGACTTCCAAGACTCAAACTCAACTCCCAAAACCCATTTTTACCAATCTAGTTATGCAGACCTGCACTGAGACTGCAGAATCAGCAACACAGAAAATCACTAAAATGAAGACAACTTCAAAACACGCGCAAACTTCATGAAGTAAAATGCAATATATTCTAGTACTGAAGGCGCCCAAGATGAAAGCATAAAACAGACTCAAATGGTCACTAATTATTTGGCACGCAAAACCAAGCAAGTCCAGAAAGGTACGATCCAAGAGAAGGGGCGATTTTGCTCTATAAAATCCAAAACTTGGATATAAATTATGATATTTGGAGGAAGGGGTCACCTCAACCTTCCAAATGCATTTTCTCAATACCCATAAGCAAAATAAAATCGTCCATAAACATATGATTGATTATCTAGACCAGCCACAGGCAAAACAACAACTGTGAAAATGACAGAAATACATGAACTCAAATTCAAAATGCAAAAGAGTACACTAGAACCCTACTCTCAACTAGTTGCTATATTTCAAGCAAGAAGTTAAGCCTAGCTAGGAGGTATGCATCCCTCGAAGCAATCCTAATACCATTTCGACAGCATAACTTTGCATAAAATTCAAGATTAAAAACATGAAGATGAGCACTCCCTTATATAACATTTGAAGAACATCTTAGAAGCTTCCAGAAGGTGCGCTCCACTCAAGGGTTGCCCTAATTCCCTGTTTGACCATTGACTCAAGAGTGGCGTCCCTTTTCCCAAGGTAAAATCCACGCCATTTTTAACTTATTACCATCTTCCACATGTGGCGTACCTTTTTCAAGTCAGCATTAATAAATAAAGGTACAAATTCACTTAAATCTTTGGATGAGGCACCTACCCATAAAAGTCCCCCTTTTAACAATGACATTAAGTTGTGAAGCTTAGACCAAGGGGAAATATAATTAAAATAAAATATTATTTTAATTAAACCAACTTATCTCTCCAGAACTGCATCCAAGCGCTAAATCAGATACCCAACTGAACCAACTGATGAGGCAAGCCAAAAACATTGAAGCCAACAAGACCATTGCCAGAAATAGAATTTACTAAAAATAGTAAATTTCGGAAGTAACTCGGATCAACATGCTAGATATACCAATGCGAAACTCTCTGAAAACCCATAAAAGAGCTGCCAACCAATCACCAAGATTCCAGAAGCACACTCCAACACAAGCTGAAACGTCCTCCTAGAAGATAGGAAACCCTAATTCTGCTTCCGAGTAGTCTACGGGTCACCAGAATAGACTAACGGCCAACTGTCAAGTCACTGTTGAGAAGGGGACATTATAATCAAACTCTCTGTAAATCCTGTCTTCCATGATAGATCTAAGCACATTGAGATCCCCTATCATTATGTAAGAGATATGGTGGAAAGGAAAGTGATCCAGTTGGAGTATGTTAGTACAAATGATCAAACTGTAGACATTCTCACCAAGGCTCTCTCCTGAATCAAGGTAGAGCACTTCAGGAAGAAACTTGGTATGGTTGAAATGTAATTTGATATTTATGTTTGAAATACAAATTGTTCATAAATTGTACTAATATATAAAGATGTTTAATGTGTAAACTCTTTTGTCATGTGTGTGACACCATGACCTTATGGGCTTCCTCCCCCTGTGTACATTATTGAAATGTGACGATCTTTCTAATAATGAACACTTGTATGTGACATTGTAAAGTGACGACTCTACAATAATGAGTTAAACTATTATGATAGATATCATGTGACTTGATATCTGTGGACATGTCATGATAGTATTTCTTGGACACTTTGATGGATATCATGGGACTTGATGTCATTTGAAGATCATTGTGATCCTTAAGAGATAAATCATGGTGGATAATTATATCCGTGGACATGCCATGAATTATTATGGTAGACATTATGTGACTTGATGTCAGTGCACATACCATAATAAAGATGTGTTATGAAGAATGTCATGTGACTTGACAAAATTGAGAAAACATATCATATCTTTGATATCATGTGTGAAGGTGATATCTCCACTTATTTGATTTGAAATATCTTCCCTAGCTAAGAGGGAGTGTTAATGAGATATAGCTTCGGTCAGATATAAATGATGATTGCTAAATAGCATCATCATCATTTATATATGATCGAAATTAATTCTTATTATATTTCTGGAAAAATAAGTGAAATCGAATTTATAAGCATGCATAAATTCGATAAAATAAATGATGTTAAAATTCTGCAATTAAATATAAATCGGAACTCACATTATATACCCGCCACATATAAGGTTATGTGTGTGTGTTAAGATACTAACCGAATGTTAGTCGGTTGTGTGTGTAACCCGCGCACTCAAAGGGACACGTCCCATGAGTGGACGTGTCTCCACTTGTGGAGACACGTCCTCTCATGAGACGCGTCTCTTAGAGGCGGGTCTCCAAACATACATATGGTGGTCCCCTCATTGATATGCAAACATCGAAATTTATTAATGTTCTGCAATCAGCGCATTCAGCATAAGAGAAGAAATCTGGAAATTAGTATTTGACTCAGAATTCTCACACATAATTTCAGACCTTGTAATTCCTTAGATTTTTAGGATCCTATTTGATAAAGATTTGATTACATTTACATATTCAAATGCAGACTTCTTACTCTCCATGCTGGCTATTGCTCCATCGGGTCTCTATAATGCATTCCTCCATAATTCATGCAATATACAATTTGTTCAATTGTGTGTTGCCCTCTATCGCATACTTCTTGCTCTGTCATCAACTAATTATTCTTCCCTGTAAAATGCAACCATCTCTCCACCTTTTCCCTTTGTTTGTTGCCCTCTTCTCACCACTGTTGCATATATCCTACAGTCCTACTGCTTCTCTATGCATCTGAATTGTTCAATTTAAGGTTTTGATATAATGCACAGCCCCATCACACTTGCGTGGCCTCTCTATTCTCTTCATAGTCTGCTATATCTCTTTATTTTGTATTTAATATTCTTTGGGCTGTCTACACACCTCCCCTTGTTTGAGCATTTTATTGCTTGATAATTCCTACCTCTTGCCCTGTTAGTTTGAGGATCAGAAATGAAAGCAATCAGAAAATGCAACAGATAAGACAAAGAACACCACAAGATACCCTGGGAAAACCCTCCAACTCGAGGGGAAAAACCCAGCAAATATATTGCTTATATATTCTGGAATAAGAGCATAAATCTGCTCACAACTCAGGTCCAACACAAGGCCGAATTTGATACAATGAATAATAGCACCTCTCTTAGATGCGAAGATACAAAACGAATATATTTCTCCTTGAAATATATTCGCTGCAACAATATGATGATCTGCTGCTCAAGATGAAGACCTGCTGCTCAAGTGTGAACTTCTTCAAGGAGTGCAAATATGATGAACTTTATTGATATCAAATGGATGGAAATGACCTTGTATAAATACAATTTGTGGGAGAGGTCGCACCTCTTCAAGAACAAGGTCGGCCACAATATAAGAAATATAATTACAATTAAATGATGCGAATTCCAAGGAAGGTCGGCCCAATTAGAAGATAATATTGTTACCAATTGAAGCACCTCTTCACTTTGATTAACTCAATAAATGAATAGCCGTTAGGCTATATGAATTTATTATTCACAATAAGACGGAAGTATGTAGCCCGTAGCTACAATCATCAACATGCCCAACATGGCACGACCCCATATATTCCCGTATTCTCCTTTTTAACACCTCTCTTTCCTGCGCCTACTCTTCCCCATGCAACCTTCCAGTTTCCCCCTTATGCCTCTTTCACTTCTCCGTCTCTATTATGCACAGATCGTGGCTTTTCACTATTTTCCCTATTCTTCAACCGTGCCCATGTATTTTATTTTCCTTGTATGTTTGTCGTTTGCATTTTAAAATATTTACACTATTTGTCTTTTAGTTCAAACTCACAAAAACCAAAAGGGAATAGAAATGTCTCAACCATCAACATGTAAATCCATTATTTGTGATATGGCGACAACGATGTGACCTTGCAACATTCTTCTTCAATGACTCTTCGGTCTCTTAAAAACTTGCTAGTGCTAGCATTGTCAGATGTGACTCAATATTTTCTCATTGAATATTTTTGCCACTTCCAAGTTGCATCCATCTTTGCTTGTCAAATAGAGAACATCAACCCAAAATTGAAACAAAATGGATCAACTCCAACAAAATTGAAGCATCATCTTTTTTTTTGGTTGACGTAGGATTGTGCTTGTACTCGGATGCTCCTGCATCAAACACGTTTGGTAGAAAGATTGTGAGCATAGGTTCACAATGGTGGAGTTGAGTAGTCGAACTACTTTTCTAGGTTGCAACCAACCTGTAGCGAACTCCATCACTGTCCAAGTGCCCAAGTTATGTCTTCTTTATCTTTTTCCAACACTTCTCCGGAACACACGCCATCTTCCTCCAACAACATTGCATTCTCTTCTCCCCCTTGTGGACTCATGTCCACCATAGCCCGACCTCCTCTGCCAAATACTCTATACTCTCTTATCCTCCTTTGTGGGATCCAACCCACCGCAGACCGACCACCTCCAACAACATCCACCTGCAACATTCTCTACCATTTCTACACACAACCACACAACATCTACAACATGCTTTCGTTCTCTATCCATCTCCCCTTCTACCATCTTATTTGAAAACAAAATAACATCATAAAATTGATTTACCTTATCTTCATTCGCAGCTGCAACATCATCCTTCGTCATGACATCTCTCGCATCATCATCAATTGCAACTTTTCTTTTTTCACTCTTCGCTGCAATTGCAAGCTTTTTCATCCACTCATCCTCTATCACCAACATTTGTGCAAACAAATCATCATATTCTCCATTTGCTGATGCTACACTTGCATCCTCTTTCCCATTTGTTGCTTCTTCTTTCTCCATGCCTTCCTCATGGCATGTCTTCAGTGACTTCTTCGATAGGGGCTGCACTCACATATTTTCTAACATTCTTCCATCTTGGGCTGTTGTCCTTGCTCTTCTTCTCGCTCCTTTTTACCACTTTTCTCTCACCTTTGCCAATATTCTTCGCCTACTTCTTTATCTTCGTCTTGATCTTTCCCACTTCTTCACAAACCATATGTCCCATCTTTTCAAACTTCTCATTCTCTACTTTCTACCAATATTGCTCCCAAAACAGTATTTGCACGGGTCTCCTCACAACTAGGGAAACCCGGGGACATGCCCCCCCCTAAAATGGCCTGTCCCTATTTCCAGGACGTCCCAGGTACAAGGGGACAGTCCCCTGGCGTCCCCTTTTTTGCTTAGAAGCCAAGAAATGTCTCGGAAATGGGGGATTGGTCAACCAAAAAAAGGGGGACGGTTGACCGTCCTAGGGATGACTGGCCGTCCCCCACCTCAATGCATGGTTAAAATTAAAAAAAAACCATAGTCCTTAACTGGCAATTACAATGGGCAGTGACCATGCCATAAAGGGCAGTTATCTTGATCACAGAGGGTTGTGAATGAGACTGTTAAAGTCTGTACAAAAGGTAAAGACTGTGCAATAAAGGACAGATCAAGGGCAAAGCTTACCAAGATGAACACAGTCAAACCTTAGAAAAGATCGTCATAGAAGGTTAATAATGGGTTATGTTGAAAACACAAGTAAAAGACCCTTATTGAACCCTCCAAAAATTCAATATGATGTTTATTTAAGCAATGGAGAGGTCAAAAACTATCTGAAACCATTAGAATCCTAAAGCAATTCCGAAGGCATACATGGCAAGCTCTTTAAAGAAGGTGGTTAGATAATTTAGAAAGTATCCAAACTCATCAACAGGACAGATTGTGGACTAAAAGTGGATTGTTTTAAAATGCAAATCTGGAAGTTTCAAAAGCCCTATACTAGTTGTGAAGATGACAGGGGAGAGGTCAAAAGGACAGTCTTTGGACAGTCAGTGATGAAAAGGTTTGCAAAGTGACCTCACCACAAGATGATTGTGGTTTTGAACAACGCACAAAGTTTTCAAAGGTCTGTCATTAAAGTACTTGACAGTGGGCTAAATATGACTCTGATTTGTCTATTAAAAAAGGTAGTCACTTTGGACAAGTGAGTAATCAACCATGAAAGGGCAGTCACTTTGGACTAAAGGGACATAGTCTAATGAAGGACAGTTTTGAAGATGAAGGCAAACACAATGATAAAGTACAGTGACACAATATTAGAGAGGAACTTTTGATAGTCATGAATGAACAAGGGTGTGTTTGATGACAATATTTTGAGATAGAAGATAGAGTTATTCTTGAGAAAATCATTAGATTGTAATATCTTCTTTATCTGAGGTATGGGTTGATGATTGATAAAGCTTAAAAATATCGCAAACAATTGACAGTAAGGAGAAAAGTATGACAATAGTAGAAGGTTTCCTCCAAAGCTTTTGAGGTATTATAACTTAAGGTTCTATAATGTATATTATGCATGCTTTATCCATGTTTTCATATGAATATTTAAATTTTCCCTATATATTTAAACTTTTCCCTATATTTTATATAGCCGCCCCCTTGTCATCCCCAAATTTGGTCTCAAAATCCGGAAACTTCGAGACTCGTCCCGTCATCCCCTATCGTCCTCGTCTTGGAAACTTGGGGTAACACTGCTCACAACCCATCCCATTTTCGCCTATTGCAACCTTCAACTCACATGCTCTACAAAAACAATCTCTTTGTGATTTTAGCTCTCAATCTCTTAGGACTTCACACACCTGCAACGATTTTCTCAAGCTCTTCACAATCACCTTCCTCTACCTGCAGGTCCTGGCATAAGCTGCCTCATGTTCGGCGTTTTGCCTATGTGCTCAAAACCCCTCGCTCTGATATGAATTGATGCAAAAGGTACTCCCCTCTCTCAAACAATCTTCCATAATACACAAACTCATACACACAAACAATGCTTTGCCTAAAAACAATACAAGATTGCAACACAAGTTTTCCTTATTGTACTTCAATATAAACGTCTGCAACAAACTACATAAAGGCCCTCATGGCTTTGCTCCACAGCCCATCTACACTCCATTTTCATTTGTAGCTTCTACTCCTTGGACTGCTCCCTTCCTTCTTGTTACGCAATTGATGAATTAATCCCTCCTATGAGATGCGACTTGCTCTCCTTGCTGCACGATTCCCCTTCCTTTCATTCACATGCCTTTTGCCATACTCCACTTAGTTCTTTCTATGCGCCACCTCCTCTTTGCTAGGCAACCTTGTCTATACTATACATCTAATTTTATTTCACCTTTTATTCAAACGCAGACTTCTCACTCTCCACACTGGCTATTTCTCCGTCGGGTCTCTATAGTGCATTCCCTCCATAGTTCATACAATATACAATTTGTTCAATTGTGTGTCGCCCTCTATCACATACTTCTTGCTTTGTCATCAACTAATTATTCTTCCCTGTAAAATGCAACCATCTCTCCACCTTTTCCCTTTGTTTTTTTCCCTCTTCTCATTGCTGTTGCATATATCCTACTGCTTCTCTGTGCATATGAATTGTTCAATTTAAGGTTTTCATATAATGCACAGCCCCATCACACTTGCACGGCCTCTCTATTCTCTTCACAGTCCGTTGTATCTCTTTATTTTGTATTTAATTTTCTTTGGGCTGCCTACACACCTCCCCTTGTCTGAGCATTTTATTGCTTGATAATCCCTACTTCCTGCCCAACATGGCACAACCCCATGTATTCCCGTTTTCTCCTTTTCACCACCTCTCTTTCCTGTACCTACTCTTCCCCATCTGACCTTCCAGTTTCCCCCTTATGCCTCTTTCACTTCTCCATCTCTCTTCTACACAGACCGTGGCTTTCCACTATTTTCCCTATTCTTCAACTGCAACCATGTATTTTATTTTCCTTGTATGTTTGTCATTGCATTTGAAAATATTTACACTATTTGTCTTTTAGTTCAAACTCACAAAAACCAAAAGGAAATAGAAATGTTGCAACCATCAACATGTAACTCCATTATTTGTGATCTGGGAACAACGATGGAACCTTGCAACATTCTTCTTCAATGACTCTTCGGGCTCTTAAAAACTTGCTAGTGCTAGCATTGTTAGCAGTGACTAGATATTTTCTCACTGAATGTCTTTGCCACTTCCAAGTTGCATCCATCTTTGCTTGTCAAACAAAGAACATCAACCCAAAACTGAAACAAAATGGATCAACTCCAATAAAATTGAAACATCATCTTTTTTTTGCTTGATGCAAGATCACGCCTGTACCTGGATGCTCATGCATCAAACTAACACATCTTGTAAGCTATAGTAGGGAGTATCATGTCCCCCCCCCCTTCAAATGTGCTATTCATGCCATATCTTCTAACATGGCAGGCACTGACCTTTAACTTTTTACATGTCGCACTTTATTGCATTATCTTGCCCATATGGGCCCTCTTATTCAATACAAGCTTTCACGATCACATCTTACATGTTATTGTGCTCGCTTGAGCCATTTCAATTACATTTGGAGTTATTGCGCTAAGTGCTCTTCTTCTGAGGTATGGACCCTTGCCCCTTGTCATGACTTTATGCCTTATTTTGGGCCCTTGCCCAAATTTTGATTCTATACCACTAGGGATTTACTGCCTTACCAACCTCTATATGCTTGTGCTCTTGGATGCTACATTGGGGGCATATGCCTATCCTTAGTGCCTTTTACGTTTACACCAGTGTTACTAGCAGTTGAGGGCCGCACTGCCATTTTTATTGCCTAAGTTGGGGGCAACTCACTCACTGACCAGTGCCATTTCCAGTACATATTCTTACATGTTACATTCTTTATAGTTATTGCTATATGCTTACATTGCCAAATGATTTCATGATTATATGATTACATGATTTAATGCTTATAGACTCGCATAATTATATGTTTACATGCTAATAGTACATTTACTTCTCATGTACAATTTTTTTGTCTTTTGACAATTCCTTGTATCTTGTGGATATAATCAATTGTCAAGTGTGGGGGTGGGGTTGGTAGGGGGTAGGGGGAACATAGGGCATGAATATATGTCTACATACTAAGATTACATTTACTTCTCATGAATCAATTGTTGAGTGGAAGGGGGGGAATAGGAGTGAGAGGTGGGGGTAGAGTCCAATATATGGGGGTAGCGTTCCTATGTTTATATATCTAGACAATGATAGGATCTCATAGAGACCCATCCTATGGTGAATACATGCACAAAAGGTGAACACACATGATCAGAACTTCAAATAAGCATTTATAAATTTCGTATGAGTGCTTAGGGTTTGTGGCATGCAGATCGAAAACACTTTTTGATTTTAAAAAACGACTTTTTCATTTTCTTGCCATGGGGGACATTTGCAAATGCTGGGGACAATTGGGAGACTCCTCAGTCCCTTGGATGCCTTGGGGAAGTCCTAGAGTCCCCAAGCTATCCCCAAATCAGGGGGACCTCCCAGAAATGTATCCTCTTGAGGGGGGCATCTTGGAAACGTCCTCGGGTCTTGAGCTGCGGTGGTGGGATGGTGGTTGGGTGACCCCTCCAAGTCCTTGCATCTTGGGGACATCCCCATCCCGGAAAAGTGGGGATTTAGGGGGGGGGTGTGCATCCCTGTAGAACATTGTTATTAGTCCCATGCTTGCACATATTCCCATGAACATGCTATCCATCCATGATTTGACACCTTTTTTAGTCTAGGACTAGATTATGGTTGCAGTCCTCGCAGTCACAGAATCGTCCCTCCATAATTTAAATTTTTAAATTCAAAATTGACCTATTTCTCACTTTTTTCTTGCCAAGGCAGACTAAATGCAAGTTTGCATGATATTTTGCTTTGTCCTTGTATTTAAAGGCATTTAATGGATTCATTCTAATCATCTCATAATCAAGCAATAATTTGAATATCGTTTGCATTTACACACTTCAATTGTTGCATTAAAAGGAATCTAGGTCTGCACAAGCATTTGAGGAGTATTTGCATCACTGAAGATCTGTATTTGATCATTTTTTAATTTTTGGGATTGATCTAGGCAAAAGCTCTGTGCGATGTAATGACAATCCTTTAAGCTATTTTAAAATACTGGCAGGTCCTTATATATTCAGGAAACACAGAGAAGAAATCAGGAGTGATCAGGTGAATTGGAGAACAGAAGTTTACAGATAGCACAGGACAAGTTTGCAGGTCCAGGACAAGTCCACAGTTGTGGATTCATCCCTGCATAGTTGCAGCTGAATATTCTGTTTCTCAGGTGATTCACTAGTCTGTCAGAGGTTCCCGGGGCACATCAGATTCAGATCCAGATCAGTCCTAGAGACATCTTTGATTACCAAGCTAAATACATTTATTTTCTATTTACATACCACATTTAATTATCACAAATTATCAAATATTCTGCTGTCATTTATTTATCTAGCCTGATTTGTGCCTATTTGTATGCACTTGATTGGATTAGCCTAGGTTACTCATAAGGAAAGTTTATTTTCCTTTACACTCTTATATGGCTATAAATACAATTTTCTCTCTCTACCATCAGGTTTTGGCTTAACTGGAGTCAAGCTATCAAATAAACCATGTAAAATTCAATCAAACACTAAAGATCAAAATAGTGGTGTTTAGCATATATTCAGTACTTCAATTTTACAGGCTCAAGTCGTTCGACAGTTTTATCTGAGTAATAGACTCCTGCATTTAGCAAAATTTTACAGCTTGTAGTAAAATTTCAATGCTGTCTTGAATGGTAAGACTTCAAACAAATCAAATTTGCTTCCCAAAATGGCAGGTAAAAGTCAGTAAGCAACATCCATGCGAAGTCGATAACCTTGAGGTAAGGACTTTGATCTATGCTGTAAGGGATAATTCAGATAAGGGACCTTGATCTACAGTGTTAAAAATGCCAGAACTAATCCTAAGAATTATTCTTTTCATCTTCTTCCCTTTGTAGTCTGCAAATTTTCTATTTCCAACCATCTAGGCCTTGTTTGAGCCAGATATATATACATTTCTCTGAATATTCTAGCTGGAACTGGAAGACAAGCGGTCAATAACTTGAGGAATGTACACAGGGCCAAGGCCATGCTTATACTTACTATCTCACGTCCTGGTCATGTGAAAGCACACTATCACATGTCCTAGAGCTCAGAGCCTAAGTTAGGAACAAATGGTTTGGGACTGGTGGGACTTTAACCTCTTAATTGGTCTTACGGGTATTTATTTTGTTTTAATAAGCAAAAGAGGGCATATCTGAGGCAATTTGGGTGTTGTTACCATTATTGTTCGATGCGAATTGGACCTTTTATCCTCAGTTTCTGGTGACTTTGATGTCTCTCAGCTGGTAATTGAAGACTGGAAACCTGTGCATCACATGAGTGGGGCTTGCTTCATCACCATGCTGTTTTTGGGGGATTATAAATGACTGAACCTTGGGCATCCTTGCCATCAGCAGCTATAAATAAATGTGACTGTAGACTGTCATTGCCTGAAGGTATTGTGACGAAGCGCACATAATGGTCAGAGAACTTGTTTTGGTGGCCTTAGTGAGGGTACAAATTTGCAGTGTTACAAGAACTGATGAAATTTCATATCAGAAAAGTTAGTATTGGCATATACAAAGGCTTTGACAATTCAGCAAATTACTGAATTTGGCAAGTTCCATGAAGATGCTCTAGAGAGAATTTTTTAATGTTGTTGAAGGTACCTAGAGTTAAGATTCTAGATCCAAAGGTTAGAAAGCTGCTAAACATCTTATAAAGGGCATTTCAATTGGTAAATTTATAATCTTAAATGTATTATATTTCTTCTTTTGGAGTCAAATTGTGGTTTTAGGGCAAAATCTAGGAATATCCCAAATATGGGACATTACAGTGGTATCAGAGCGTTAATCCTGTTAGCTTGCGAGACAAAACCACTAGTCAATAAAATAAGATAAAATAAAAAATAAAATAACATAAAATAAAGTAGGCCTATTGCACTTCTATATGTGCGTGCCTTTCACATGCATGCTTCATGTCTTACGTGTATTTATGTGTATGCTTCGTGTCTTATGTGTATTTATGTGAATGCTTTGTCTTATGTGTATTTATGCGTATGCTTAGTGTCTTATGTGTATTTATGTGTATACTTCGTATCCTTATGCATATTTATATGCTTGCTTCATGTCCGATGTGTTTTCAGCAGGTTTACTCCATGTGTGTTTATTACTTTATGCTTAACAATAATGAAAATGACAATCTATCTAGACTCTATAAGAGCTTTAGAATACTGCTATAAAATCTGTCAAAATGCTTCTTGGGCTGAGAAAGTTATTTTGATGTATTTTGGCCATAATAAAGAAAGCAAAATTAGACAGTACATGAGGAACATGACACATGTCGTTTCATATCTTGGGACAAATTTTCTACCTATAAATTTAAACCATTAGAAATAGGAACATTAACAAGTTTGCATTTGTGCAATATCCTTTGAACATATTTTCTTTTATTCAACTAGAGTTTTCAGTATAAACAATCATTTACAGTTTCCATAACTGAATTAAAGTTTGACACCTAGATCTTTATAGCATAAAGTTTGACACCTAGATCTTTATAGCAATTTGACATGACAATTGAGATTTGACGTCCTATATCACTCCCTTGTTAATTTTAATACAAAGGCTATACTTCCCCTCGTAATAATAAATGCAAGCATAAATGTCCAAAAGGAATGAATCTCTCCAATGGATTCACCTCACCACCCGCATATGCCGAAGAGAACTAAGTAACCCCAAAATAAAGATTGAAACAAGTATTAAAACCTAATTAAGTACAAAACATGATTGTACATGATCTATCACTATGTCAAGCTTATAAATATTAAACTGTCAAACTCATAACATTTTCAATTGTGCTAAGGTACAACTATCACACAAACAATTAGGATTTAGTAAACATCTTCCTAATATAATAAGTTCTCCATTTTATTGCATTACCATTTCCCTGTAGGGTATACTCTTACCTATTGTACATAACATAGCTATTCCATATATGACCTATCATCAATAAAGAAACACACGTCCATGGACATGGCATGGCATTTCATTTCTTGTTGCTGTCAAACAATGTTCTTGAATAACCATCCCACAAAACACACACAGATACACATACGCTCATGCAAAAGAAGGAAATTAGTTTATTAGATTCCTACTGCCTATCTATGAAGAGATTCTATTGCAGAATAAAGATCATTATTTTTACTAAGGCAGATTCCTATGTTTTGAATCTTGGGTGAGGGGGATTAAGATCATAGATGTGTGTCATGCTTCTAATCCTCATCTTAATATGTGGGAAGTTGCCAAAGGTTGCTTGCTTGGTTTTACATTGCCAAATGCAATTGCTTTAAAAATCTAATTCAACTATTGTTTTACTCATGCATATTCCCCAACAATCACAATCCTTGAGAGCACTTAAATTGCTAGGAAGATCTCCTTGAAAAGACTCAAAGCCTCTGCATTAACATCATTTATGCACTAAAAAATTAAATATCCGGGCAATCATCCATGCAAGAACACTATTTTTGAGCAAATGTAATGAAGACAACTCAATTCTTTAGGAACACACAAATAACAGATTTTGACTCTTAGAGAGAGATTAAGATTTTTTTTTGGAAATAACTATTAGCACTATAATTTGAGGTTCATGTTTTGATATTTATCATAGGATATATTCATCAAACTTCATTGAGGCAAGAACACATTTGTTCTAATAAAGAGTAAGTTCATAATGCACAATCAAATCCATAATACATATGATCCATCCCATACTCACATAAACAATGGTGATGCATGGATCAACCTTGTAACATTGTTCTAGTAAACTTTGAACTAGTGATATAGAAAATATTTTCGAGATCATTTCACCCAAGGCTATTCTTCTCCTAAGTCATTTAACTTAATTAGAGTAGCTCTGCATCCATGATTAAAGATCAAGGACATCAATATTAGGTATTTGAGATCAATTTGATACAGTCAAGGTGCACCCAATTTATTACCTATCTATTTTAAGTAACAATGTGGGCCCACAACCCACAAATCCTAGGATCATTTTCACCTCTTAAACTTAGGATTTTTTTCGATATTGTTTAAATGGATCAGGTAAAATAAAACAATACCTTCGTAAGATGAAAATAATCTTAGTGTCAAACATGGGAATATGCCAGATTTTACAAGAGTGACAATGCCCAATTGATTTGGAAGTTGGACAAGAATTAGATATTAATGTAAACCTATAAATTTAAGTCCTATGAAGTGTTTGTTGGCAATAATTGTTTGCTATGAATTCTAAGACATTGTACATCTTTCATTTTATCAAACTTGATCAATCCAATAATTTTGTACTTAAGTATTATTTAGGAAATATATACTTAGAAAGTTATAACATGTCATTAATTACCAATGAGTCTACGACAATGTGATATATGTTAAAAAATGCTTGACTAGGTTAAGTGTTTTTGATAAGATAAGCAACATTTACAGGATGCTGTACCCTTCACACAGAAAGCATAGTTCAAACAAAACTTGAACTAGAGGAACAAACAAAAACAACTGACTGATAGCTGTAGAAATTAAACAACCCCCAAAACTGAGGGGTCAAAATTGACTCCACGAACCCGAGGCCGTGAAGAGGCAACAAATTTGGGGAGTCCCTTCTTCTTTCATAGCACAACCGACCAGGAAGGCTCGGAAACGGGAACCAATGAGTGAGACGAGGGGAGCAGATTCACCACAACCACCTCAGAAGAGGAGCCTCCATGTGGCGAGGGAGTCAGTAGCGAAGCAACAAAGATCGATGTAAACAAAGAACCAATAGAGTCGTTCAATGAAGGACGGGCAGGTTCTGGTCGAGCAGCGATAACAAAAGGTTCCGACTGAATAGAGACAACAGAAGGGGACAGAGGTTTCGCGACAAGGATAGTTAGAAGAGGATCTTGGGCAGGATCAAGGTCACCCTCCTTAGAGGAACTATCCGAAGGGGGAGAACCAATAGTGAGATGGTCTGTGAGAGCATTCTTCCACCAAGTAGCAACACTCTTGCGGTGAGTAAGAGGGCAACCAGAAGCCAAATGACCAACAAAAAAACACCTTTTGCAACGAAAAGGGAGCCCCTTAGTCTAGAAGCTGCTTCCAAGGTTGGTCCACCACCATCAAGAGCACATCACTATGGAGTGGTTTGGAAATATCCAAATCGATCAAAATACAAGCCACCATAGTATGCCCAAGGTCTCGAGATGTAGAATCCACCTTCAAAAAGCTGCCTATGGCATTGCCAATAGCTTCAAAGCAAGAATCCTCCCAAAATTGGAGAGGGAGATTTGGCAAATGAACCCAAACATGTCTGATGTTCAGAGGCTCCGTAGGAGGATTGAAAGAGCGAGACCACGACCGAGTGAACATCAAATGAACACCCCACATCCACACCCGATCCAACACTCTGTCACGATCCACAAGAGTAGAGAAGGTTGCAAAGAAAAAACCTCTAGCACTGGAATAAAGGTCAATTTGTCCAGAAACCAAAGGTTTCCAAGAACCTGACACCCACTCATGGAGATCAGGTAGGGAGGGCCACAAGCCGTTAAACCTGCAGACCACACCCTGACGCACCTAGAAGTCTTCATTCTTAACAACCTCATGCCCACAGACCACAACAGGGGAGTCCCGGGTACAAGGCAAAGGATAAACCCTAGCCGGGACCTGGGCACGAGCAACAATAACAAAGGATTTTCGAGGGCCAACAAAAGCAACAAGAGGACGAGTAGCAGGAGGAGGGCTCCCAACCACACCCTTCACAACACCCGCAAAATGATGAACAACACCCGTAGAGGGAAGCACATCGTTGATCGTTGACCCGTCACAACCACCACACTCGTACCGTTTTTGCACCAACAAAAAATATGGGGGAACCGGGGGAGCCCCTGCACCCACGCCTAGGCCTTGAGACGCATTCGAAAACGAGCATACCCAAAGCGGACATGGATGCAAACATTGCAACATGAATTTTTCGTATCTATTGTTATCCAACCAAAATTACTCCAATTCTCTAGTCAATCGACTAGGTTAAGTGTTATGAAAACTCTATAAGCTATTTTACATCCTCATTAGAAATGAACTTGCCTCAAACTTTGTTTGAATGATCATGCAAAGTAAAATAAACCTTATTTAATGGAAATTGTGCACTTATTTCTGTTTAATTGTTTAGGAAAGAGGATACAACTTGTAGTGAAAGACACCTAGATCCTTTTACTCAAAGCAAATTGGGCCTTGCACAAGGAAGTGGGATCTTGATATTCACAACACCCTCATAATTCATCATGAAGGATGTTGCATTTTTCTACCATTTTGGATTTCAACAAGGGTAATCAAGAGTTTGTATTCATTGCCTAGGATATTGATGGTAATGAAATGAGAGAAAACTTGTCTTCAATGGCAGGTCTTGCCAATTTCCAACTCTTGGTTTTGTTGTTGAGAGTTATTGAAAAATCGAAGTGCATGAGCCAAAAGAATTTCCCTCATACTTTAGAGGATAGTATTAACCTTATTGGTAGTCAAGTTGGGGCAAGTATACTAACAACTACTCCCCAAGGACATAGAGTCAGACATAACCAAGACAATTGTCACTTGGTTTAGAATTTTCAATTCCTATTTACATCAAAGTATCACAACATAAGCTAATTACATCACAAGAAGGGGCATCCTAGATTGGAATTTCTTGTGGACAACAATTTCGAGAAGGGTGGACTGTCATGCCCCCACCATGAAGACAACTCTCACAAGGAATTAAATATAATAATTAATACTTGCAGCAAATACCTTCGATAACATACAACAATCTCCTTAATAAAGGAAAATATTAGTAGCAATGATTCCCTATTAATATAAGGCAATGCTAGACTTTAATGTAAAGGCAGACCTTAATTAAATTAAAAAGCAATTATCATTAATAATTAAGGAAAAAAAGTCAGCGTTAGGTTTGAAAGGAGGTGTCCTTTACCAAGGAAAGAATGTTAGTGGAAAGAGGTGACTCTTCTGCCACCAATGAAGATATTTAAGGGAAAATCAAACCATTTGTGGGGGGCATCAATGGGGATCAATCAAGCAAATTGGAAACAAGAGAAATAGGGATTGGAAATTATAAGAGATCTATTGGATTAAATATTATTAGCAAGAATATATTTGGGGAGTAAGTTTTAATATAATTATATATAGTAATTATTGTAAGTTTTAAATTTGATTATACACTTACACACATGTGATCGTGCAATAATGATGCTTGCAACAATTATTGATCCTTATAAGTAATTATCATTCTTCCTTTATTATGAATATGGATAATAGATTTGTATAATAATCTATTTGGAATTTAGAGAAGTGATTGCAAAAGAGGAAAGTCGATCAACCTTTCGAGTTCACAAGAGGTGAAGGCCTGACAAATCCACCATCAAGTACAACACCCATAGGTGGTTAAGCCTTATGGGTCGGGAGGCATATGTGCACGCTTAGGCTTGGCTGAAGGGAGGTAGTCTTCATACTCTTATCAAACACACCACCCATAGGGGGTTAAGCCTTGTGGACTCGGAGGCTTATTAATGCTCTTGGACTTGATCTTGGAGGACGACCAACCTCCAAGGTGGATTGAGGGATGGAAGGGCAACCCACCTTCTATGCTCTTGCAGTACAAGGGTGACCAACCTTGAGACCGCAGTTTGCAAACATTTCAACGAATTCCTAATAAGATTATTATGGGAATCCATATTGGAATGGCTATTGCATTAATTAGAACTTTGATGTGACTAATGTGCATGTATATCATCATGTTTACTAATGACTATATATATATATATATATATATATATATATATATATATTCTCATGGATTATGAGCTAATGTCAATTTTTAGTGACTAGTATTGTGTGCATGAGGTAAACCAGGATTTATATCTTATAAAGGGAATTTCAATAGGTAAATTTATAATCTAAAAAGTATTACATTTCTTATTTTGGATTCACATTGTGGTTTTAGGGCAAAATCTAGGAATATCCCAAATAGGGGACATTACACAATGATAGCGAAACTGAGTGTTAGTTGGTAAAGTTCAATTCTAGGTCAAAGACGTAATTATTCCCTTATGGTGATTCAATTCTCCTAGGATTTGAATGCAACATTGCAGTTATTGATGTAGAGCATTTTCTCCCATCAACAAGACAAGATGTGCAATTGTGGTGAAATGTTGTAGAATCTATGGCAATTGGAAATAATTGGAATGTGAATGAGAACTTGCAAACAAATAAATCAAGTAAAAATATTTTTGTGTAATGTAAGATTGCTCTTACACCCCTGGGATGCTCATACATCAAACACCTAGGATTATTTTAAAAGTTAGTTCCTCACTTTTAGATGGCTAGAGGGAAATCAAGATAGTTTACCTTAGCCTTTGAAATCCATGATGAGTCTTCTTAAAGCCTTCCTCTCCATCTCAACAATACTCCTCATATTGTTTGTTCCTCATGCTTCTCTCAATCCTATTGTTCTAAGTTACCTCAATCTCCACTTTGGCCAGTTGAAGTATCTGATTTTCCTAGTGTACTTCCAAGTTACTATACTCCTCTTCCTAATATTGACACAAATTTATAATTTTGAAGACTAGTGATCTGCCCAATCCTTTTGGTAACTCTACTTCATATGCATTTCTTGAATCAAACTTCTTGATGATTTTGGAAAGAGCAAACTTCTTCCTCTTCAACTTATTGTATGTCTCTACTAAAAATATTTTCCTCCTAAGGTACACCATTACTTTATCTTCAACTACAAACTCCTTTTGTCTTCTTTTCTTATCAACTTCCTCTTTATATCTATCATTCATCTTCTTCAAGTTACTTCTTACTTCTATATGCACTTCATATGTTTTGCAAATTCTTCTACTTTTGCACTCATCTTTTCTTTATTACTAATGTCTCTCAATTCTGATACATTTCTTGGGCTACTACCATAGGCAACCACAAATAGTGTTTTTCTTGTACTCCTACTTATTGAATTATTATATAAAAACTCTATTTGTGCTAGTACCATGTCCCAATTCATTGATTTTTCTTGAACCAAACATATCAGTAACCTAAACTTATGTTCACAATTTTTGTCTATCCATTGGTCTATGGGTGATATGTTGAATTGAATTTAAATTTTTTCCTCATCTTCCATTAGTTCTTTCAAAAATAGCTAACTAATTTCATATCCTTTTAGAAACAAACAATACTTTTTGGGAACTCGCATAATCTTATTACTTTTAAAAAAAAAATTGGCCACATGTACAAATCATTGTTCCTTTTACATGGAATGCAATATGTCATCTTGAAAAATCTATCCACAACTACAAACAATCTCAATACAAAATCAATATTCATATCTTCTCAAGGTTTCTTTGGAACTAGTAATGGTTGATATAAACCAACATTTTGATTGCTCCCCTTTGTGACTTGATAAGTTGTGCAACCTTGAACAAATGTTCTCATATCCTTATATATTTGTGGCAAAATATAACTCATTTACCAATGCTACTGTTTTATCTACCCCAAAATGTTTTGCTAAATTGTCTTTATGCTTCTATTTAATCAATTATTGTCTCATTGAGCTTCTTGGAATGCACAATTGATTACCTTTAAACATATCATTTTGAATGAAATAGTCCAACCACTTACTTCTACCCATGCTCATAGATTCATTACATGATTTCTATGCCTTCGCAAAATCAATATCAATCTCATACAAATGTTTCAACTCATCAAATCCAACTACCTCTACTCTCATTTTTGTTAGTAAATTTTATCTCCTGCTCAACACATTTGCAACTTTGTTTAATTTTTCACTTTTATGCTTCAATGAAAAATATAACTTTGCATGAACTCAATCCACCTCATGTGTCTTTGGTTCAACTTACCTTGACTATTCAAGTATTGCAAACCTTGATTATCAATGTGCAACACATATTCCTTTGGCAATAACTAATGCTTCTAGTTCAATGTTGGGATTATGATGGAGAATTTCAATCATAGACTGAATATCTCCTCATTGCATGATTTCACTAAAAAAAGCCATAGTTCCAGCTCAACATTGCATTTTCATTTGCATCACAATCAACTTGAAATACCTTTTTCAAAATTGGCAATGCTAAGATTGACTATTCAATCACCTTCTCTAGAAACTCAAAATTCATATTTTCTCATATTAACCACTTAAATTCCTTATCTCTCTTTGTTGTCTCTATTAATAATGCACAAATACTACTAATTTTTTTGATGAATTTTGTATGGAAATTTGCCAAACCATGAAAAGATTTTACCTCCCTAATAGTTGTTGGTGCAGGCCACTCAATTATTGCTTTGAATTTCTTTGGATCCATCTTTAATCCTTCAGTTAAGATTACATATTCCAAGTATAATAGTTTTTATTATGAAGCTACATTCCTTTACATTGATCAACAACTTCTCTTCCCTCAATCTTTGCAATGTTAATTTGACATGCTATAGGTGCTCATCCCTAGTCTTATTGAAAATTGAGATATTGAATCCATGTAGAGAAATCACAAATTTATCCAAAAATTGCTTTAATACCTCATTCATCAACTTCCACAAATATACTTGGTGCACTAGTTAACCCAAAGGGCATAGCCAACCATTCATATAGTCCTTCATTTGTCTTGAATGTAGTTTTCCACTCATCTCATTCTATGATTTTGATATGATGATATTTTCTCTTTAAATCAATCTTAGTAAAATACTTTACTCCACTCAAAAGGTCCATGATGTCATCTATCCTTGGCAATGGGAACATGTACTTATTTTGTTTATTGCCTTGGAGTCTATCCACATACTCCATTCATCATCTTTCTTAGGTAACAATATTGTGGGTATTGTATAAGGGGTTAAACTCTGTTTGATTAGTCCTTAAAATGCAACAAAACATGGACTTGCCAATTCAACTCTTCATTTTCTATTTGTGTCATCTTATGTGCCACCTTATTTAACAAGCTCGCCCTTTGAATTAGATCCATGTGGTGATTGATAGTTCATATCAGTGGTAATCCACATGCAATATTATTTATATGGTATCCTTGTACTCTTTCAACAATTCTGCAACTGTATCCTATAGTATCTCCCTTGTATCTATGGTGATGCTTGTTGTGCTTGGATTGCTAGTACCTTAGGAATCAATGCAAAACAAATGTTCTCGTGCTTCAAGCCTCCATGATTTTCTTCCACCCACTAAACAAAATTTGGCACTACTATAGACAACTTATTTCTTTCAACATAATTAAACAATGTCTCTTACCTTTCATTGTTAGGTTGTAAGCATTCACTCTTCAATTATTTATAACACTTTTGTCAAATTTCCATGGTCTCTCTAACAACAAACAACACACATTCATTTGTAGCTACACAAAAATTCATCATGGTATGTACCTATCTTGAATTTGATCCAACATTGCCCTTTCACCAATACCCTATTTTATTTTTGCAACTAAGTAATCCTATATGGTTTAGGATGTTTTAGCCTTTCCAATTTTAGTTTGTCAACTATCTCTTCTGAAATCAAATGATTTATATTGCTATTGTCTATGACAACTTTACAACACTTCCCTCCTAATTTGCATATTACTTGAACAACTTCTTTCTTTGCATTGGTTTGTCCCTAATAATCATGTTTCAATAGATTTCTCCTTGTAGCAAGTGATTCACTTCTTTTGGGTTCATCCATTGAGTTTTAAGCTTTCTAAGTTTTCTCATCAACATGTGTAGCTCACTCTCCTATCTAGGCTTTTACTAAGGCTCCCTTAACCTTGGTGACCTTCAAACGCTTGATGTCCTTCTCCATATCGATTTTTTTTTTCCCTCGAAGGGCCTCCCATCACCTCCACTATATCTCCCTTGGCCTCTTTGATACCATTAGTTTTGTTATTGTGGTATAGATTTCTATCATCCCTCTCCTTACATTACAAATTGCTTCCTTATTGTTGTGGTGGGAATTACTACCTCCTTATAGTATGAGTTATTAGTCTTAGGATCCTCCACATATGGGCTCCTATTGTTGCGGTGAAATCTAATTAGATCCTAGAACCTTCCTTCTCTACCATTGGTAGTTCTGCCTATCATTAAATCTTTTGTTCAACTTATTTTATGTAGTCAAGGTCATCTAGTATGCTTCCTCCATTGTCTAGATATTTAACACACTCAATACCTCCTAGAATAACTCTCTCGAACCATTCATTTATCTTTCCATTTTCTTTGCTCCATCATGATGTCTAAAAGGATTGTTAGCCTATATTATTCTTTAGTGTGGTCTTTCATAGTCATATCCTTTTGCTTTAGATTGTGCAATTCCTTTTGTAGAATTAGTTGATAATATGCAATAATGCACCTAGATATCAATTTCTTCACCATATTGTCCCATTTCCAAATGCTAGGTTTACATTTCCTATTTCTTTCCAATTGAAAATCTTTCCACCAAATGATAACATTACCCTTCAATTTAGTTTTAGCAAATTTTATGCTATTCAAGGCCTTATATATTTATACTCAAAATGTTCTTCAAAATTAATTATCTACTCCATCAACTCTTTGGGATTTATACTTCCAATATAATTTGGATCACCCACTATAGTTTTCTTACCAATACTTGATATAGCCTTCAACATCCTTTCTTCCTTGGATTCTTCACTTTTTCTTTTCTCATTCGAGCCAACTTCATGTTCTTCATCACTTTCATCAATACTAGGGTTAGGGTGCTTGTAAAAGAAATAGAGCATGATACTATTCTATTAGATATCAAGACACTGATTATAAAGAAGTCCATCTCCTTATATAGAGTCTATAAATGAAACAAAAAAAATGAACATGTAACATGACATGCAATAAATTCTAATAAGAAATAAAATTAAATCACTCAAGTTACCATGGTGAATTTATTACAAAGGTAAGCCTTATCTTCTAATACCTCATCTTAAGGCTTATTGCACTAAAAACAAAGCATACAAACATAATGAATAACAACTAAAATAAATAGAACCATTAGTTCTAGATATAAGATTTCATTTGAAAATAGTATATAGACTAGGTAGAACTCCATCACATTTCCCATAATGGTGCAACTCTTCTCGAGTTTTCATATTATCACCTCTCATGTAAGGTTTTAAGTTCTTCATCCCCATCCTTGTTTCAATTAGAAGGTTGATGATTTGGTCCAACCTATCATTTTACTCATTGTTGCTTGGTCCACCGTGGTCATTGTTCCTAGTTTACACCATGGTTGGTTATGAAATGACATGCGTCAATTTTTACATCTTAGCATAGTTAGACAAAGGCCCAGTGTTAAACCTAAAGCTCTGATACCAAGTGCAAGGTTCTAAACCCTAGACAATCTCACATAAATAAATAGGAACTCATTTTTACATAAATATAGAAATGAAATGAAACATATTAAATATATACAAATGACAAATTACATCTCACATGTAAAAGTGTCTAATCTAGAGTGTTAAGTACAAGAAATATGATACATCATCACATGAATTACAATCTAGTCAAGTATTTTAGAGTACACGATATAATTATTGACATGCAATTTGATCTCTAATTATATTTGTCAATTTCATGCCATATTTAATGCACATGCAATACTATTTTCAATTTCATGCAATATTTAATGTACATGCAATACTATTTACAATTTCATGCAATACTAACTAATTTTTGATGTCATGCAAGTTAAATCCATAAGAACTAGTTCATAACATATGATGCATATTTGTACCATTATTTTTACATAATTATATGTATACCCACACACACACATGTCTATACATACATATATATACATACATACATATACATACACACATGTACACACACACACACACACACACACACATATATATATAGAGTATGCATATATACAACTATGACTATGCTTCTGATATGCTGATTAGAGATAAAAGAATCAAATTCATAACAATTAAATGACAGTTTCATATATATTCAGTTTGGAATCATCACAACAGAAATAAATTGTTTACTAGTAATGACTCCATAACAAATACACTAAAATCATATACTACTGTTGTAGTTGCTGAGTCTATGGAATGTCATAGTGGTTTAATAACAACAAGAATTCCTATATGTCTACAGTCACAATCTGTTCTTCAATTAGATATATTACTCATAATATATATACACACATAAACATATATATACATACATATATATATACACACAATACTAATCACTAGAAATTGACATTAACTCATAAGCCATGAGAATATATATATATCTCACAACATGCATCTCAATTATTTCTACATCAATAATCATTACACAGGCATGCATGACTATTATTTCTACCTTCTTCGTAAATATCATGCAGATTTTTAGACACAATCGTGAATATATGTGGAGCATGGTCGATGCTCTGGTTCAAGCGTTGCAAGCGAATCATTATGAGGGTCAAACTCAATGGTTTCTGGAGCCTAAATGTTTTACAACATCCGCGGATTTAAGGGAGTCGACAGGGCATACACTCATATACATGCTACCAAAAATCTCCTTCACAATATATTCATAAATCTCATAACCAAAAATATCAAAAAATTAAATACCTGGTAAAACTCTCGAATTGAATAATTATTTACTTTAGATCTTTCAACAAATCTTGGTCCCTTGCTCTGCATAGTATCTCCAATCCTCCTCAGTCGCTGATATTCCACAATCTTTGCCAATGCTGCCCACTCCTTGGTCGCTGCTAATTACATCTCCAACAATCATGTTTTTCCCTTGTTGAGCTCTCCCTTTTGAAGTTTTTTCATATTCTAAAAAAATGCTCAACCTCAGTCTCTATCTTTAGAACTGAATGTTCACCTCTTGCATGATTTATCATGCATATTATTTGAATTTTAAACTTATTTAGTTATAATAAAATTATTTCATTTTATTTAGTTTTTCTTTTAATAACAATCAGCAGATAATCTAAACTTTTAAAAAAAAAAATTAGTTATTATATATATATATATATATATATATTAAGATTTATCATGATCAAACATTTGAAAATAAAATCTTTTATTTTCCTAGTTAAGTTAATTTTGCAAAGAAAATATCCATAAAACATACTCATCATTTAAATCATAACATACAAATGATGTATTCACAATGGGATCACAAACATACACAATGCAAGATGAATGCAACTATGTGAGTGTGTGCGTATGATTTCCATTATGCTGCCTATTGTCAGGCAGCTAGGTCATCTCTACCTCAACCATATTCTTTCCTTCAATCTGTTACTAGACTTATTTGCATTCAATATATTATCAATAGGTTAGTCCATAAAACCATAATCAATTTAATCAAAATATTCACTTCATAATAATTCATCATTTTAATCACAATAATCATGCATTTTAAGATATCATGTAATTTATCATCCATGAAAATACATTAATCACATATTGTTCAATGGTCTCATCCAGTTCCATTTAAATTATCAAAAAAAGTTTATGCAAGCAAAATCAAGATGTAACATCTTCAAACTCCTAAATTATTGGCAAACAATCAATGTTGAGCAATATGTACAATTTTCTATCAAGTTTTATCATAACCTTTCTGAGGGTATGGACTATTTGGGCACCCATCCATATTGAGCTTCATCTACATAGGTTCCTTCTATCTTAAATGTGTAGGCTTATTTAACATGCATAAACAACAAACTCTTCACCATTGCTAGCATCTAGAGGATCTTCAACAATGGCTACATTAGTTGTATATATATAACATGCTTGATTCCTATTGCCTTATAAGCAATGCTCATTTTGTAGATAATGACAAAGTGTATCTCCATCAAAATTCTTGTAGTAAAAGTGACTAGTAAGATCTTGTTACATTTCTTCATCTTCTTCCTCCAAAACCTCCAATAGCATAAGCCAATTTATATAAATTCATCTACAACATTGTCATCAAAATTAACCATTTTATAATTAGCTACCATCTAATCAAGGTCATCATGTTGAAATTGTGCCATCTTGTACTTCTTTAGAAAAAACCTCAATTAAATCCTTCACACAAAATTTCACGCTCCTTCACACTACAAAGATTCACACTCCTTCACATTAAAAATATGCCAAAATAAACCCTCGCCATTGATTTTATTTGTTTTGGCCGTGGTTTTGATAAGACTGTAACACAAAAACTATTTAAATATTTGCATAATGCTTACAAAATCTATCTAACCTTAGTTGCAAATTTTTGAAAGCTCTAGCCATCAAAACAAATTGGTCACAAAACCCTAGATTCACGTAAGTTTGGAACATAGGAACAATTATGTTTGACACATAAAATTTGTGATTTTAAAAAGAAATTCATTGTAATTTGCAGAAGCAATGAAATATATGATTTCTCAACTAAATTTTGGTGCTATTTTTGGTGGACATAAACCCATGATTTCTTTAAAAACAACCATGCCTTTGAATATAAATAGTTGTGATCTTTTAGACTTAAGTCCTTAATATTTTCTTCATTAAAAAATCCATAATTCTCCTCAAAAACTACTCTCAACTATCCTTAATTATGGTGTTGGATTTTTCCCTCAAATAAAACCTATGCGAAAAAATCATGATTTATTGCTTGCAAATCTTGGAAGAATATTCAATCTTTCCCACAATTTTAGATGGAAACTCCTTTTCACAGGATTTCGTGCTTTAACAACATCTTGTAAAAATAAATAAAACACTACATTACTATATGAGATATCAAAATATCAATTATAAAGAGGTTCATCTGTTTATATAGAGTCCAAAATTGGAATGGATAACCATGACAAAATATAATGGATACACAAGACACGACATAGATTTTGAAAAGCAATCATTTAATTAAACCACTTAAGTCACTATAGTGACTTTATTACATTTATGTTTCTTTGTTGCTTTATGTTTCCTGCTGGGTGTAGGTTTCTTTTAGGTTGTTTTGCTGTTTTGTGTCTGTTGGGTTGTTGCTAGTGGTTTTTTATAATTTCCATTCATGCAACATTATGTATCTATTGGTGTAAAGGTTTTCAGGGCCCCTTCAAAACCTATTTTCCCCTTATAATAAAGATTTTATTACATTTAGGTAAGCCTTATCTTCTAATAAGGGTCCCTTTTGCATTCTTCTTCAAAAGAATCAATTCATATCTTCATATTCTTCATCATCTCAAACATCTCTTCCATCCTACTAGTGACATTAACAATACCATGTCCTCTTTGTGGCGACATCTTGTATTTGGTGTAAATTGCCCTAGGTCAATGATATCTCAATAATCACTCTTGCAAACTACCTCACCATTGGTGCTTTTCTTACAATCTTCTTGTGGACTACCTTAGTTTGATGATATGTTTACAACCAATTCAAGTAATGCATGAATCTTCTACCCAAAATTATCTTGTTGGAATATTTAAAATCACTCTCTTTACATTTATCAACCTCATATCACGATTCATGAATCTTGCACTAGATCAATCAACGCTCATTGTCAATTTTCTCTCTCCCCATTTTTTACCAAACTCATTCTAAAAAAGTTGCTTGACTTGCCTTGGTACCACTTGATGTAGTCATGGATAGAGGCTCCAATAAAGGATTATCCAACTGTGCAACCAAATGACTAAACACACAACCAAACTTAATGGAACAAAAAATATCAATATATTCTTTATTCATTCATAGTCACAATAGAATTACAATTTGCTGTGCACAATGAAATTCCAACATATTAGGCCTCAACCATTTGATTGCAAATGGGGAAATTACAAAATTCGAAAGATATTGCAATACAATGTCATATCAACTAAGCTATCTTTTATTTTATTTGTTGTCTTTTAATGATCTTTCATAATGTTTATATATCTTCTTGTCTTACGAATGATCTTAGTTGGTCGTGAGGTGGCACAAAGCTCAATGCATCATGAAATATGTGGTCGACCAAGTGTGTAAATAAATCTTTTGGAATGAAATTAGTGATGCAATGCATCTTGATGTGGTTCACACCATAAGCTCCTTTAGGTCTAATGTACTTGGGAATTTGTATTGCTATTTACTCAAGCTTCAAAAAGTTCTTGTAAGAATGAAATTGAGTATTGGTAAATATTTATTGTGGTTCAGAGACCTAATTATTCTTTTGTGGTGATACAATTCTTCTAGGGTTTTAATGCAATATTGTAGGATTAATGTAGAACATATACTCCCAGCTACGAGATGAGATGTGCAACTATAGTGAAATGTGATAGAATTTTCTATAATTGAAAATATTTGAAATGTGAATGAAAATTGCAAACAAGCAAAGTCAAATAAAATAATTTTGGATGATGCAAAATTTCTCTTAGACCCTTAGGATGCTCTAGCATCATATAAATACAAAAGAGCTAAATAAAAATAGGGAAAATTCCCACCTTAGGCTACATAGAAAATAAAAACTAAAGAATATAGCTAAAATCCTAATGAAGAAGATACTTGGTTGCTAGCATTATCGTGCTCACGTCACCTCCAATTACAAACACCCAAACTAACATTAACTACACTACTTGAAGCCCAACCAACAACCATACCATCACCACCACCCAAATCACCACCAACATCGTCTTGTACTGATTTAACACTAACTAAAGTGCTATCTCTTCTAAAAATAGAAAATAGAATGTTGTGAATGACTGCTTCCCTCTATTGCACTGGAACTAGATAAAGACTATTTAGGGAAGGAAAAGTGTAGACATTCACAACCTTTAATGCATCCTCATTATGATCCACCAAAAAATGTACTACCACCTTTCATAGGTCTAGATAAAAAGCTTACATAAGCTCAATCACTTACTTGAAAAAAGAAGAATTGCTTTTGGAATTCATGCCCATACATCCACTCAAGACTGACATGGACTATGATTTATCAATTTTTTTTATCTCTCCAAATCTTACATAAAATAAATCAAATCCAACACCACCTACTTATGCATCTTAGCCAATAGAATTATCAGTGCCATTTTCTCTAACATTTCCTTCATAATTGATTCTTACTCTACATCATAAACCTAGGCTAATCCTACAGAGGAGGGAAGTGCTTATTTCTATAGCTCAACTTTATTGAATATTTTTTAGAGGGGTATATGGCCCAAAAAAATTATTTATATGTGACAGTTGGGGAATGCAATGAAGTTTCAAGATGGATGTGATAAGAGAGCTTCACCCTTGGAGAATGGAAAGGGAACCAAAATATTTCCAAACTTTCACCCTATGACCATCCCTAATAGCTACCTCCCAATAGTCACATCCCTTGTATTCTCATTAGCTAATGTAGGAGGGTTGAGCTTCATAGAGGTTAGGAATAATACTAAGATGAGATTTCCCATCTAGGAGTTCAACTTGAAGTTTGTTAAAGGGACATCTCCAAGATACCACATGAAGTTGTTCATAATTAGGCCTTGAGATGAAACCATATAGTTCCAAATAATTGAAACCTTTGGAAGATCACCCTCGACAAAGAAATATAATGTAGGTTGATCATCTAAGAATTTGAATCTCATTATACAAGACCAAAGAAGATTTCACGAGTCAAGAAAGCACCATGCTAACTTAGTACCCAATGTTAGATTATGGAGTGTTAACAACTACATCTCCTTGATATTTCAAAGGACAAACTTTTCCACAACTAACAAGAGTAAATTTTTGATTGTCATTAGTGCCTTTTGAGAGAAATTTCTTGTAGCTTTTTGAGATTTGAGAAAGAACAAATTTTGCGATATGGAGCATTGAGAAAAGGGAAATAAGGATTGCATAGGTAACCACTTTAATCTTGAGGAACATGATAGCCCAATAACCATTTTCTAGGAGAATATGCGTCCCTAGACATGATCAAGAGTTCTATGCCATAAGGAAGCTTGACAAAAACGAACAAACAATGAGATCCCTAAATATTTGCTAGGGAGGTTGAGTGAAATGTTAAGAGTTCATAAATTTTGATCTAAGTGTGAGGTGCCAAATTAGATTTTTTTATTTCTCATTAATGAGCCACCTTACCATTGTGTCATAGCTCTCTAAATTTTTCTTGAAGGATGAAGCTTTTGTAACTAAGGATTCCCCCAAAAGTGCAATATCATCTACAAATTGGAGGTGGGTGGTTGGATCTAGAGAAATAAGAGGTTATAAACTTTCAAAAAATGAGCTTTTATAAAACAACCTAGGGCTTCTATTAAAATGATAATAGGTAAGGGGTCTAAGGGCCTTCTTGCATCATACCGCAAGATATAGATACAAACTTGTTGGGATACCATTAAGAAGAACCAATAACTAAGGTCTAGTGATCACATTCAAAATTCACTTAATCAACTCTTGCAAAAAACCAAAATCAGGTAAGACTTTTGAAAGAGAGGGAAAAAACACATGATCATAAGCCTTTATTATGTCAAGTTTGATTACTATAGCTTTCAACATTGAATGGTATAGAGAATGAGGAACCTCATTGGTGATAATAATGCAATCTAAAATTTGCCTCTTAGCCATAAAACTTACTTGTTTTAGAGAATAATCTTAAGAAGGAGCACCTCAAGATGATCAATAATGGCTTATGAAACAATTTTATTGATCGTGTTATAAAGAGAAATAGGTCAAAAAATAAAAAATAAAATAAGAGTTTCATTTTTTGAATGATAGAAATAAAGGTACATTTGAAATATTTGAACAATTTTTTCACATTTAAAGATTGATTTACCACCTCAAGAAGCTTGACCTATAATATCTAAAAATAATTAAATAATTATCCTAAAATCTATTAGGACTATCCACCAAACCTATTTGTTTGTGGGAAATAATCTTAGGAAGGATCACCTTAAGGAATTCAATAATGGCTCATGAAACAATTTTACTAACCATATTATAAAGAACAATAGATCTAAGATCAACACATCTAGAAGAATTGAACTTTTTGGAATAAGAATAATAAGGCTACATTTGAAATATTATATCAAAATTTTCACCTTTATAGATTTAGTTAATGCCTCAAGAAGCCTAACCTCTAGACCATCCCAAAATAATTGAAAAAAGGTAGCTTAAAATCTATTAGGACAGGTGCTTGATCACCCTTCAAGGCCATGAAAACTCCATGAACCTCATCCAAGGTAAACAAAGCTAACAATAACTCATTCTCCTCAGCTGATATAATACTATGAATGCAAGTTAGGATCTAAGAAGATCTATCCCTATCCAACTCCTTAGAAATGAAAAAGATATTTGAAGTAACTAGTTGATTCCTAAGATATAAATTAGGAGATTAGAGAGAGGCCCCTGAAAATGACTTAATTAAAAAAGTGGTTCATTTCTAATGAGGTCCACAATTACAACACAAAAATATTTGATAATATGAAAACCTTCACAAATCTAGAGGTCCCAAAACTTCTAATTCTAATATTTCTCCTCTTGCAAACCAAGGTGCCAATAATCTAGTGCATATTAATATTACATTCCAAAGTGCCAATAATTTAGTGCTGCAAAAAATCAAGAGTATCAAATAAATATAGAGAACGCTTGGTATACATTATTTGTTGTCCAAAATAGTAGCATATTCCATTAAAAATTTCTTCCAAATACCAAATTCTTGTAAATATGAATTTCTAAAAATAATTATGTCATCTACAAATTATTGGTGAGGAGAAGTGGATGAAGAAGTTGGTTTGATTCCAACAAGTGAATGTGTAGCAACCAACATGGAGATATTCCTACTTAAATCTCATCCAAGATTATGAATAAGTAGGGGAAAATAGGATTCACTTATTTGATCCCTCTATTGCTACTAAAAATCCCCTAAGGATGACCATTTATAAGAAAATATTTAACTTACATGTATAAACACACAATTGAATCATTTTTAGCACTTTATCCTTAAACTTTATTAAAAAAAAAATAAATAAATAAGAACTCCCAAGAAACCCTATCACAAGTTTTACAAATATCAAGCTTAAAAATCATACTCTCCTTCTTATTCTTATCCAAAGAGTGTAGAACCTCATGAGAGGAAATGGCAACATCAAGGATTTGATGACTAAGAAAAAACCCTTTTTGATTTTGATATATATCAAACTAAGAAAGGTTGCATTTTTATTACCAAAATCTTGGATAGAAGATCTTTTACACTATGTTATAAAGGCTAATTATGTAAACACCCTTAAATTGGACCCCAAATTAATTTTTTTTTTTTATCTTGCTATAATTTTAATCAAAGTTGTTAAGTTGTATTCATCTGTATAGTTGGGCATCTGTCCATACAAGATAGACATCCATCCATATTGGAAAAACATCCATCCATATATGATAGGTATTCCTCTATCTATTCGAGATAGACATCTATCCATATAGAATGGGTACATACTCAGGCTAGAGACTTAGACTCACCAAGACCAACTAGATCTTGAGTCACTCACTGAAGATTGTATTTCTGTGTTACAAGTGCACCAAATTCACCATATTTCATGAGTACACACACACCTATTGTTAAAATAAATGGATTGAGTTTCACCTTAGAAATTAGGCTAAATCCTCTGGGAGTGAAGAAAATCCTTTTAGGATTTATTTTGAGTACACAATAAATTTATTTTATCTCAATTTTACTTTAGTGATTTATTTTTAAATTTAATCGAGTTATCTATTTGTTTCTTAAGAGTAGTGATTGCTTTATTTAACTTTGGTAAAAGTTGGAAATTCAATCTTTAGAAAATATTTAACCTCACACCTAAAAACCTATATACTAGGAACCTCCTTCATTCATTAAACTTCCTACATACCTAATTCCAAATAGGATCAAAATTTATTATATATTTGGAACTCTAGTTTCTATTCTATTCTTTATGTAATTGTACAAGTGGGTACATAACCCTTTCTAGGGTCTAATTTATTGGATCATTTATTTGTTGATTGCCATCCACTCAAGTGAAACAAGGATGTAATCCAAAATATAAAGATTTACTTGCAATCACCTTAAAATAAGGTGTTTTATGTTTAGTTTTGTAAGTGCGATGATATCATGTTTACCTGAGATGTAAGTATAGGTCTAAGGATGCCTTCTCAATTACTTAGACTTATTATTTTTAGTTTTTCCTTATTCAAAAGGTTATTAGTTTTGCATATTGGGCACGTATAATACCAAGTAGCTAAGATTATTTTCTAAATTAAACATATTAAAATCATTTGGTCCAATTATTACTTTAATCCCAGTTAATATAAATCATGTTAGATCTACACATATGATTAATAAGGTAGTTGTTTGTGATTATAATTATTCAACTAAAATTGTATATGCCTCTACACCATTATGCAAACTTACCATCTACCAGAAGAGAACTATAAAAAATCATACTCATTTATATGCAACTAGTTTGATATAAAGCATAGTAGAATCTACCTAAGATTAGATGAAATAATATCGCAAACCTTAGTTGACTTAATCTAACATACAACTAAAAAGGTTGAAGGAACTATTAAAATATAACAATTTAACAAATCATTTCACATAAATGGATCATAAGTTAAATTTTATCTATATAAAAAATATCTTCTAAATAATCTCTTCCTAATGAAAATAATCCAAATAATGTTACCATATCTACTATATACCATGGTTTCTCATTAAGCACCACAATTAGGAGTATCTCATACCCACTCTTATACTATGTAGAATAGTGGAAAAATGGTGACCATGCAATCTTTTGATATTACATATAATCTATTTGAGAGCAACTAGGTTATAACATACAATACCAACTATTTACTTCCATATTCATTACCTTAAGTGCACCTTTGAATTTATAAGAAAATAATATAGGCCCAAGAGCTAATCTTAACTACTAACTTTACAATTTATTTATGTTTAATATGGAAATAAATATATTTGAAAACTTCTCATTAAGTATTACTCTATAGTAACTACTTACAAGAAATCAAGAGTATTTTAAATACAAAATGATATGGCTAAAGACCTCCATATGTGGACTATGGTTGACTAAATAGACAAATAATAATACAATGAGTCCTTTATTATGATTGAATTGAGACCTATGCCATACCTCTAAGAATATACATATTTTATACTATAGAGATCAACCATGATTAACCAAAAAGTCCTCTTTATTTTATGTGACTATTGTTTGTATTGCAAGGAACCATTCTAATTCTCAAAGGACTATTTTTACAATAGTTACTATGATTTAACTCAATATTTCACAAAATATTAATACCTAATAGAAGAATCTAACTACAAAATCAAGGGGTTATAGTAATATTATTGATTACTCAAATTAAATAAGAAATCCTATAGATTCAATATCAAGAGATTAGAGAAATATAAATGAATATCACATTGATAACTATTGTCATGCAATACTAAGGAATATCAAATTGATAACCGTGGATAACAAATTGCTTTTGATAATATAAGCAACATTTACAGGGGGCTGTACCCTTTACACGAAGAGTCCTTAGGGCCAAAAAGAAACTAGTTCAAACCATGACATGAACTAGGAAAATAAGCTAAATAAAAGGGTGCCAATCCCTTTACAAATAGGAGCCACTAGGGTCCGAAAGAATAGGCCAAATAGGCCACACATAGAAGAAAAATTGACAGAAAGCCATCGAACAACAAACGAGGAGTAGACAACCCCAGAACCTGAGGGGACTAATATGACTCCCTTAACCCTAGGCCGCAAAGTAGTAAAAAAATTAGGGAGTCCCTTCTTCTTTCTCTGCAAAATAGACCAGGAAGACTCGAAATCAAAGTCCATCGAGTGAGGCGAGAGGGGTGGATCCTCAACATACACCATGCGCAATGAGCCCCCACGTATCAAGGGAACCAACATCGTAGAAGAGGATTAGGAACATTCAAAGGACCAACAAAGGTGTTCATCAAGGGTCGGGTAGAATTTGACTGAACAAAGACATCAATTCGAGGCATCAACGATTCCACAAAAGGGATATCCAGTAGAGGATCCTAGGGAGACACAGTCTCCTTGGATGTATCAACCAAGGAAGGGCTGTCCTCCTTGGAGGAACCATCCAAAGAGGAAGCACCCATTGTGAGATGGTTTGTGAGAGCATCCTTCCACCGGGTAGTTGTGCCCTTGCTGCGAGCATGAGGAAAGCTAGAGGCCATATGAACAATGGAGAAACATGTAGTGACCCTCCTGATGATGTTTCTATTTTAGTTGTTTGAGTTGTTGTTAGTTGTTAGTTTGCTTTTGAGACTATGTTACTATATGCATTATGTCATGGTTTACATGATCAGTTATGACACTTAGTTGATGATACACTTTACTTATGATGTTCTGTTTACTTTCATGAGATAACATAAATTATGATGGTATATGTTGTTCTGTAATTATTATGATGATACTATGATGTGATTTATTTTAGATGCTATGTCTTACGTTAGTTTGGTGAAGAAGACGGTTAAGCAGTACTCATCCATGAGTGCCCTGCTACGCCGCAATTCTTCTTCACAGTGTGTCTTCTATATATATGTTGTTATTGTTGATTGTGCAGTGTGATGCATTTTTCAGGTACAGGCATCGACTCCACCTGCTTCATTAGATCTGAGCATGCCAAGACCTAATGGAATTCGTTGATGAGAGATAGTTTAGTCCTTTGTGATGAACCATCGTTTTGAAAAGAACGAGTATCGTTTGTTACCTACTTGTCTTGTTTACGTCCATCCCAGGGCAAGTATTTGTTGTTCTGTTTTGTCATTCTATGTCTGTCATGATTGGTATTGATTTGCTTAAATTAATTTAATGGTTTAATTGTATGTATTGAATTTATCTGTGATTAATTGCTTAATCAAAATTAAGGTCATGAATTATCATATTTAAATTGAATGAATATTTTAATGATTAGAGGAAATAGTTTATTTAAAGATGATTAAAATATAATATTTTGGAAGAATAATTAGTTGTAGTTATTATGAATGTGCAACTTGAATGTTTTCAAAACTGGCAAATTCTAACAAGTAGTTGTGGATGAAAGTTTGAAAAATACCCGTGTTTTGAATGTGATGTTTGAAAAGTCAGAACTTGTTGATCAATAACATGCAATCTGTCAATTAAGAGGTGTGAATTGCATTTTAATTATAAATCAATGTTTAAGCATGGGATGCAATATATTTTGGCACATGACAATTGGTTTTGGCTATAGGTTGTTTTCACGACAATATATTTGGGAATAAGCTATTTTGATTCTCTGTGTGATTGGTGTTGGAAAGATTGCACATTGTGAATTCTGAGGTTTGATTGTGCTGGAAAGGATACAAAATCTGATAACCTTTGTTTGGCTTCACTCTCTGTCAAAATTTGAGAAAGCGCACCAGGTTTTCTTCTATGTTATTATGTTTCATTTTTGAAATTCGATACTTATAAATGTTGTTATAGTAATGATTTTCTTGTATGTCGGAAACCCGTTTGCTAATTAACCTACACAAATAACAGTTTATGAATAAATCAAAGAAAAAAAATAAAGTGAGGGAAAATTATGGAAGCCTAAATTTGAGATTCTTAAATTAAAATTGAATGTCTTGATTTCATGTCGGCTTTGTACGTGTTGATCCATTCTCAAAAAAACTCCCCACATGATTACCTTTCAAGATTTATTTGCTTCAAATTTATAGTAATTTCTCATTCCTTAATGTTCATTACATGATCAGTCGGGTGTTTTGCACTGAGTATGTTTGGTTGTTTCCTTTACTCATATTATTCCTTCTCTTTGGCGCATGCAAACTTGAAATTTGAAACTGTCATTGTTCTATGGTAACCATTGATTACCAGATCAAAGGATAATTGTAGGGTGATGCCTGATCTACACTGCATATACATGATTTGTTTTATCATCATATGCAAATATAATCAAGATTCCTCCTATCGAATAGTGTCTATCCTCCACATCAAGTCTACGGTCAAATCGTTTTCTCTTATGGATCATTACTCTGTTGGAAATGGCAGGGGTGCAAATAAGATAGAAACAGTGCTTTGACAGGATGAACAGACATAAAATAACATAGAGAATGCACTCCGACAACAGAACTAAACAAACATAAAAAGATTTAAATATATATTCCTTGCTTTCTTCAAAATACAAAAACTTAGAGGAAATTCTCTGATTTGCATGAACAAAATAAAACTAAACTACTTGGACAGATGTCCAATACAATATGGTGTTGCTCTCACACCGAAAAAACATAAAACTGCCACACTCCTGTAGCTACAGCTGTCAGTGTGCTGCGTTTACTAACATTCCTTCTGTGCTACTGCTGTCGCCTTACTTTCTGCTGAACATTCTTCTTGTTGCTACCACAGGCTTGACTTCAAAAAACTTTATTCTTCTAACCCTGACTCCAACGAATGCAATCCTTTTTGTCTTACTTGTTTTCAGCTCATGAGAATGAGCGCTTCTTTCAAATTTCAAATTGACCTACTACAATAATTGCTGCAAGTATTCGTTGGCTGCTTCAAGCTAAAAAATGAGCGCACTAATTTGAATTCAAATATATCTACCAAATTTATTGTTGGGGGAATATGATGGTTGCAAGTAGAAAGAACATCTTTTGACGTGGGTGCTGACAGCCAGGTCTACTGATTGCAGAATAATAAGTATTCTAACACTCCCCCTTAATCTGCAAGTCAACTATCACTTTGATGTTTCTTTTCGGAGCTGATCTCCGAAGCTATCTACAATGCCAAGCCTATCTCTTAGGTGTCCAAAACTATCCTTAGGCAATGCCTTGGTGAAGATGTCGGCGAGCTGCTACTTGGATATGCAATACTGTAATTCTATCTCACCTTGTTCTACCAACTCTATGAAGTGATAACGAATCTCAATGTGTTTGCTTCATCCATGGAAGACCGAATTCTTTGTCAGTGCTATGGAGGATACATTGTCACAATGTATTACTATGCTGTCATCTTCTTGTTGCTGTAAATCTGCAAGGATTCTTCTCAACCAAATAGCCTGACAAGCTGCTGCATTTGCTGCTATGTATTCTGCTTCGGCTGTGCTGAGAGAGACAATCAACTTCTTCTTTGATGCCCATGAGATTGCACCCGATCCCATGTTGAAGACATATCCTGATGTGCTCTTCCTATCATCCACATTTCCTGCCCAATCACTATCTGTGAAACCATCCAACTTGAACTCATTAGATGCTGCATACAAAATGCCATAACTAGTTGTTCCATTGACATACCTCAAAATCCTCTTTCCTGCTTGCCAATGTGTGTCCTTAGGTTCCTCCATGAACCTAGATATCAAACTTACAACAGACATCAAATCAGGCCTAGTTGATGTCAAATACATCAAACTTCTAACCATACTCTTGTAGAGGGTTGGGTTCACATCCTTACTGCTGTCAATCTTGCGCAGTTTCAGACCTGTTACTATTGGTGTGGGGGTAAGTTTGCTGTTATGCATTTTGAACCTCCTTAAAATCTGTTTGGCATAATTAGATTGAGAAATAAAAATGCCATGCATTGTTTGCTGAACTTCTATCCCAAGAAAATACTTAAACAAACCTAGATCCGTCATCTCAAATTCATTTTTCATCACTTCTTTAAAATGAGAAATTCTGTTGTCAGTGTTACCAGTAAAAATAAGATCATCTACATACAAAATTGCAATTAAAATGTCACCTTGTATTGCTTTGATGTAGAGTGTGGGTTCGCTGCTACTCTTGCTAAACCCATTGCTCAACAAATAGGCATCTATTCTGTTGTACCACGCCTGAGATGCTTGTTTCAGCCCATAAAGAGCTTTCCGGAGCCTATACACTTTTTCTTCTTGACCTAGGACTTCATATCTAGGTGGCTGCTCCACATATACCTCCTCCTTCAGCACCTCGTTTAAGAAGGTTGACTTTACATCCATATGATACACTTTCCACTGATGCTGTGTTGCAACTGCTATGAATGTACGCACTGTTTCCAGCCTTACAACTAGTGCATATGTCTCATCATAATCAATACCAAGTTGTTGTTTGTACCCTTTCACAACTAACCTTACCTTGTGTCTTTCAATCTTGCCTTCAGCTGTACACTTGGTCTTATAGACCCACTTCACTCCAACCACTTGTTTACCCTTAGGTAAATCGGTCAAGTCCCATGTTTTATTTCTTTCTATAGCATCCAACTCTTCATCCATGGCCTTACACCACTTCTCTTATTTCACTGCTTCCTCAAAGTGTGTTGGATCACTATAGGAGAATAGTGCAAAATCCAAATTTTCATGAAAATCAACATACCTTGTGCTGTTTATAAATCTCCCTTACACTTTTTGTTTTTCTTGGCATCAATGATGCGAGTGTAGGGTCTGATTTTTCTTTTGAGCTACTGTAACTCTGATTCCTGGAGCTTTTGTACTGCTGACTGTCAGAGCTACTGCTCTGTTGAATTCTAGAGTTGATAGGCTACTGTCTCTGTCCAAAACTATTGTTCTGTTGAACACTGCCAGAACTGTTACTGCTCTGCTGCACATCACCGAAGCTGCTATTTTCCAAAGCTCTACGGTAGTTTCTCTCTAATCTATTTCTTTCTTGAGCTCCCCCTATGTTTCTATCATTTGGATCTTCTTCATCATCTAAGGGTATTGTAACTGAAATACCCGTGGTGTCATCCACCGATCCATCCCATGCTTCATTCTCAATAAAATTAACATCTCTACTTATCACAAAATTCTTGGTAATGGGATTGTACAATTTATAGGCTTTTGATTCCTCACTATAGCCTATGAAGATACATTTCTCTCCTTTGTCATCAAATTTCTGCCTCTTCTCTTTTGGTACGAATGCGTATGCCACACACCCAAAAATACTTAGGTGCTCAACACTCCATTTGCTATTAGTCCACGCCTCTTGTGGAATCTTATCACGAACAACCTTTGTGGGGCACCTATTTAGTATATAGATTGCTATTGCTACTACTTCTCCCCAAAATATGTGTGACAACCCTTTGGATTTTAGCATACTTGCCGCCATTTCTTGAATGGTCATATTTTTCCTCTCAGCCACTCCATTTTGCTGTGGAGTATACCTAGTTGTGAATTGTTTGTGAATGCCCTCATTCCTACAAAAAATAAAAAATTAATTGGAGATGTATTCTCCCCCTCTATTTGTCCTAAGGGCTTTGATATAGTGACCACTCTCCTTCTCAACTGCTGCCTTAAACCATTTAAACTTCTCAAAGGCTTCCAATTTGTTTTTCAAGAAATAGACCCATATTTTTTTGCTATAGTCATCTATGAAAGTCATGAAATATGTGTTTCCTCCTAATGTGGGGGTTTTCATGGGTCCACATAAATCTAAGTGCACTAACTCTAGCGGTGCTTTTTCTCTCCTAGAATACCTAGATTGAAATGGCTGCCTATGATGTTTTCCTAAAATGCAAGCCTCACACTTGCCATCGGGTTCTACAATAGATGATAAACCCCTAACCATTTCTTTCCTAGATAATAAACTGAAACTTGAAAAGCTTAAGTGCCCATACCTTAAGTGCCATAGTTTGGATGGGTCTTTGATGATTGTCTTGAAGGCAAACTGTTGTTCAACTACTGATTGTTGAGCGACTGCTGTTAGTACCGACGAACAATGCTGTTGCTGACCATCTGTTGTTCCTGTCGCAGAAATTATGTGCATCCTGAGAGGAAACATTCTGTTTCTCGTCATTTGCATTGCAACCATTAATTTCTTGCTGCCTCCTCTGTCAAATATCTTGCATTCTCCATTCTTTATCAAGATTTTGTAGCCATTTTGGACCATTTGTCCAATGCTCAATAAATTATGCTTCATGCCGGGAGCATAATAGACATCTTGGATTTGCTGTCTTTCACCATTCTTTTTTTGGATGTTGACTACACCTTTTCCAATGACGTGGAATTTCTCATCATTTCCCATCTTGATTTCAGTCTTCATACTGCTGTCAATGGAGGCAAATAAATTTTTGTTACCACTCATGTGGTTGCTGCATCCATTGTCCAAGTACCATACTTCATCATTGCTATGTTCAACAAGGTTGCATATAATGAAAATATTTGACTGCTTGTCATTTTCAACTTTGTTCTCATTAGCTACATTAGCATTTTGGCCTCCATGGTCACGTTGCTTCTTCCTGCATTCACTAGCATAATGGCCATATTTGTGACAATAATAACACTGCACATTGCTTTTATCATTCCTCTAGTTTGAACTGTTGTTCTTCCTCTGGTACTAGTTTGCTGACTGTGAGCTATTCGGCTCCTCTGTGCTGTCAGAAACTCCTCTTCCAAAATTACTTCTGCCTCTACCTCTTTGACCTCTACTTCTATTCTTTCTTCCTTTTCGCCGACCTCTTCCATTAGTCTGAGCTTTGAATGCTTGCTCTAGGGAAGGAGCAGATCTGTTCAACCGCTGCTCATGGGTTTGTAGTGAACCCATCAACTCATCTAAAGTCATCTGAGACAAATAATTTGCCTCTTCAATGGAAACAACTACATAGTCAAACTTAGTAGGTAGACTTCTTAGGATTTCCTCAAAAATCCTTTGCTCTTCCATTGTTTCTCCATTGATTCACAACTGATTTACCAGGGCTGAAATCTTAGTGTAATAATCTGAAATGAACTCATTATCTTTCATTAATAGAGTCTCAAAATTTCTTCTTGAGAGTTGCAACTTAGCTGACCTCACTTTTTCAATCCCTTTATAATTATTTTGCAATATATCCCAAGCTTGCTTTGCATATTCTGATGCTGCAATATGTGTGAAAATAGCCTCACTCAAGGCTGCCTCAATCAAACTGAGGGCTTTTGCGTCCTTTATTCGGGTTTCCTTCAATTGATTCTTTTGTGCATTTGAAAGGGCTGCAAATGCATTTGGGTCTATAATATCATTGAACCCATTTATGACCAACTCCCATAGGTCATTTGCAACTAAGATGGTTCTCATCTTCTTAGCCCATATGTCATAATTTTGCCCATCAAAATTCGGTGGCTGCTGCCAACCTTTGCTATCACCACCTGCCATATTTCTCAAATTTGAGAAAATAAACTAATGCCTAGATAACCTAGGGCTTTACCCAATACACCCACAAATAACAAACTTGACTAGTTGACTGACTGCGTAGAAAAACAGGGCTCTGATACCAATTGTTGGGAATGACAGGGGTGCAAATAAGACAGAAACAGTGCTTTGACAGGATGAACAGAATCAAAAAATAACACAGAGAACGCACTCCAACAACATAACTAAATAGACAAAAAAAGATTTAAATATATATTCCTTGCTTTCTTCAAAATACAAAAACTCAAAGGACATTCTCTGATTTGCATGAACAAAATAAAACTAAACTACTTGGACAGATGTCCAATATAATATGGTGCTGCTCTCACACCGAAAAAACATAAAACTGCTACACTCCTGTAGCTGCAGCTGTCAGTGCGCTGCCTCTGCTAACATTCCTTTTGTGCTGTTGCTATCGCCTTACTTTCTGTTGAACATTCTTCTTGCTGCTGCTGTAGGCTTGACTTCAAAAGACTTTCTTCTTCTAACCCCGACTCCAACGAATGCAATCCTTTTTGTCTTACTTGTTTTCAGCTCATGAGAATGAGTGCTTCTTTCAAATTTCAAATTGACCTACCACATTAATTGCTGCAGGTATTCATTGGCTGCTTCAAGCTCAAAAATGAGCGCACTAATTTGAATTCAAATATATCTACCAAATTTATTGTTGGGGGCATACAATGGCTGCAAGTAGAAAGAACATCTTCTGATGTGGGTGCTGACAGCCAGATCTGCTGATTGCAGAATAATAATTATTCTAACATACTCAAGTTGTATTTTCTCATTTCTCCATTTATATATGCGCAACAATTCTGTTTATAGTTGTTTGTACCCTGTCTTTATGGAGTTGTGAATGGATTTAGGTATAGTGTATATCCCATTCGGTGATTTGCATGACACGTGGTTGTCTCCTTAAAGTCTTCTTGTCCACATAATTGGGCACACTGGAATGGAGTGGTCGGTGGTCAACATACTTGTGTTTCTTACTGATGGAAATTTTTTGGTAACTTGAATATGCTATTTGGCTGATGACGTCTCTTACTTCTCTTCTAACCTTGTTCCTCTTTTTTGATGGGATGTTAGTTTGCCTTTGTGTATACTCGATGCATCTATGCAAAGATTTCACATTTTTTTAAATTATTAATGGTAAATGCATGCGTATTCTCTGAAGGTTCTATTTTCATGCTTTTGTCTTCCTTGTAATGCATTATTCTGTTGGGTTGTAGTTTTCAGTCAAGTATAATCCAAGTCTCATGCTTTAGTAAATGTAAACTTTAGCTTTACTGGCTTGACGCCATACAATATGGTAACCGTTATACCACACCTACCTATAGTTCTTTGTTGGAATATGATCATCCCTCAACGGGCGCAAAATATCTATGTATGTATAAGTAACTAGATCTTGTATAAGTGTTTGTGCAGCCATCTTCATGCATCCGATATATTCATTTGTCTTCAAAATGGTATTTTATATCATCGCTGTTTCTTCCTATCCTTGGTTGGTTATCATCTACCTAAAGTTTCACTTGTGTCGCATGCATAGCTCCCTCTGTCGTTTCAGACTCTTCCATTACTGCAGTTCGTCTGTGGGATTTAATCATTTGTACCACATGATAGATGGGTTTTGAATCCTTGGATTTAAAGGAGAATTTTCTTTATATATAACGTTAGGGAAATTTTATCATTGGCGTGCAATTGGCATTAAAGTTGATACCTGGAATGATTGAATTTATCCTTATTTAAGAATTTCCCTCCACCTCGTTGGCTTATATACTCTTGGCGGTGGCTGCAATCATGCATGTTACGAGCCTGAGTCAGTGACCCTTAGCCATCAGTTTTGAATTGGTTTGAACCACCGCTCCTTACCATCTTTATATTAGATTGGACCTAGACTCTTTCCTTGCTTCAGATTGTTGGTGGGATTATTTCATGGAATCTTAAATGATGTATACCTCTTAATTTCGATGTGATTAATGTATGCAAATTATGTGAACTTTGCCACCTCCACAATTCTATATTCTTCTGATCTGGAGTTTGATCGCTATGATAGAATCTTCATGTTGGGAGTCTTGTTGTAGCAAAATTTAAGTCTGTAAGTATTACCTTTTATCTTGGCTTTCATGCATCAATCCTTTGGAATTAGGCAATTGTGCTGGGCATTTTGCATGGTGTCCACCTCCTTTCTATATTTTCCTGTGTTTGGCATGCCAACCGTAGTCTAAGTCATAACTTTTGCATGCCAAAGCATGCTAATTTAAGTTAGTTTATTTGGAATTAACGTATCGCGTTAATGATTTTTATATCGATTAAACTTTAGTTTGTTTATTTATTAAAGTGAAATTAGATTAAGTTTGTTAATAGTTATTTTATTATTATTTGTCAATTGAGATAAATAATAAAGATAAATATCTATTTATATTTATAGATATATGATGTATTTAAATTTAATTAAAATTTCTATTTCTAGTAATTTCTTGATTAAGAGTTGAAAGTATGTATATATTATTTAATTGAGTTGGGATATTTATTCCATTATAAGTTGGAGTTTTAATATTAAAAGTTACTTATTAGAGATTGGAATTCATTAAATAATATCTATTTTAACAAGTTTGAATTTAAAAGAAATGATAGCATTGTGAAAAAATATATGTATGATTATGCATAGAAAGAGTACATTTAAGCTGAAATGAAAATAAATGTTTTGGGATAGGTTGTTTAAATATCTTTGAAGTAAATTTGATGATTATGCTTGACAATGTTTAAATAATAGGAATGATATTTGTGAAAGGTGGATTTGCTTCCAATGTTATTGAAGTGCTTAGAATATTTAAAATTCTATTTTTATAAATGATCTTTATTGAAATGAAAGAGTAAATTATATAATGTTAATACAAATAAAGTTGGAAGTCGTGTTTTATTGTGGAAATCAGATTATTAATAAATTGTCGTTGGATTACGTCAAAAAGTATTTTACCATTTTATGATTATTAATATTAGAAGGGGAAAATTATTTGTTCAAAGTGTTTGTGCAATGTCAAATTGGAGTGTAAAGAATAATCTGTCTTTATTGAATTGCATTCAACATGATATGGAATAATTTTGAAATGATTTATCATTAGAAGTCTATTCTTCTTGTGTATAGAAATATGTTACTATATTGTCGTCTCCTAGAGGATTTGAATTGTGAATTTTGTTTGAAGTCATGTCTAGAATTGTGATTGCTTTCATATTGTTTCAAATGTGATAACGTGGTCCTCACACGTTTAGTTTTCTTGTGAATTTACTTTCAGACATTTTGAATTCCATGGTGTGGAGTTATGTTTGTTTGTATATATACTTGGCCATGCATGTTGTGTTGTGTTGTTGAATTGTCTATTTATATCTTGGCGTGATTTTGACTATTTTTAGGTCTATGAGGATGATGTTCCCTCTTCCATGCATGTTGGCTTAATTGTCTTGTTAGTTTGAGATATTTAATGTTATTGATTAGTTCTGATGACTTTGTGTCTATGTGAAAATAAGTTTTCTGTTGCATGCATGTTGGATTTATAGTCTTGTCATGTTGAGAAGTTGTACTATAGGTGGAGTGGCTTCTGTTAGGGGCCGGACCTGGAAGTGGTTGTGGGGGTAACCTCTCAGAAGTTGGTAAATAAGTGGAAAATCTAATCAATGTACTGGGGGTTGGGTGCTTTTCATAACTAAACAACCTGTAATAAACTCTCATTCATTTTCTGCAACACAAGCTATCCATGCATTCCATGTGACCAATCATGAATCCACACATCCCATCCCATGCTTCAAGCCCTCACACATGCACAAGCTCAAATTTCTAACCTGCTACAAACTTTGATGTAATTTATGCAATAAATAGATAATTAATGAGCATGTAAACTCCTAAGAGTTATCAAATACAAGAGCATAAAGCTCCCCCAAAAAAACCATGCCTAGATTGTGCAAGTAGAGTTCAAAAATGTAAACAAAAGTCAAACCAAAGTCTTCCTCAATTTAGGTGCCCCAAACTAAACACTTAATTGATCGTTGGTCAAGAAAATATCTTGCAAGAATCACCTCAAAGTTGGCACCCAAGAATGGGCTCACTTAGCTGAACCTTGTAAATATCTTCTCATGCAAAATGCATTAACTTAAAGATGCCAACTTGGGCGCCCAAGGTGGGTCCAAGTCAATCTTAGTTAACTAAAACATAACTCTCCACAAATTCATGCAAACAAAATGCATGATTGATCATCCTCAATTAACTGAAAGTATCCACCTATTATTTGTCATGCAACTAAAGTCATTAGTCACACAACTCAAGTCAACTAGCATGCAACTCAAAATAAATACATGCAACTCAAGTCAACTAACATGCAACTCAAGTCAAATAACATGCAACTCAAGATGACTGCATGCAACTAAAGATAACTGAGCCATAAATGAACTGAACTGAACTGAACTAAACTAAACTAAACGGATAGTGCCAGTCCACTCATGTAAATAGCAATCCCTACTTTGTAGGAATAAAAAATGCATTACTAAAGTGTTATTTATCCTCCAAACAGTTAACTAAGGCAAGGTGGGTTACACCTTCCATGTTGGCACCCCATGTGCTCCTATCTTGTAGGAGCTCAAAATGGACGTCCCCACATGTTCCTATTATTTAAGAATAATCATAAATGTCAATTTATATGTTCATTTCATTCAAATTTAATCTGTTTCTAATCCTAGTGTTGGGGAACACTTTCCAAGGACTTAGTAGATACATGAAATATGTTTAAGATTGCAATTAAATGGCATCCTATTCCCAACAAAGGGAGGCCCTCATAGTCCAGTAGTTGCGTCCATGGTCTTTCCTCCACCAGCAAGACCACATCACCATGGAGTGGTTTGGAGATGTCCAAATCGACTAAAATATAAGCCACCATAGTATGCCCAAGATCCTGATTTATAGAGTCCACCTTAAAAAAAAAACCAATGGCTTTGCTAATAACTTCATAACATGAATCCTCCCAAAACTGGAGAGGGAGATTCGGTAGTCGGACCCAAACTAGTCTAGTATTTAGCGGCTCTGTAAGAGGATTGAAAGAGCAAGACCAAGGCCTGATGGGTAGCGAATGAATACCCCACATCCACCCCCTATCCAACACACTATCTTGCTCCGAGGAGGAAGCGAAGGTTGCAAAGAAGAACCCCCTTGCATTGGGATAAAGATCAATCTAGCTAGAGACAAAAGGCTTCTAGGAGACAAAAAACCCAATCATGGAGATTGGGAAGGGAGGGCCACAAGCCATTAAACCTACAGACCACACCTTGTTTCAAATAGATATCCTCATTTTTCAGTAATCTCTGGTCCACAGACCACAACAGGGGAAGCACAAGTATAGGGAAAAGGCCTAACCCTAGCTGCTGTAGGAAGAGTCTGAGCACGATCATTTGAAACAACATTAGAAAAATATTTCCGATGACAACCCAAAGCGTCCCTCAAGCCAGCAACATGAGACACCCAAGGAGAAGGGCCCCCGTAGGATACCCGAACATCCCCAGGAGCTAGAGGCACTGGAGGAGGCACCTGAACATCCCCAAGAGCTAGAGGCATGCCCAAATGTTCCCGCTCAACATCAGTTTTCAAAAACTCACTTTCTTGTTTATTGCTGCTCAGAGCCGTTGCCATTGCCCAATACTTAAATTAGCAAGATTAAAGGATAACAAATTGTTAAATATGAACTAATAATGAAAATAAATTAATAACTAATCAATCCTAATGAATACCAAAATAATAACCATGTACCATTAATAACTATCAAATAATAACTATGCCATATAATACTTATTTGATAATTTTATAAAACTGATGATTAAAATTATTTGGAATGAGCCATGATTTGAGTGTTGAAGGATCAATTGAAATGGTTTTAATGTTTTATCTAATGGTCAAAAATCCCCTATCATGCATCCGAGGGAATATGTGAAATTCCTAGCACAACCATCCTCTATAACCCATCTTTTTCAAACTCCAATGTCTACATTGAATTTAATTCACTGATCTATCTATGTTGAATCATTTATAGTTTTTGTTTGTTGGAATGTATATAAATTTTGAAATAGAAAAAGGATATCCATCAAATCATAAAGGGTAGATATTAGTTGCTACAATGCTTTGGAATAAAAACTATTGGAGAGAAATAATATTCAACCTTTCAACTTGAAAATGCTATGGAAAGGCTTCAAATCCATGTTTGGTTTAGGTTAGTGGAAGCCTAGTTTACAACTATGCAGCCTCATAGTTATCCACGTAGCTTAAAACCAAATCAGCTCCACTCCATTTGTTCTGGATGGAAGAAAAAGTCAGTTCATATTTTTTTAATTCCATAATATCATAATCATACAACAAAAGTCACCCAATTCCACATCTTGTGAACATTTTAACTATAACACTTCCTAGATCATCCCAATAAATAGACATAAAAATGAAAAAAAATGAGAACCAACCCTTCAAAAAATTTCACATTTAAACATTATATGATATTCCTTTATCCTTCCATGGTTCTAAAATAGAAAAACAACTTAGACTTATTTCAAATGATAAAACCATTCATATTCCATATTAAAAATGCCTCAATATATTTACATTCACTATGGGGAAAAAGTTACTAGTGAAATGGGCACACACATATATTTTTCATGAACTTGTGATTTATTTGCATGTCCCTATTTTTTATTTTAAATTTATTTATCAATTATACATGCCCAACATAGAAAGGAACCGATTTTTCCTTTTTATTTTAATCTTATATGGATTTTAAATTGATTTTGAGGGGGTTTGATCTTGGGTTCAATTAATTTATACTTTCTTGGTTTAGGCTCTTCTTTTCCTTCTTGTTTTCTTAGTAACGAGTAGGGTAAATTCACTAGGGCGAGCAAATTATTGACGAAAGGGGAAAACACCTTTTTTTAAATTCATGATTCTTTTGGATGGATCTACCTTTCTATTTTTTTTCCTTTTTGATTTTTTGGTTGGACATGTCTAAAATAGTAAGGAGCTAAATTTTCCCTCCTTTTATTATGATCTTGTCTTATATATGAATTTTATTAAGTTTTTGAGGGCGGTTCTTGGAATTGATTTTAAACAATTTCTAGCTTCTTAGTTTGTGTTCTTTACATTTTTATTTAGTATTAAATATGTTTTGATTTTTTGAGAAAAAAAAGAGAAACATTGTACCATTGTGTTAATTATCCTACGAATTCTAGGCTCTCCAAACAACCACACGCATTAACATAATATTTCTAAAGAACTTCAAAACTCTATATTTCAGTAGTGACATAGCAACACAAAATATCTATATTTTCCTTGGCTCCCTTTCACTTTGACTATTCTATCTTATTCCATCACAAAAAGGAGAAACTACAATAAAAAGAAGAAAATTGACAAAAACCTAGGTTATTAAGGACCAAATTGCCCACCAACAACTTCAAATCTTGGGTTTGTTATATCCCAAGTGTGGAACTCTCACTTTTTTTAGAATATAATATATTGATTGTTATAATTATTTTTAGATTAGATATATTCAATTTTCTCTAAATCTTAAGCACTTAACTTCCATTTTAGAATATAGACAAACCTAGATCAATCTCATTTATTAAAGTATCTTTGTTTCTTGTAAGAATTGTCAAAACAACATAATCCTCTTAAAAAAATAAAACATCACAAATCTATTGACAAAAAGAGTGAATTACAATTTTTTTTTCAAATAATCTTTCAAATAAATAATAATCATTCCACTCAAACACTATAATCAAAATTGGAAAGAATAGAGTGCATTTAAAACAAGTATTCTTTATTGTAATTTATAAATAAAAATAAAATCTAGTTCATTCAAACATTATTTGTATGCATGTGTTTTTTTCCACCTAAATTTCATCTTATCACATTTAGTTTCAAAAGGGAAAAATTAGTTGTTTTTCTAATTTTAGAGTTTCTTTTCTACTTTCCAAATATAAAATCCTTGCATCCAAGTATATAGATCCAATGAAAATATAAAATAATGCTTTCTTTTATCTTCCATTCCAAAATATTTAGTTTAGCTAGAAGAATTCAATTTCAACATCCAAAAGATAAAAACAAAAAAAACTAAATCATTTATGTTTGAAATAAAAGCTCCAAATCTAGTGCCAAATAAGCAACCTTTCAAGAATACAACTCAAATCCATTTAAAACTAACAATAAATTATGAACGAACAATTCAAAATAATAAACACTACTCCGAATATGGAGTGTTCGAGAGCAACGTTGGGCAGGGATCGAGTGGGAGTTTGTAGTTTGAATTCTGCAGATGATGAAGGAACTGGTGAGGATGAAGATCCATATGGAGGATGGCCTTGTTCTACTTCTGTCTTTGGACTGCGAGGTGGGAATGACTGTGGTGGTGGTTCTTTGCTCTTTGCGGAAGGACCTGAAGTTGCTGCTGTGGATGGTGATGGGTGCCGACCTGTAATACAGATACCCACTAGGTCTACTGGTTTTGAGCGCCTTCTGGTGGCATTTATTACTGAGGAATCATTGGTTGGTGATGGGTGTCGACCTGCTATACAGCCTCCCATTGTGTCAGTGGGTTTTGGGCACCTTTTGGTGGAGTTTCTTGCTGAGGATTCGTCTGTTGGTGCTTGGGAGGCTTCTCCATTCTTGGAGCTTCTGTTTTTCTGCAATGAAGTTGTGGGGTTGGTTGTTGGGTTGGGGGATGGATTTCTCATTTGGATTTTGTTGGGTGTGCTCTCTCTGTTTTCTTTTGTTGGGTGTGCCTCTTGCAGGGTTATGTGGCCTTTGGTTATTCCTTTGTCTAGTCTAGGCTGGTTATCTTTCTTTTGCTCTTGGTTGCTCCCAGTTATAGGTATTATGTTTGGATCATTTCCTATTGGGAGTGTCTTCTTTTCTTGAGGGGTAGGATTTTTCCCTTTGGTGCTCTATTTTTGCAGTCCCCTTGGACGCCTTCAAAAGTTATGGGCTCAATGTGTCTCATGAGGTGGGGATTTCAACTTTTTATTAGCTTGGAGATTACTATGGAGCGATTTTCCCTCCTTGCTACTGCTAGTAGTGTTTTTCTGGAGGGTAAAGGTTATTCCTTTGTTTTTGTGCTAGTAGTGTTTTTCTGGAGGGTAAAGGTTATTCCTTTGTTTTTGTTCTCTTGACTAGGAGGTTTTCAAAGACCTTTTACAAGACCCAATTATCATGGTGCTGGAGATTGTCTCTATTGCCTTTGTGCTGAAGCAGAGTGGATTGAAAGATTTTCTGTTGCTGGAGTTGTCCATGGATGCTTTGGTTTCTTTGGCTTTTTCTTTCTTGCTGTAGGTTGGGTGGTATTATGAGTTTATCTTTATGTCCCAGAGAGTTGAGCCTCCTTAAATGTTTAAGCTTATGGCTTAGTGGTTTATTTTTGAGGCCTGCTAGTTGCGAGTGCTGGTCTCTTTCCAAGTTTTATCGAAGGGTGGTATGGTTTCTTGTTTTGTTGCTACATTGGCCTTCTTCTCGGATCCTATGGAGGTGGATTCTACTCCTATGGAGCTGGACTGGGGAGGTGTTTGTATTTGAATTCCTTAGTTGCTGATCCTTTTGAAGTGGACGCTTCTCCTATGGAGGTGGAGGTTGATGGTGCTGGAGTTTTCAGGTGGTAGAAAACTTGTTGGGCATGCAATTCTCTCCTATAGAGGGGAGCTCCCTCCTTTTGAGGTGGATATGGAGTTGGCTTCCTGGTTCGATCGGTGGCTTTGCTTCCAGTGGTTTGTTGTGCTCTTTGACTCCCCTATTGAGGTGGGGTTATTGACATTTTTGTTTAGGGGTTTGATGGTGTTCTACTCCATTAAGCAAGTTATCTTTCTTGGCTCAGTGGTGTCATCCATGACCGGCTGGTTTGCTGATGCCTCCTAGATGCAAGCAAGTTTTTTGTGTGTATCTAAGGGTTTCTGGTCTTGATTAAAACTAGGTTGAAAAAGGGTTTCAAGACATTGCTTGTTTGTTTCTTGCAGCATGTGTAGTCAAGTTTATCATTTAGAGGTTGTTGTTGGACTACTGTTGGTTTGTGACTTATCTTATTAGCATCTTGCTTTTCTTTGTTAGGTTGACGATTCCCTTTAAAACCATTATGTATTGGGTTTCGGGTCCCAGCAAAACCTGTTTTACCCTTAATCAAAAATAATAAATCATGACCATTCAAAAAATCTATTGAACATATAAAAACTATACAATATTGAACTAGTAAACTCAACCATCAATGTAACTCCTTGCTACACTTCTCCATCTTGGCCACCTATGACATTTTAGGCTTGTGTTTCCAAGAGTGGTAGATTTGGATTAAAGTGACTTTAAGTAATTTACAATAATCATTATTGACTCTTTAATCTATTGAGGTCAAAAAATAAATCAAATTATACCTATGATGAATTGGGAAAAAATGAATTTTTATTGGCCAATGAATTAGCTCACCATGATGCTATTTTTAAAATATAAACCATTCACTTAACATGAACTCCTTCAAACTAATCAACAAGATCTTAATACTTTACAAACAAGAATCAAAACTTTTAACACTGTTACCACACTTCAATTAGACATAGTTCCTACTTGTTGAGAACCCCTCCCTCATGAAGAGAACAACCCCTCAAATTATTTTCTAATCCAATTAATATTTACATGTGAACAAGAGTAATATGCCAATTTTCAAATGCCTTCAAGCAATGCATGAGTATTCCATTTATGACTCACACATGATAATGGTGAGTGATTATTTTCATCTTGTCCACCTTTCTCTCCTTGTCCATTGTCATGTCACTTTTTTTAAATTTTTAAAAAATAGAAATTTACTATTTTTAGTAAGTCAGTTATCCAAAAATAGTAAGTTAGGACTTATGAATAAACCAAAAAAGTTTATATTTCAAAAATAGTAAATAAGCAGTTTCAAGAAAACAAAATATAAACCAACCTAGATTCCAATGCTACAAAAATAGAAGAATAGTGTTGAGATCCATTGTTGCATTCACAACGATCTACTTCTTCAAAACAATTCAATCACAATCCCTTTTCCCCAATTCTTATTTTGTTTTTAAAAAAAATCATAAAATGCAACTAATCTCTAGAAATTTTTCTTCAGACCAAATTCTTGCTTCTTCAAAAACTAAAAATCCAAGATATAAACCAAAATATCCCTTCAAAAAAAGATAATAATTATTAACCAATGAAAGCTTTTGATTTTCCAAAACAAAACCTCATAAAACCACAAGTTTCCAAATGACAAATAGTTCGAGACTCTGCATGAACTTGCATACCAAAACCTTCTAACTTTTTAATTGCTTTTACAATTTAACCATTATCTCATTCCACTTAATATTTTAGTTGCATATTATAATATTTTCCATATTTTAACTTATTAAACTCAACACTAATAATTAATATCTTTAAATTTTATTTTTGAAATACTTTATAACTTAATGATTTAATTTAATAAATTAATTAACCAAAACCAACATATATTTCTATTAATCAACATGATTTATTTAATAATATATTAAATTCAAAAATTAATCAAACAACATAATAAAAAATTTAGTTTAACAACTAAACAAGCCAAAACCACATTTATCAAACATCATTAAAGTGTGTATCATGGAGGGGCATTACATCCTCCCCCTAACCTTTGACTTACTCATAGAAGCCACAAGGTTAAAATAAAACATATGTAAATATAAGCAACATCAAAATATCAAGCAAACCAAATGTCAAACAATCACCTAAACCTTGATCAAGATCGAGAAGTAGAACCAACTGACCACAAACACATACAAGACTGACAAGGTGACCAACTGGATACTCATCCTCGTCGAGGATGATGGAAAGGGTAGGGAACCTTTTGCTATCTCTGCTCAACAATTTTCCATTGGTTTTAAGTCACGCTCAGACCTGACAATTCAGGTTGAGTCGATGCTTGTTACCTGCAACCTTCATCAAATAAAATGGTCGAACAACATATATATATATAAACATTCAGTCAAACACATCGTGAAAGGAAGTCACAACATAACAAGGTACTCATGAATTTGAGTAATGCAACATTGTTCCTCTCACCATGACACTTCAAATAAATAACTTCATCAATGTATAACAATATTTACATAATAAACAACATAGAATGATCACTAGATAATCACAAAGTAACCATGACCAGATGAACACATTAGTCAAAAAAACCCTAATAATTGAATCAACTCGTAAAGAATTCATTACTTAACAATCAAAATAAAAATCACAGAATGATCATTACCATAAATCTATATCATGTACTGTATCATAAAATGGACCACTGCTTAACATAATTAGTAACTACATCTAAATATCCCCATTCCTTTGTCTTCATCACCAAGTTTCGAAGTCGACTACCTAGAAGTCACAAACTAGGGTAGAAACATAACAGATTAGTATCCATCATTCAAGTTGATTCATTACCTCAGGGTGCTACACTTTTATAAAACATAACATATTTATGCACATAAAGCACACATTCTTCGCTAAATATCCATCATTACACACAAAACATTCCACTTTATCCAGTGTAATACACGAAATATCGTAACATATTCAATCACATGATCATGATTTTACACACAATATTCACATACACACATAAATTCACATCACTAGGAGTCACATCACAAGACTACAGAAAGGTCCATAATACATTCCCTAATAGAAAGAATATCGGTGCATTGTGCACTACACCGAGGGTCCTATCCTTTGCACTAGTCTCCTGCATCATTGGACAACCACCACCAAAGGACAAATCTCAGGTTGCTAAACGAGGATGACAAAAAGGGCAAAACATAATCTCAAGAGTCTAAGCACTAGGACAACATAATGTGCTCATATGTATCTAAAGTACCTAGTGTATGAACCTAGGCTCTGATACCAGGTGTAATGCCCCGCCAAAGAACCCCAGAGGACAACACATCTAACTAATATAACGACACAATTTTTAAAAAAAGAAGTGAAGTAACATGAATTACCAAACCTATCTAAACATAACAACTAAGCTAAACTATGTCCTCCAAAGTTCTATAACTGCATTATGAACATATCTATTAAATAAGAACTAAACATGCAATGTGAAATAACTAACATCGAGAGTTCACCTTAAATCCACAACATAAATGAATAAATATATATATATATATATATTTCCATAGATACAAGATCATTTAAAATCATATAATATGAACAAATGAACTTACATATACAATTTCCCTTATATAAGGGTACACCATTACATTGTTACATCTCTACATCAAGCTTCCCTTATAACAATGGGAAGAATACATCAAAGTTACATTACATAGTACTAATGAGATACAAATAAATACATAACATAAGCTGTTGTCTCCCGAACTGGTGCTAGATCCGAAATCTGCTACATAAGGTACATCCTCCACACACACGAACAATAGTTGGGAAACCTAATGGAGGAAACAACACAATCCACCCAACCATGTGGAACCTTAAGGTCCACCCCCTGTGATAGGAGATAACAATAAGGTCTCACTACATCAAGCAGACAAGAAGAAAAAAGGCTAACACAAAGCACTGAACAAGGTTTCAACATAACAAGGTATCACATGAGATCACATAATAGAGTCAACTTTTAGAGGCACACAAACAACAAGGGGAATGTATGACTAGAGAATGCTAGGTTTCTATAGGGAGGAGTGTCATCACATGGTCCTGACATGGGTTACCCTAACAGTTTCTCACTAGAGGTTGGCCCACATCTATGGTTACCTTGACAGTCTCTCACTAGACGCCGACCCCATAGGGTGACACATGCGGCTCAACCCATCCTTAGCCTGAACGAGCACTACAAGCATGGGTGAGGCATCCAATTATATTAATTAGTGTGAAAACTATCCAACCTCCTAATCCATTAATTAGGTTATCATTGAGTTAAGAATCTCTCCAATGGGTTACTCTGACACCACTTTCTGTGACGGCCCCCATTGAGAGCCACTCCCCCTACTAACAACTAGAAGACCCAAACACATCCAATAGGGTAAAGCCATCTTGCACACCAAAATGAAGCCACAAGATTCACATATCTAGAGCATGGCATGAACCATCTCGCTCACAAATCACAACCATAATAATAAGTAAACAGTGCAAGGATAGAGGCCCTCTTGTACACAATTCAAGTATAAAATCAACCTCTATCAAATAACATAATCATGAACCAATACTCAAGCTATTTCCCCAAGAGTCTGGAAGTAAACCTTGACAAATTACACTTAGACTCCCATTTAATACAATGCTCCAAAATCACCCCAACATCAAAGTCCAACACAATATTCATTGCAAGCAATCATTGCATTACAAACATGAATACTCCATCGATAGAATATTACTTCTATTTTGAACAATAACCAAATTCACCCAAATACCACACATCAATCAATCACACAATATGAAAGAGACATACTTTCACATTTCACATTACTCTTTTACTTAACCACATAATTTAGTTAACAAGACACATTATCCATTCAATTAATCACCACATTTATTTCAAGATGACAACCCTTAATTCAAGCATTATCTCCACTTCTTTGTCACTCATTCTAACTTAACCCGTTGACTCAATTTAAGGAACATAACTATAACATCACTTATCACATAATCTACCTCATCTATTCACCCATCCTCCAATAATCTAATAGTGAGTAACTCAATCTTATTTCTATTTAATTTTCCAATTACTTATCTACATGATTAATTAATTACAAAGTGGAAATATTCATTTTACTATAGCCCTAAATCAATATATGCATTATGACGATGATGATTATTTCATACAAGTCGGTAATTTTATAATTAGATAACGATAAGAGAATGATATTAGCATAATTTCAACTCCTAGAACAGGTTGGCATAAACAATTATCTGATCTAAGTCATAAAATATTACTCTAAATCATTAAGTAACTTATCTATTCACTTAAGTAAAAACACCATTCTTTTACCTATAACCAATTAGACATTCCTTTAGAAAATAACTATTCCATTACGTAACACCTATTTCATCTAATAATTGTGCTAAATACAAAAATAGATACATACACTAACATACATATATCTATATATATTTTAACTGTATGCTGTTTTATATACATGAATAAATTTGACAACCATGAGGTGGAAATTATTTAATATATAATACATATATACGTAACCAATTTATCAATTATTAATTACAACAAATATAAATCATATAACATATAGAATGCCTCTCATTTAAGATGGAATCTTATATATAAAAATCAAATGTAAAACAAAAAACAATGAAATTACCATGATAGGCAAATCAAATTAGTTCAAAGTTTCCAATGATAGATGCATGGCATAGGAATTAGAACCGCTATTCAAGGTAATCGACCCATCAAATAAAATTGATTCAACCATTAAAAGTATGCATCAAATTATAATGCCATTCAAATTATCGACTTACAGGCATAAGCAAAAAATCAAATCCCAACCTAATAAGTTTGCAGCGATCATCAACACTATAAACCTTTATCAAACACCAGTATTAAGCATTTCATCGAATTACAATGCAATACTCAACAACGAATGCCAAACCAAAAGAATATAACTAACGAAATATATAGATTCGTAGCCCCTACATACACTCGGCTTATACACTATCAAATGGGCACAGAAAATGGAATTCACCTCAGGCAGACTCTACTAAGGATGACAACATATCTTACATTCATCGAACACAACACAAGTATCTGATTGCAAGCATAGTCATCTAATTCGAATTTCCAATAAATGGTGTATCCACTGATTATCAGTCACACAGCATATCAATCGAATTCCATCATCGAATACCAAATAAAAAAAATAAAATGTTGGGCGCCAAGATGAAATCACACCACAGGTTTTAGAAGAAACCAAACTATAACCACTGAAAGGAGGTGCATACATCAAAATACAAGGCATTGAATGCCAACAAATTACAAATCACAGATTATAGTATAAACTTCTCTATACATATATCGAATCTCCAACATATACATCACAATTTAAGAATTTGAATACCACAGAGGATAACAGTCAAATGGAAATCGAATTCTTCAAGCATAAATACAACCAGAGAAATGAATAAAATAAATGAAAAAAGATACAAAAAGGGATTTGTGAACAGGTCTTAGAAACCTTCCATTAAAAAAATCGAAACCATAGGATTGAAGGTAAAAGGCAGAGATTAATATCGATACCATGGGATAAAGAGATCCGTATAAAATGCATGAGAAACAAGAAGCGTATAAAATTCGAAGGCAATCACCAACCATTTAAGGCGCAAGACAGCAAAATACCTATTTATCTAACTGCATAATGCCGATTGACAGACTTGGTTCAAAATCACAATACTGCTGGAATTGAATGAGAATAAAGATAAGGCCATCGAATGAAATTAAATCGAATACTTAGTCATGGGAGGTGGGCTAAATATCATACAATATCTAATGCATTTCGCAGAAAGAAAAGCCTGCATGCGAACAATGGAAGCATAAAAGAGATGCATGTAGGAAATGAAAATCTCAACAGAAGTCCTTTCAAGGAATGCAAGGAATGCACAAATAGGATTCGTTGAAAATTCTTTAGAGACTTTCAAGCAAACGAGGATGATTGATTATAGAAGACGTATTAAACGAATTGGTTACAGGAAAGATTTCATTTACATTAAACGAGGGAGAACTTTCAAGAAAACAAAATACAAATCAATTTGGATTTCAATGCTATAGAAATGGAAGAATGGTACCCAGATCCACTATTGCATTACTTCAAAACAATTCGATCACGATCCCTTTTCCCCAATTCCTATTTTGTTTTCAAAACAATTCATAAAATACAACTAATCTCCAAAAAAAATTTTTAGACCAAGTTCTTCCTTCTTTCAAAACTAAAAATTCAAGATAAAAACCAAAATACTTATTAACCAATGAAAGCTTTTGATTTTCCAAAACAAAAAGCAGATAAAAATCTCATAAAACAACAAGTTTCCAAACGACAAACAGTTTGAGACTTGTATGAACTTGCATGCCAAAACCTTCTAGCTTTTTAATTGCTTTTACAATTTAACCATTATCTCATTCCACTTAATATTTTAGTTGCATATTATAATATTTTTCACATTTTAATTGATTAAATTCAACACTAATAATTAATATCTTTAAATTTATTTTTCAAAATATTTTATAACTTAATGATTTAATTTAATAAATTAATTAACCAAAACCAACATATATTTCTATTAATCAACATGATCTATTTAATAATATATTTACTTCAACAACTAATCAAACAACATAATAAAACATTTAATTTAACAATTAAACGACCCAAAATCACATTTATCAAACATCATAAAAGGGTGTATCATGGAGGAGCATTACATTAGAGAAGAAATGGAACCTATGGGCTCAAGATGGATCCAAAATTTGAAGAAATTAAATAGGAGAAACTTGATAGATCCATATATATTATCATAGATAAAATGAAGGGTGTGTATGTGGAGAATACTCTGCACCTAGAATAAAAAAAAGAGTCTAGTTACTAATCATTGTGGCTAAAAAGGAAGATAACAACCTTTTTGCATATCGATACAAAGGAATACAATTAACATTAAATTTTATTTTAACCAAAAAAACATTGTTATAAATTTTTCATATGTAAAAATAGAAAAGTTATAAATTTAGGTGTTTAAAAGCAATGCATATAGTTCATAGACAATAATATTAATATAAACATGAAATATGTAAAGTTGCATTTTGCATAATAATATGAACAATATGAATAAATATTTATCTATAATCTCTTTAAAATATTTATTGGGATGCGATTTCAAAAGTAAATTAGACTTGCAACCAATGTTGGCCATGAGTTGAGCTACTATTTCATTCTCTAACAAGATTTTTAATAATTTTTAATAATTGGTTTTATAGCATGCAAATATGTAGCCTAGAATATTTTTCACTTGGATTTTCAAGAAAAAATTCTTATTTAAATCTCTTGAATAAAATGTTTATCATTGAATAGAGTCATAAAATTTGTATGGTAACAATTGAGAATTATTTTTGAGTTGCACAAGTCTTATTGTCATTTATAGAATTGAGGAAGAAAACTAAGAGGATTGAATTATTACATAATGAAGGCATCATAACAATGTACAATATTTTTTTTAAGAATTTAAAGTACCATTAGATCAAAATGACACAACCAATAACAAAAAACAAAAAATATGAATAGATTTAATAGTTAATCCAAAGAATCATAATAGGAAAAATATAAATATTTGAGAAGATCATCATATATATATATATATACATATTCAAGAAAATAAAATCATAAGAATGCAAAGAATTAAGTGACATCTAAAATGACATCTAAAATATTTGGTAAAAGTGTGAAAGCCCACCAAAAATGAAGAGATCACCTTACAATGACTTCCAAATGGATCATATGAAATGTGCTATAGGAATAAAGATGAAATCTAAAAGATAATATTGAACATTCAACACAAATTAAAAACTAAGAAAAAAATTATATATCATTTGTCTATTATTTTTTATAACACATGGATAATACCTAGCTAGGATCAACCATCTTGGTTGTGAGTGTAAACAATGAGAAATATCAAAGGATAAAACTATAGAGTAGTGAGAAGACAAAAATAGAAGTTGTGATTTCTCTAAAAAATATTTAAAAAAATTCCTATGATGTAAGAAATTCTAGTTCCAAAGTGGTGGAACAATCTCTTTCAATGTGGAAGTTACAATAGCTATCTACATTAATTAGATTGAATTAGTTGATTAATCACTAGATACATTTAAAAATTGATTGATTACTAGATAAATAAAACATACCTTCTATAAGGAACTAGTAATGAATAACTCTTGTAGTCTTCTTTATTGTAGCAATACCTATGCACATAGGCCTAGATGAAAATAATAAAATGAGATGATTTTGATAGTCAACTATCCTTGATTGAGGTCACAAAAGTGTGAATGCATAAAATGAATCACAACATAAAAAATCGATATGCTAGTCAAGTGAATGTTTATATTAAAATTTGGCCAATCAATTTCAAACATTACATATATTATTACAATATTTTTTATAACTACTGCATGAAAAGAGTCTAACAAATATAGGTTATAAGGTTATTGCTATATTCCATGTGCGTGGATGAGAAAAGTAACATTTTTATTTTAACATGGAACTTAAATATTTAGTCTCTTTGGTATATAAAAATACATGGAGAAGACCATCATAATCTTGCTTTTATTTTTATAATTCATTTTTCCATGTAGGATTTTATATTTCTTCACTTAAATATTCTATTGCATATTTAATCACCAACCTCCTTAGGGAAAAAGATAACTCCTAGACAAAAGTGACCTATGTATGTAGCATGATATCATACCCCCCATCATCCATCTCCCGCGGTGGACAAAATGGCCCCAACGGAAAAGGTGGCCGAATGGACAAATAGCACCAATAAAAAAACTTGACGGTCGGATGTTAACTCCATCATGACTTTGCATGTCCCTTTGTTGGGAAAATGTGTCAACGCTGGCTTGTTTTTTAAATCATATTTCAGGATGGATAAAAACCCAAAAAAACGTGGCATTCCAAACCATAATTTGCAAATATCAAAAAGCCCAGATGAGGTCCCATTTTCTACAACGATGTTTTCATGGAGAGCAACATGAAGGAGTTGTAGGAATTTGGAGCTAGCAAGTATGTATATCTGCTTGAAATATTTTCCATTTTTCCAACTCTGAAGAAACAAAAGACCATTCTATGGGGTTATGGTTTATGTGATTTTCTGTTGAGGGTTTTTAATTTTTGTTTCCTCCCGTCTACTGGTTTTAAAATTTTGCGCTTGTCAAATGAAATAGATAACAACCCATGTGGAAATATGAGTGAAATAAGTGAATAAAATTTATAGAAACCAAAAATCATGTGAAATATATGAGGAGGTTGGAAAATGCAACATGGGTTTTACAATGAAATGGTATATTGTGAAAACCATAGAAAGCCCAGAACGTTGCAATTGTTGACATTCTTATTTTGAAGGTTGTAGGGCTTTCATTGGGGAAAGGGGTATTTATTTGAAATGAAAGGCTGTTAATATTTTTATGTTAAGGGTTTTTTAATTTTTGTTTTCTTTATGCTGGTTTTTGAATTTTTCCATTGCCGAATGAAATAAATGACAACCCATTGTTGAAATATGAGTGAAATTACTGAATAACATTTATAGAAAGCAAAAACCATGCAAAATATGTTATAAGGTTGGAAAAGGAAACGTGGGTTCTGCAATGAAATTATATATTTTGAAAACCACATAAAACCTAGAATGTTGCCATTGTTCACATTCTTATTCGGAATGGACAAAAAAGCACAAAACGTGGCATTCAAAATAATAATTTGCAAATAGAAAAATGCCTAGGCGAGATCCCATTTTTTCCGCCATTTTATACACTCTCATTTTGGAAAACAAACTATCTCGTATAAATTTGACTGTTATAAAATCCTTTAGAAGTAACAACCCAATTGGTTACTCACCCCTGACCTTAATTTGGTATGTTTTTTGATTGTTTAGAGAACCTTTTGTTATTTAGATAGTAAGAATGTAATGACATTTGAAAATAGTAGGGATTATGAAACCTGCAAGGCACAGTGTTATAGATTGTTTGCTATGTTGGAAAACACACTATCCCATGTCAGTTAACTCCTACCTACCTTTCCTAGATGTTTGGTCTTGTCTTTCATTATAGTCCACTTTGGTATTGTCCAAATGTCATTTCACTTTCTTTATCTGAGTGGAACAAAACACCCCGATGGAAATGAAGGCTGGATGGACAAATTGCACTGATGGAAAGACTTGATGGTTAGACATTAACTCAGACTTTCTGTAGCCTGGCTTGTTGCTGAGAAAACATGTTAGCGCCGATGGGTTTTGAAAATCATATTTTGGAATGGACAAAAACCCAAAAAAATATGGCATTAGAAACCATTATTTGTAAATATCAAAATGAGGTGCCAAGAATGTAATCAAATATGGGAAACAATAGGTATTATGAAACCTGCAAGGCACAATGTTGTTATAGATTGTATGTAGTGTTGGAAAGCACACTGTCCCATTTCAGTTAGTTTAATATGAAGAGTTTTATTTCGTTATTCTCCAAGAATGTAATGAAGTCCACTTTTGGATTTTTGAACAATGCTTTGCTATAGTCCAAATGTCATTTCGCTTTATTTATGTGATTGGAACAAATAAAATGCTTACATTATTTGAAGTATTGGAAAACACACTATCTCCCTCTTAGTTGGCTGGAAAACTGACTTGACGGCACCGCTAACTCCTACCTACCATTTCCTAGACGTTTGCTGTCATCTGCCAGTTTCGTCACTTTGATCCCCCCGTCTAGCGGGCTCCACACTATAACGTCTTGTCATGTTATGTATGTTACCATGTATGTTTTCATGCGTTTTTGTATGTACATAGGTCCCTTTTGTCTAGGAGTTAGCTGGCTCCAAAAAGCTAACTTGTAGAGAAAAGACACCTATGTATGTAACATGAGATCAAAATGGCATTTCAATTTCCTCATCTGAATTGACCAAATAAATGCTCACATTATTTGTAGTGTTGGAAAACACATTGTCTCCATATAAGTTGTTAAGAAACAAGGAACCCATATAGTGTTGTAAAACCCTCTCGTATTAGATGAGGAAAGTGAAATGCCATTTTGATCTCATGTTGCATTCATAGGTGCTTTTTGTGTACAAGTTAGCTTTCTCCAACGGTATGATGGAGTTAATGTCTAACCATCAACTTTTTCCATCGGTGCTATTTGTTCGTCCGACCACCTTTTTTGTCAGGGCCATTTTTTCCACCGCGGGAGATGGGGGGTACGATATAATGCTACATACATAGGTCCCTTTTATCTAGGAGTTAGCTTTCTCTGATTGGAACAAATAAATTGCTTGCATTACTTACATAGTTGGAAAACACATTGTCTGTTCTCAGTTCCAGAGGGTTTTACAACACTGTATGGGTTTCTTGTTTCTTAACACCTTATATGGAGACAGGGTGTTTTCCAACACTATAAATAATGTGAGCATTTATTTGGTCAAATCAGATGATGAAAATGAAAATCCATTTCGGTGCTTTTTGTTTATGAGTTAGCTTTGTCCTGATTGGAACAAATAAATTGCTCGCATTATTTGCAGAGTTGGAAAACACACTATCTCCTCTCAGTTGTAGAGGGTTTTACAACACTAAATGGGTTGCTTGCTTCTTAACACCTTATAGGGAGATAATGTGTTTTCCAACAGTGCAAATAATGTGAGAATTATTTTATTTGGTCGAATTAGATGAGGAAAGGGAAATGCCATTTTGAGTGTACCAATCAGAAGAGAAAAAATATTCAAAAATAAAATGCTCACATTGTTTGTAGTGGTGGAAAGCACACTATCTCTTCTCAGTTATTCCCTCATGAAAAGTGTTGGTTTTGTACGCTCCAAAAATGTAGTGAAGTCCACCTTGATCTTTTAGAATAATTCTTTGGTGACGTAAATATGACATTTCCCTTTTTTCATCTAATTGGAACAAATAAAATGCTCCCACCATTTGTAGTGTTGGAAAACACATTGTCCCATGTCAATTAGTTCGTTATGAAAAGATTTGTTTCATTATGATCGAAGAATGCAATGAAGAGCAATTTGAAGTTTTTGAATAAGTCTTTGCTACAGTCCAAATGCCATTTCACTTTCTTCATCTGATTGGAACATTTAATAAAAAACTCATAGTATTTGCAGTGTTGGAAAACACACTATTTCCTCATGGAAAGTTTTTTTTTTGTACACTCAGACATGCAAAACTAACATCGCATCGAATTCTCCTATTAATCAATTAAGACAATTTATTGATTAATTTCCTAAGGTTCATTAAATAAATCAAATTATTTAATCAAATCCTTAAAGTTCTTCTCATTTGATTTATCAAATGTCACCTCTTAATATCATCCAAGTTAATTAATCTACATTAATTAACTTCTAATCATGATTATCATTCTCTAGCTTTTGACTCAACTAGAGTCAAATCCAAACTCCTAACTAACCCACCCACTTGCACCAATAAATCATTTATTTGATTTATTATTTCTCTATTTACATCAAAATTCAAAATGGAATATTCTTCAAAGATTATTCCCCCCAAAATCCCTCCAACAACTATGCACAAGTCATTGCACATTCAAATTTGAAATTGCACACATGGCCAAAAACTGCACACATTCCTCCCTCTCTTTGACAAAGTCATATGTCATTGGCCCATGAATGATCCCACATTCATCAATTTGGCCTCTCCTCTCAAAATAAAGTTGAAGGCTCTCTCAAACAACACAACAACCACATATCCAAGCATCTACACTATAGGCAACTTGAGTTCAAGCATCTCATTGTCTATCTCACTAAGCTTATCAAGGATTGGGAAAGGGCAGCTTCCTACAACACTAAGTTGCACCAATCCAATATGGGATAGATTTGCTTCATGTTAGTTGTGCTTTAAAATCATTTCATTTGGTATTTCTAGTTGTAAATGTCTTAATTTAGCATATCTAGTATGGAGCAATATTTCATAGGGTTTGTTAGGTTTTGCCATGTTAGTTTGATTTACATGATATACTAACATGTTGCAGAATTTAGCCACCACAAAATAGCGCTAGAAGGAGGGCTGGCTTGAACATTTCAATGTGCTTTTACTTTCTTCTTATGAAAGTCTTCAGTTGATATGCAACGAACCTATTTTTTTAGTAGCAACACCAATATTTATGTTCTGTTATTCATCTAAAATCTAACAAATTTTGAATGTTATGTTGACCTGGTCTGTTATTGCTCCTTTCACATTCACTGTTATCTTAATGTGATCTGTTATCTATTCTCACCTAATACTAGCTGTGAAATTTTCTCTAACACCCTTATTTGGATAAATAATGGGCTATTATGCAAATGTGGGTGAGCGAAAAAAAAAAATCATGCTGTGTTATTGGGACATCCCAACTTGAATATATTAGTTTCTGGCTTTGTTCTTGATCGCTCTTCTCCCACAGAGTCTTTATCTTATTTACGTTATTGTTCATTGCCTAAGCTTATCTTTAATGGCTAAAACCATCACTCCTTGATTCTGTATGTTACCCAGCGTTGTATATGTCTTCCCTGCACCAGTCGCTCCATCAGAGAACACATATCCATTTTTTATTCCCTTATAAGACAGTCCCTTCGTGATTACCAAGGTATATTTTGTGATGACAGGTGGTAGGGAGATAAAAGGCTTTTATCATGGCACACAGTTTCGCAGCTTACTCATAAGAATTTGGGGAGCCCGCGGACAACATAATTCGATGCATGTTGCTCCTACCTTGTTGTGATCCATGTATTGCCAAATTTGCTGAATTAGGAGCTTGATTACTGGCAGATAAACCTATCATATTCTCAACATTTCTTGGAGATGGGTTTACCATTACACCTGGACGACCTCTGCCTAGACCCGTGCGTGATCTATTATCCCATGCTGTCTGGGTATGTAAGTGATGTTCAAACATATTTCCAATACCAACATTTTATCCCATGCTGCCAATGCCAGAGAGTGTATTGATATTGGTCAAATTAGGCATGACTCCCATCGATGCTGAAATGTTATTTATGCTTGTCATGTCAGTTTCTGGGATTAGGTAGTTGTAGTTGAGTTAGTGTGGAATTATTTCATTTCTATGTAGCGTAGAGAATACGCAGGTTGAATCATCCAAATACTTGGTCACCGTAATCCTTTTCACCATATTTGGAAGACCATGTCGACTCAACTCAGCCTAAACTCCAGCCAATGACAACATGACCCTTACAAATCAACTGTCTTCATCATTTTTGATAGCTACCTATTCCCTCTATTCATTGCTTTTAGTGTTGTTTTTAGTTGAGTGCCGCACCTTACAAAAACAATGAATTTGTTGAGTGCTCTCGGTTCTTGTGTAGAATCGATTTAAGGCATTGAGTGATCTTTAAGATATGCGTATATTCCCCATCAGCGAATCTCACACTATCCCTGGGGTTGCGAGCTATTTGAGTGTTTAGTATTCATGTTAAAAGTTCAATCATGTGTCAGAATCTGCATCCATTCACAGTGTCTTAAAGGCACGCGTATGGTTCTCCAGATTTGAAAATCTCACTCCAACCACTGGCTTCAATCTTTGTATTTCAGTCTTATACTGCTCGGTGGATGTTGGGGATTGTCGTCATCCACTTAGATTGATTCCCTGCATCTATTTGTGACTGTCCCAGATCATGCTCGCGCAGCCTGACATACCATCAATAGTGAAAACTTTAAATTTGACAACAGTAACTTGCTATTTTGGTCGCTGATAGAAAAATCTTCATTTTCAGCTTTGGTCAGTTGTTTCTTTGCTCTTAAATTTATTTATGATAATATAGTACAATGTGACAATGTCATCATATCCGTGAGCTGATAATCTTTTATTGGCTGCAACAAAATATTTCTGGAGGAATGTGAAGTCTGGCGCACTTGACTCAACCATTAATGCTGATGAAATGAAATAATACCTTAACAACTGTCTACAGTAAATGAGACCTTGACTTGCTTTCTTTGCTTACTTCTTATGAATGCTAGGCTGGAAGTTGTGTTTATGATAAGTGAGAATACACACCCATGTTAGGTTCAGACAACTCAACGAGAATACCTAGTGAAATGCTCTCTGTCCCTTTGATTCTGTTGCCATGATTTGATTAATGTAGATTGAGGACCATGTGAGGAATGATAAAATGATTAGATACTTTGAATTGTTTGGGGATAAAAATGCTTTAGTATACCAATTTAGAAAAGTAAAAAAATTGTAGGATGCAATTTTTTGCTTGATTTTGAGAGTGCGCATAGTCTATGGTTATGTACTTTAAGCAACCTATGGTGCCATCTACCATTGGTTGATTTAGTTCCCATTGAAAGGGGGGGAATAGCAATAAAATCATGTCTTGATCTCAATATTGAAATTGCATATCTTTTTGTTCAAGACGTAATCACCATATCATGCACATATACTTTATGAATGATCTTTCTCAAAGCCTAAATTGCTTGTGATTCCTCAAAGAATGACATTCAAAGGATAAACATGGTGGGATGCCTTTCTTTATTATTTTCTTGATAATGGTTGTATACTATTAACTTTCATCTTATGATTAAGATAATTGATTATGAGAGACTTAGTGGGTCATCTTATTTATAACAACCTTGCATTGTTTGTAGGTTGACATCAGAGGTTGACTTTGGGATCAAGCGCAAATGAAGGCGAATGAAGTGGAGTTTGAGATTTCCTTGAAACCAAGACTTGGGAAAAGAGCATTTTTTAATGCTTGTTTTAAACAATCTAGAGCTTACACTTCTACTCTCATTTTCTGTTTTAAACCAAGTCACTTTTCAATTTGGGTTTAAAATTAATCACTTGACTTGATTTCTTCAATTGGGATAAAATTGAACCTTAGAAACACTTACTAAATTTCAATTTGGACTTAAAATTGAACAAGGCAATCACACATTTCAATTAGTGCTTAAAACGAACACATCATTGGTTTGAGGTTTAAAATGAACATGTGCATTCAATATTTTGTAATCTTTTTCACAAAGTAATATCATCTAAAAGATGTATGAGCTTCTCTCGCGCCTCACGGCAATCTTGAGAATCAAAAGTCTTTTTCTGATATTAAGTTGTCAAAAAGATTGCCTCCACACTTCAATTTGGGCATTTTAAAATTGAACAAAACATGCGAGTGTGAGCACGATATATTGTGGAGGTTCTCCCCTTTGTTTTTCAACGAAGGTTGTGTGAACGACGGGATATGTTAGCTCGCTATTGTTTAACTTAGAGGGCCTGCCTTGTGGGAAAAAGTAATCACCCAAGGGAACGACCCAACCGGGAACACGCTAAAGCCAAGCGACTTCCACCTAGGATATAAGTGTGGATATTGGAACAAAGGCCAATATCACGAGGATTATTCCGACGAGATGGACAGCAATGGACTCTCGCCGACGTTGGATAATCCCCCACGAACGGAATGCCCGAATTAGAACCCCTTGTTTAGAAATTGGCCAAAACCTTGTCTATCTTGTTGGTGCAAGAGGTCATGTCCTCTGAAGCCGCCCCACGCATACATGCGGTTTTGTTGTAGAAATGGAAAGTATGCCATGGGAGATTCATGGGTACTAATGCTTGGCTGACCCGAATAAGTGAGTGTCATGGAGGGGAGCCAGTGTGGTCAAGCATTTAGCCATTCGCACAAGATATGCGCAGCTGGATTTATCCAAGTGGGAACCCAACAAGGTATTGTCTCATCAACCTAGGAGTGTGAAAGTGCTTGGAAAAAACACATTGCTTGATCTTGAAAACATTTGGAAAACAAACATACACAAAAACCTTGAAATTTCAAACACCTTGTGGGGAACAAATACCTATTGACGAACTTGCCCACTCTTGCTTTCCCTAGGAATCACATTCCTAGAGGTTTCTAAGTGTGCAAATTCTACCATCATTTGTTTCCAATAAGGATAAACATAAGGAACTTTTGCCCTATTTTCCTCGATTTCCACACAAAGGACCTTGTGGAATGAGAAAGAGAATGGGACACTAGACATATAGTTTGAAAACCTAAGCAAGCAAGTGTCTTGGATAAAAAGAACCTCATTTAACCAAGATAAAGAGACAAATTTGATTACACATGTGTTTTCTAACATGATCAAAATCCCAAAACCGAAGTTCAAAAAGCTTAGTCTGAAAGGATAGTGAGGAGCATCTTGAGACTTTTCGAGTTTACAGAATATAGCATGTTCTTCAACACCGAGGTCTTGTAAGCAGAAGTGTCATCTAGGTCAAGTCTAGGATCAAATTCAATCACTTTCATCCATCTTTCAACCATCAAAATCAGTCAAATTTCCATCTCACCAACAACTCTTGGAATCTTTGTAAACATCTTTTATGCTAAACTTCTAGGCGAAATCAAATCACTTTGTTTGACTTAACACATCTAGTCAAACCATCATCCTATACACAAGTTCTCTCTTGGATAAAACAACTTCCTAGGGTTTACGAGTTCATCTTGTTTGACTTAACACATCTAGTCAAACCATCAATCCAATCACGATCAATCAAAGTCCTAAAAGTTTAGCATTCCCTTCAAAGTTTCTTTAAGAGTTCCATTCATCCCATATCACTCATCTTTCATTTATCTCATCCTCATCATCGCTTTGATCCTTCAATTATCCTAGTTCTTCGCTTCTTTGAACCTAAGGTTTAGACCGATCTAAAGGATTAGAGGTTCATCTCTTACATTCTTGAAAATTGATCTTCATTTTATGGTTCAAACTCGATCTCAACACAAGAGGGACATGGAATATAAATTTGATCCATCCATCATGAGCAATTCGATTCAACCAAACTATCCAAGCCTTGCAATACCATTTGATTATCAAAGCTTGTACAATGCATACATGGGAGCATTATCTCATACAAATATCAATGGTACAACGAATGTGAGTATGCTCGATCCAAAGTTTGGAACATCTTTCCCAATGATAGATTCAAATCCAAGTCCAAATCTGCAAATCTATCAACCAAACGCCGAATGCATGAGTTTTCCAAACAACATTATCCCACAAAATCCATACATACCAAGTGCAACTTTACCAAACATGACCATTTCAAATCCACACTTGGTAAACTTTGGGGTCAACATGTTTGCAAATCCCCCTAATGTTGTTCAAAATCCTAGCAATATATTGGCAACTCCATATGTTGATTCAAGTCAAGGTAACACCATGCAAAATCAAAGTTACCTAAATCCAAGCAATATGATTCCCAACCACAACAATGTTCAATTTCAATCTATCATGCCAAATCAAAACATCATACCAAATCATCCCATTTTTCCATCAACATCGCAAAAATAGATGGAAACCATCCAAGCAACCCCAACAATCAACACCATTCCCATTCCACCACCACCACCACCACCGCCAAAATACAACACGACCAATTCATTCTCCATCATGTTGCAAGCTGCACAAGAAGCTTCCCGCAAAAAGGCACTCCAAGCCCAACAAGCTACACAGCTAGTTGCTCAGCAAGCACAAGCGGCTCAAGTAGCCCAACAAGCGCAAGCGCAAGCAGAATTCTACACACTATTGCAATCAATCCAAGAAGAAGTAGCACAACAAAGAGCCCAACAAAAAGCTTTGTTGGCACAAAAACAACATGACGAACAACAAGCGTTGTTGGCTCAGCAGCAAACACAGGCATTACTCGCCCAACAAAGCTTGCAACAGATTCCCACCACAATTGTTGAAATCAAAAATCAAGATCAATTTATCAATAAGTACTTTGAAGATGTTTCAACCTTGACCAATGATCAGATCAACATACACCAAGAGTCACTTTTCAATCATGATCAAAACTCACTGACGATACCCAACAATGATCCAATCCAAGAAACATTAACATCATTTGATCCTATGTTTGAGAACATTGACAATCCCTCCACCAAAATTGTTGAAAACAATGATCAAAATCAATCCATCAATGAGCACATTGAAGATGCTTCTACCCCATCCAGTGATCAACTCAACATTCATCAAGAGCCACTTTTTAGTGATCTATTTCAAGATGTGTTACAATTATTTGATCCCATTGACATAATCTACAATCCATCGACCAATGATCATATTGAAAATGTCTCTACATCACCTTGTGAGTTAGAGGACATATCTCAAGAATGTATTCCAAAGCATGATCAAAATATTCCATCAAGGTCTAGCAATGACCCTTCCAATGACATATTGACATCCTTCGACCTCACGATTGAGAATAGTGAAAGAATCTTTGACTTTACACTTGATCCAAATCCATTCAAAGAACAAGTGGAAATTAAGCCACTTCCCATGCCTAAGGACAATTTCCAAGAACCTGCTATAAGCAATCCATCCTTTGAAATTGACCCATGTCAAGAACTTGATCCAAAGCATGGCGAAAGTAATTCTGAAATCGTTCAAAATCATGAATTCGTATCTCCGAGATACTATAATGATCTAATGGGAACTCTCCTATCTATACAAGATGTCGCAAATTATGATCACATCCATATAGCACGTACTCCTCCATCTACCCATGAGATGCTTTCTTTGGATGGACACGTGGATGATCTTCAAAAACAAGAGTCTCATACTCTTCAAATCATTACCAACGAACAAGAGTCTCCTACTCTTAACATTTGTACACATGATCAAGATGTAGAAAAATGCAGAGACATATCAGAAATGGGTCATGAAGAAGGTTTCTACAAAAGTTGTGAATCAGAAAAATCATGTGAAAGCATATCAAGAATAAATCATGAGGAAGACTTTTACAATGACAGTGAATCATCAATACCTCTGGAAGAAGCACTACAAGATCAAGCCAAAGAGATCAATCAGGAATTTATCCCACATGTGGAGGATCCTATCACTTATAAAGTTGGATCACTTACCTTTCTTAGAGCAAGCTATCTTGTCAATAAAGAAGCTGACACTTTTGAAGGTCCACGACAGAGCAGAGAAGGAGCAACACCTTGTTTCCAAGGGAAATCATATCCTTTTGCAAATAAAATGTTTCAACAAATGAATTATCAAGACAGAGGATTAGGCCTACAGGAACAGGGTATCCTAGAACCAGTGCAGATTTTTGGAAATCCTAAGCGTCAAGGCCTTGGTTATTCAACAATCAAGGGATCTCAACATATCAGTAATACTATCACCATACTGGGGGCAACTTCGTCTCAAGCAAATGTCAACATAGGGAGCATGAAGGATCCTTATGATGAAACTGATGCCAATACTACAACCCGCCATGTCACGAATCTTCATCCACCCATCACCCCATCCACAAATTGGGACCAACATCAAAAGAAAGACTTGAATCGAAGCATGAAGAGTGTTATCAAAGAAAAAGAAGCTAAGAAGCATATTGGACAAATCAAGTACATGTGGATACCAAAGAATACAAAGAATAATTATCCCTATCAAACTCCATTAGTCAAAGAAACTATGGGGCAAAATCAAAAAGGGAAAAGTATCCATCAAAGATGTCGCCAAAAGTGAAAACATGTTTCTCAAGCAACATACAAAGTGTATCAAGCAGTTGGTCCTAATTCCATGTACACTTCCATATCCACCCATTACTACTCATCTTCCCAATTTTGGAGAGTCAAAGGTTCCAAACTGACAACCAATCCATATTTTATCCCTAAACACACTCCATCCACACCTCCACGCATGATATCCAATTCTCACATTGACCATGTGTTGGCAACGACCCTTCATCATAAGGATTCAGAAGGCACCCTATCGCGATGTGTGCACAAAGATAGAGTTAAGTCCATTATCAGCAAAGCAGAACAGATTTCTCAAAAGTTGCATTCAAGTGCACGTATCTTGGCAAAGCAACTTCTTCAAACAGGATATCGATGGCACGTTATGACAGAAGCATCAACATCAGCACCACCAGGTGGTTCAGCATCAGCTTGAAATCTCTCAAAAAATACAAAAAAATCAGAAAAATGTCTTGAAAAAATGGTCACCTTGATGAAAACTTGGCAAACAGGCATCTTGGTGACAACAAAAAAAATCATAAAAATATAAAAATCCAAAAAAAAAAAAAGGATTGAAAACAGTAAAAGAAAAAATGGTCACTCTGGCTGCCCGGTGGCTTTGGTGGTACCATGATGAAAACGGCAAAAGCAGTCATGTGTAGAATCGAGCATCTTGAAATTCTGCATCTTCTTGGATTCAGGGTTGATCCCTCTCATCCTTCTATCCTATCTCATTCTTATATCCTCTTTCACGCTAACAATGCATCCATCTTGCATCCGTATTCTCATTTTGCATAATCACGTCATACCATCATATCAACTACTAATGGCTTGCATAATCATTTAACATGTTTAAAATAATATAGATTTGTTATTCTAAGCATCTTCTGAACATCTCATTTTCATCATCATTATCATATAGTCTAACCATCCATACATCCATTTTGAACCTCTTTGTCGCGAGATCCACCTCAAATTGTATCTTTTCGCTCGATCTCTCGAGGGGGCAATGTACTAACGTACTTATTTTCCACTGGGGCATCCGAAAAAACCAAAGAATTTTTTAATTTCGATGCCGACAACATCATTCTTTGAACCAATGCAACGAGTACATTGCTTCAAAGAGGGGCAAAATGTAGACATGCAAAACTAACATCGTGCATCGAATTCTCCTATTAATCAATTAAGACAATTTATTGATTAATTTCCTAAGGTTCATTAAATAAATCAAAATTATTTAATCAAATCCTTAAAGTTCTTCTCATTTGATTTATCAAATGTCACCTCCTAATATCATCCAAGTTAATTAATCTACATTAATTAACTTCTAATCATGATTATCATTCTCTAGCTTTTGACTCAACTAGAGTCAAATCCAAACTCTTAACTAACCCACCCACTTGCACCAATAAATCATTTATTTGATTTATTATTTCCTCTAATTACATTCAAAATGGAATCAAAATGGAATATTCTTCCAATTTGAATCTTCCCCCCAAAAGGGACTTGTCCCTTCCAACAAGGTTTTAAATGCTATTTGCACAAGTCAAACATGGCATTTATTGCACCTTTCATCCCCCCAAAACATGTCAAGTCATTCAAATTCAAATTTGAAATTGGCACATTTGCCAAAACTTGCACATTCCTCACCCTCTCACACCTTGACAAGTGGCATATTGTCATTGGCCCATGAATGATCCCACATTCATCAATTTGGCCTCTCCTCTCTCCAAGCTCAACTATAAGTTGAAGGCTTCTCTCCTTCAAACAACACAACAACCACATATCCAAGCATCTACACTATAGGCAACTTGAGTTCAAGCATCTCATTGTCTATCTCACTAAGCTTATCAAGGATTGGGAAAGGGCAACTTCCTACAACACTAAGTTGCACCAATCCAATATGGGATAGATTTGCTTCATGTTATTTGTGCTTTAAAATCATTTCATTTGGTATTTCTAGTTGTTTAAATGTCTTAATTTAGCATATCTAGTATGGAGCAATATTTCATAGGGTTTGTTGGATTTTTCCATGTTAGTTTGATTTACATGATATACTAACATGTTGCAGAATTTAGCCACCACACACTCAAAATATGTAATGAAGTCCACCTTCATGTTTTAGAACAACTCTTTGGTGACGTAAATATGGAATTTCCCTTTGTTCATCTGATTGGAACAAATAAAATGCTCGCATTCTTTGGAGTGTTGGAAAACACACTGTCGCATGCTAGTTAGTTTGTAATGGAAAGATTTATTGGAGTAATTTGGAGATAATTTTTCTTTTCTATTTAGAAAACCCACTCTCGTGTGTCAAAATTATTATTTATTATTTTTTAGAAACATATATATATATAGTATGCATTGTTGAATATATTCTTACTGTTTTCAAAAATTATGGGTTGGAAAACGATGGGCGTTAGACAAGCTGTAACCCACATACTGTTCTAAAACCATTTACAAGTAGCAACCCAATTACTTACTTATCCTCACCTCAATTTGGTAATTTTTGTGGTTTCCCCATGCGCAACTCCTCGCTGTGCTCTTCACCCTCTACATTTGAGCATGGAGATTGAACCACAGAGTGTTATCCAATGCGTAATTATTCTGTGCATTATCATATTTAACCAATGCCATCACTTGCTATTTTTTGGTCAATCAAGGTGATCACCAAGGTTTTCATTGAATTCTTAGCATTTATTCTTGAATAGCCGATGCACACTATGCTTTGCAACCATAGTGTCTTGCAATAATTTGTATTTTTTTAGTTATCTGTACAAGTAATGAAATAAATATAAGTTTGATAGTGGTGCGTGGTATCTCTCTTGTGTGTCTTGTCTACCCTTATTGATTATGAAAGTGATGTCCTCTTTCATATGCCAGGAGAGATGAGTTTGAGATATATCCAAATGAATGTTCATTGCTTCACAGTTCCAATAGAATGGCAAAATGGCAGATATAATTGCTGATATATATTACAAGTGTTAGTGATAGGTTAAATTGGAAATTAATTTCCCATGGTATAGATTAATATGTTTGTTTATTGACTGTACAAGATGGCATGTTGTAGTCGGCACAACATATAATCCAATATAGGTGAAGTTTGGAATGAAGTGAATTCTTTGTAGCAGGAAATGTCTTTAATTTGCCAATTTAATCTATTGCTAACACTTTTCTCTCTTCTAGGTGGTTGATATAGGTGAGGAAACAAATTTGAACAAAACAAGGGTAGGTGGATTGAGAAGGATGCTTTAGGAGACGTGAAGCTTCTACAACAAATACAGGTGATTCTGGTTGCCATAGCTTGAATCACAAGTGTATTGGGCAGTTAAATTTCTATTTTTTTTTGTATTTAGAATTTATGATTTATATAGGGATGGGATGCTTATTGTGGGGAATGCAAACAATTTGCACTTTAATTTAAATAAAATAAATGTTACATTATTGTGTGTGTATTATATCCCAAAATTTTACGTGAATCATGTTTCCTTGTTGAAGAGTGAGTATTGCACGGGAAATGTTTAAACCATCAGTGAAGGGTGATTCTGCATCCTTTCAATTATCCTTCTCATAATTGATTTGTGTTAATTTTAGGTTGATTTCTGCCACACTACATCGGTATCATTTTTCTCCCAAAATAGAATAGGAACCTTTGGATCCTTGGTAATTAGATCAGATATATTTCAAAAAGAACATAATATTTATGATTTTACATTAGATTAATTCTCCTTTTAAATGATGTACATTTGTTTAGTTGTGAAGCATTGTTGCACAGGTGGGTTTCATAAGGCTGTGAATAAGGAACATTGTTATTCTAATTGTTTTTAATTAGTATAATATACCATACAAACTACAAAGGCGAGGCCATAATAACACATAAATGACCATTAGGCTTCCCAAATTTTGTAATGGAATTGCTCTTCTGTAACACAATGCAAAATTTCTGAAAACACAATGTGTTTTGCAATGTAGAAGTCTCTTTACAAATATGAGTTTTCCTTGTTGCGACTTTGGAGATTTAGAAACACAATGTGTTTTCAATTGTGTAGACGCTTATGCCGAAAAGACACACCTATGTACATACAAAAAATGTATAAAACCATAAATAAAAGAATACATAAGAACATACATGGTAACAAAAAGTGAGGAAACTAGCAGATGGGATGAAACATCTAGGAAATGGTAGGTAGGAGTTAATGGCGTCGTCAGGTCGATTTTCCCACCTCCTGCTGACTGAAAAAGGTGGGAACCTTAGCTTTCCCGTGAAGTCTTGTTTTCATCCACATTTTTTTCTAGTGCGAGAAAAATGGAGAATGACGTGGGCCTTTTTGTTTCTAGTCTGCTCATTGAAAGTTGAATGTTTTAGTGCACATGGAGGAGTTGGAGGAGAAAACCGACCAAATCCATGCTTGGGTACTATCCAATAGTGTTGTAGAGGGTTTTAAAACACTATTTGGGTTGCTTGTTTCTTAACACCTAGGGTTTTCCAACATGAATTGTTGCAAAACAAAATGAAGTGCGTACTATGAAGCACACTATGTTTTGATGGTTAATAGAGTCGCCCTTAGATGATAGATGTGCTATTTGATAAAATAGAACACCATCTATACGTTTGTATATTTTCATTTCAAGACAAAGATTGGGTATAAGTAAAGGTAGGCTTCAAAACACATTGTGTTTTCCAATGTGCAATACACAATGTTCACCACTTTCAACAAGTTTATTCATTATTGCCAATAACAGAAAGAAATTGGTGTTCTTGCTATTTGTAATGCATACCTACATATACAAGTTTAAAAACCAGAAGGGCTTGGGTATGTTGTCATGTGGAGGTTGAAAAATGCAGTGTGTTATGAAGCATGCAATTTGTTAAATATACTTGAAACTTAAACAAAACAATGGAAGGTGTGATTTTGAAGACATTCATACTATTATGTAACATTCCATGTTACAAAACTGTACGTGTTAAGAAGAAAGTGACCCACCATGAGACAACCCTTCACATTTAAACAAGGAGATTCAAATAACTGAAACCAAACACTATATTTTCTGAATTACAGTTATTTTGTGCACTTTATTTTTTCAATCATGCAAAATTTAAACACAACAATGGAATGTGTGATTTTCAAGACATTCATACTATTTTGTAGCATTCCATGTTGCAAAACCGTGGGTGTTAAGAAGCAATCAACCCAACATGAGACAACCCTTTGCATTTAAACAAGGAGATTCAAATAATTGAGACCCCACACTGTGTTTTCCAAATTGCAATTATTTTGTGCACTTTTTTCAGTCATGCGAAATTTAAATGTAATTTTTGTCCAAATTAAAAGTCCTTATAAATTTTGAAAGGGATTTTGAATACATTCATACTATCTATATTATGAAAGAATTTGAAGACATTATTTCTGTTTAGTAAGAACGCATGTTGGAAAGCCCTACATGTTAAGAAACAAGCAATGCATATAGTGTTGTAAAACCCTGTGTAAGTGAGAAGAGACAGCGTGTTTTCCAACACTGCAAATAATGCAAGCGTTTTATTTGTTCCAATCAAATAAAGAAAATGAAATGACATTTGGACTCTATTAGAGAGTTGTTCAAAAATTTGAAAGTGGACTTGATTACATTCTTGGAGCATAACGAAATAAAAGTGGAACTCTTCGTAACAAACTAGCTGAAATGGGACAGTGTGTTTTATAACACTGCAACAATCTATAATAACTATACCTTGTAGGTTTCATAATACCTAATGTTTTCCAATTTCATTACATTCTTTGTAGCTAATTTTTCTATTTGCAAATAATGGTTTTGAATTCCATTTGGGTTGTTGTGCATTCCAAAATATGATTTTGAAAACCCACCGACGTTGACACATTTTCCCAGCAACGAGATAGGCCACGGGAGGTTGTAGTTAATGCCTGACTGTCAAGTCTTTCCATCGGTTCCATTTGTTCACCTGCCCTTTTTTTATGTCGGGGTGTTTTGTTCCAATCAAATGAAGAAAGTGAAACCAGATTTCGACTGTAGAAAAGTGAAATATGAAACAAAACTCTTACATATTCTGCATGGTTTATGATTTTTGCAAATGTTATTCAGTTATTTCACTCATATTTCCACAATGGGTTGTCAGTTATTTCATTCGACAATTGTAAAATTTCATATTTCCTGTTGCTCTCTACCAACCTGCAAAACATCGCTGTGGAAAATGGTGATGAAAATGGGACCTCGTTTGGGCTTTTTGCTATTTGCAAATAATGGTTTTCAATACCATGTTTTGAGCTTTTTGTCCATTCTGAAATATGATTTTGAAAATATGATGACTGTTATGATGCATGTGACATGCATTTTTGTAGGGAGAATATCCTCCTCCCAATTGCAGAAGGTAATATCCTTGCAACATGGCTTACACATGATAATGTGTTGCCCTTCTTTAGGGATAAGACATGCTCAATTATTACTGGTAGTTAATTTCTGTATTCAATTGTCCAATAAATTTTGCATCAACGTTTCAAATGAAACTCCGTGATCCATCATCAGGATGAAGAAGAGAGCATAAGGGGTGGCACTGATGGTCTCTTCTTCATGTTGATCTTGGATTACAGAGTTTGATCTAAAACATTTTCAATGCAAAAATTCTTACAAAAGCGAATCCAAAAATCAACTAGCAATAATCAATATGGATTATAGAAAATTGAGATCATTTATGTCTGATTATGTTATCATTTGAAAGACATGTTTTTTAGGGATAATAGCTTGAGTTTACTATATTTTGTAGGGAGATTAGCTTCTACCCTACAATTGGATGTCACTATTCTCCCTAGAATAATGCATGTCAGAGGCATCATAACATACAAAAATGCATTAAAACATACAAATACATAGACCGCATGATGGGACAATGTATTGTGGAAAATAATTGGAGGTTGGAAAACACTGTGTGTTGTGAGGTCTTTCATTATGCACGTTGAAAGCTAAAGGTTTGAGAGCATGAGGTGGAGTTGCAATTGCGAGATATATAAAAGCATACAAATTCAACTGAGGGGGGAGTAATAAATTGGGATGTTACTTGTGAAGGGTTTGTAAATGGTATTTGGTTTGTAGGTTGAATAACACCTAGTGTTTTCCAGCCTAAAATTGCACATTGTTGGCCTTTCCATTGTATGAAAAGGTCAACCTGTCAATGCCCGATACAAGTGTTAGATAAGACCTCTATAAAGACATGAGAAAATTTCATGACAACTGAGCATCTTGGGAGCTACTTTGCAATATTCTCAAAACAAGCTCTTCTCTCCAACACACATCACCACCTCTTCCACAATCTCATCCACTCAGATCCATGATGTCGAAAGATGTCATTGATGTATGATGGAGAGAAGTGCATTTTTTTGAAATGAGAAAGGTATGCTTGAAAGTTGGCTAGTTGCCATAAAATGTTGTCACGCTGGCGGAGGGGGGGGTGGGGGTATAACTGTGTGTGTTTTCCATCTTGCAAATTTTTTTGTGCAACTTGTGTTCCAAACATATAACGATATTGAAATGGAATGTTTGTTGCAAGTAAGGGTTGTTATAAAATATGAAGCTGAACTTCAATACATTGTGTTTTTTTCCATTCTGCAACTTTTATTTGTACATATTGTGTTCCAAACGTATGACGATATTGCAATGGAATGTTTGCTGCAAGTAAGGGTTGTTATGAAATATGAAGTTGAACTTCAATACATTTTGTTGTTATAGTCTGCATAGCACTAACTGTTATCTTTGAACAACATTTGAGAAGTCACAGACAACCCTGTGTGTTTTTCATCATGCAACTTTTTTTTGTGCATATTGTGTTCTAAACGTATGATGATATTGAAATGGAATGTTTGCTGCAAGTAAGGATTGTTATGAAATATGAAGCTGAACTTCAATACATTATGTTGTTACAATCTGCATAATAGTAACTGTTGTCTTTGAACAACATTTGAGAAGTGAGGGGCAACCCTGTGTGTTTTCCAACGGTGCAATCCATGCAAGAATTTTATGCGTTCCAATTACATGGAAAAAGGAATTATGCCATTTTGAGTCTACCAAATAGTCATTCTAAAAATTCAAAGTGGACTTCATTTCATTTTGGGAGCATACAAAACAAAACCTTTCATAAGAAAATAGCTGACAGGGAACACTGTGTTTTCCAACACTAAAACCAATGCAAGTATTTTATTTGTTACAATCACATGAAAAAGGAAAATCTTCCATATCCACTCTACCAAATTGTAGTTCTAAAATTAAAAGTGGACTTCACTTCATTTTTGGAGCATGAAAAATAAACACTTTTGGTAATGAAATAACTGACAAGGGACAATGTGTTTTCCAATAGTGCAAGCAATGCAAGCATTTTATGCGTTTCAATCACATGGAAAAAGGAAATAGTATTATGTATCCTCCAGCTGCAATAATATTGATAGTATGAATGTCTTGGAAGACTTTTTATTTGTACACACTAATAATATAATTAAGTTAACCTTCAAAATATATAATAACTCTTGCTTACAGTATGAATTATATTTGAATTTCTTCGTATGGTTGAAACAAAGAAATGCACAAAATAATGGCAGATTGGAAAATACATGGGTTGTCAGTTGTTGCATTCTGCATATTTAAATCTAAACACCTGAGAGGACGAGGAGGACTTGCAGGTGCGGGATACATTCGGTTGCAGGTTTCTTAACGCCCTCTATTTTCCAAATTCATTAAATTATTGCTATCTAGAAAGCTAAATTTTCTCATGAAAATCACAAAACATACAAAATTGAGGTGGGGCGAGTAACCAATATGGTTGTTACTTACATAAAGGGTTTTAGAATAGTTTTTGGGTTGTAGGATTAATAACACCCTAGATGTTTTCCAACCTCAAATTACACATAACAGTTTGAATTCCTTGAGAATCTTTTCTTATTTAGATAGTAGGAATGTAATTAAAGGGCACCTCCAATAATTACAACTATTAGTTATGGTATAAATTGCAATTGAGTATCTTCATGTGATTGAAAAAATTAAATGCACATAATTATTGCATGTTGGTAAACATAGTGGGTTACTTCTATAGAGTTTTACAATACTGTGGGAAGTATGTTTCATAACACCATCTCTTTTCTAGCCTGTAATTTTGCTGACACTAGGAATGTATTGAAAACTTGTTTTTATTTAGACACAAAGAATGTAATGAAAGGAACCTTCAAAATTTATCACAAGTCTTAGGTAGAGTAAAATATGCGTTTGAAATTCTTCTTATGATTGAAAAAAGATATGCTTGCTTACTGCAAATGGTGCAATAAATTTTGGAACTTTAACTGTCCATAACACTTGCAACAATTTTACAGTTTACAGAAAACCAAAGATGCGTTCTCTAAAAGGGAATGTACTTCATACAACAAAGAATGTTGTGAGGTGGACAACACATCTAAAAGGGTGTCTAGTGGTGTATCTTATTTGGAGCAGTCACGTTCCCCAAACGTGCAGGTAAGATCCGCTAATTACAAGATGCAATCAAATGTATAATTTTAATCTCACATAAGTGGTTGCAATGTTGAGTAGAAAGTGGGAATATTTCAATTAGGAGGCAACAACTGTGGTACAAAGGAAGTCCCATCATTTGAGGAAAATGTTGAACCCTGAGGCAGTGACGTGTTCAGTAATTAATTGTGAACTTCCAATTTCCCTTTCCTTCCAATGCGTCAATCAAAATGATTTACAATTTCAATTAGAAAATATCATGTTTATTAAAAATATGCTGATTTTGATAGTATATGGTTCCTTCGATTCAGGACAATAGTTAGGGAGATCATCACACTCTTGCCATAGTCCACGACAAGGAGGAAGAGCATGAAAAGGGAGACCTTAAGGATGGAGAGGGACACAATGAAGCATGGGGTGATGTGGTGGATGGGAAGGTAGATATATAACTCAATTATTGCATCATTTCATTGTGTGTATATGTTGTGCATTCAAATTGTTTTAATATCAAATATATTAAGTGATTTTCTTTTCCTAATTTGCTGTGTAGGTTGCTGTTGAATACATAAGAGAAGTGGAGAATGCTAGATATGTATATTATTGTATTGTAGAAGAATGTACGAGAAAATATCATGATTGGAGAGTGTTCAACATGCATAGGATTTAGCATCACCACCTTCCTATTCTCACGCCACCAAAGCATGGTCAAACTACGTCAGGGGGGAAGAAAAACGCCCCCCTCCTCCCCAAGATAAATTTAAAGAGTACCTTCAAAAAAAGGTGGAAAATATGGAGTACCAAATGAATCTATGACAACATCTCCAGTAGAAGCATGTTATTCAAAGTATCTGTCAAAAGTATGGGAAACATAGCTTCCTTCAACTTCCCCAAAAAGGAAAGGACAAGGTGAAGAAGCGAATGGCGTTATACAATAGTGAGGAGAAAAAGGAGAAGAGAAGGAAAACAATATTACAATTGTAGGAGAGAAAGAGAAACAAAGGAATGGTAATGTCGAATTGAACTGTTAAATCTGAATTTTGGTTGGTTCATATTCTCTATTATGTGGTATACAAGGTTCACTTAACGTTAACTTACATGACATGACATGGTGATGGTCAAGAAGTGGTTTTTGCTGCCCACCAGAGTAGTGTCCATTCGCTAGAGGAAGTTGTGCCCATGAAAGGAAAAGATGATGTTGTTCTTCCCAACAAGGTGTGTAACATTCAGAAGAAGCCTCGTACATGGTTAAAAGTTTCAAGGCACCCTATGAAGAAGAAATGAGAAGAAACGGTGATCTCGAAATCTTCTGTTTAATGTTTGTTTTGATTATTTGAATGAATTGGTTGCATGCATCTAAGTTTGATGTGACATTTCAATTCCTCCTATTACACAACAAGGATGAACAACGAAGTGTTCCCCTCACAGGTTATTGTTGTTTCAGAAGATGAAGCAGCAACCATGGAAGCACAAGATGATGTTGTTCCTCCCAACCCCTTGTCTAACATTGAGAAGAAGAAGAAGCATGCATGGTTTAAAATTTCCTCATGCCCTCACAAGAAGAAACAAGTACAAATGGTGATTTCAAAATATTCTATTTGATGTTTATTTTCATTATTTCAATGAATTGGTTGCATGCATCTAAATTTGATGTGATGTTTCAATTCTTGCTATTACACGTCAACGATGAACAATGGAGTCTTGCACTCAAATAGGATGCTCTTGATTTAGAAGATGAAGCAGACACCATGGAAGAACAAGATGATGGTGTTCCTCCCAACCTGCCGTACAACATTGAGAAGAAGAAGAAGAAGAAGGAGAAGGAGCTTATACAATTTAAATTTTCCTCACACCCTCACAAGAAGAAACGAGTAGAAATGGTGATTTTTAAATTTTCTATTTAATGTTTGTTTTGATTATTTCAATGAATTGGTTGCATGCATCTGAATTTGATGCAACATTTCAAATCCTGCTATTACAAGGCAATGATGTACAACATGGAGTCCTCCCCTCGAACAAGATACTCCTAATTTGGAAGACAAAGCAAATGCCATGGAAGAACAAGATGATGTTGTTCCTCCCAACCCGACGTATAACATTGAGAAGAAGAAGAAGAAGGAGTGTATAGGGTTGGAAGTTTCCTCATGCCCTCACAAAAAGAAACGATAAGAAATAGTGATTTCAAACTCTTCTATATAATGTTTGTGTTGATTATTTCAATGAATTGGTTGCATGCATCTAAATTTGATGTGACATTTCAATTCCTGCAAGTACAAGGCAACGATGAACAAAAAAGTTCTGCCTTCGAACATGATACTCTTGATTTGGAAGATGATGCAGAGACCATGAGAGAACAAGATGATGTTGTTCCTCCCAACCCGCCGTCTAACATTGAGAAGAAGAAGGAGATTATGCAGTCAAAATTTTCAAGGTTCCTTGACATGGAGAAACTAGAAGAAATGGTGAATTCAAACTCTTCTATTTAATGTTTGTTTTGATTATTTCAATGAATTGGTTGCATGCAACTAAATTTGAAGTGACGTTTGAATTCCTAGTATTATAGGGTAAGGATGCACAACGTGTTGGGCTTGAACTAATTGGCCATGTGGTTGCAATTGAAATAGAAGAGGCTAATAGAGATGGACATGTGGATGGGGAGATCACTGGCCTGCAAGTGGGGCAAGGAAATAAAGATGGCCATGGGGATAGGGAGAGCACTGGCTTGCAAGTAGGACAGGGTAACAAAGATGGACATGGGACGGGGAGAGCACTAGCCTGCAAGTGGGTTAGGGTAATGGAGATGGACATCGAGACGAGGAGAACACTGGACTGCAATGGAATAGGGTAACAAAGATGGACATGGGGATGAGGAGAGCACTGGATTGCAAGTGGGAGAGGGTAATAAAGATGGACATGGAGATAGGGACATCACTAGATTTCAAGTGGGAGAGGGTAATATAGATGGACATGGGGACAAGGAGAGCGGTGGCTTGCAAGGGGGAGATGCCAATAAGTATGGACATGAGGATCGAGAGAGCAGTGGCCTGCCATCAATATCGGTAACAAACCCAACACACTTTCATGCTTATGTTCTTATTTCTTTATGAATCTTTTAATATGCCTTCAATTATGATTCACATCAATGACGTTTCCATTGTAGCCAAATCCTGTGGATGAACAGATGATAGAGTTCAAGGGCACCACTTTTAAGGTCGGTGATCACGTTGATCTTTTTAGGCATTGTAAACGGGTTGGAAAAGGTATTGTACATGTTGTCGATAGAAAGGATGAAACCCATGGCTTTATGCACCCAAAAAATTGTGTGAGAGTCAGCATTGTTGAGGCCATTGCTGGTGAGCGATATGTTCCTTTTGCACTTCCTGGCATAGAGACCATCGATGAGTGTGTGGGCGGCTTCATACTATGGAATCTCTCTGGGATGAAGCATTCTGTTCTAGAGGTACACATAAATGATATGTTTTTTTATATAACATACTACCTTATATTATTTCTATCCATACGTTAATTGTGATTCATTGTTTGCTATAGGGTGAAGCTGTTAAATGTGCTAAGGAGAAAGCACAACCTATGAAGAAATCTATTGTTTTACATTCATCATATGCGAGGGTTCGTGGAATTGGAATCACCCCTCCCGAAATACACAAGAACCCTAGAAATGTGTCATGTATTACACAGGCTTGAACTCAATTGCAAAGAATAGGCAGCGTAGGATATGATGAGACATGTGCAAAATACTAATTTTGTATTGTGGGTTTCATTACTTGATCATTGAACAATTATGGTGTAGAGATATACCATTTTCATATGTTTGAACACTATGTTGTACTACATTTCATATCAAACTTTTCATGGCCCTCTGTAATTATTTGATTATTGAATAATTATGGTGAATATATATACCTTTTTAATATGTTTCAACCCTATGTTGTTATACTTTCAGATCAGATTTTTCATGTCCCTCTGTAATTATTTGATTATTGAACAATTAAGGTGAACAAATATACTATTTTCATAAGTTTGAACACAATGTTGTTATCCATTTCATATCAAAATTTTCATAGCCCTGTAATTGTTTCGTTACTAGCAAGAATGTAATGAAGTCCACTTTCAATTTGTAGAACAAGTATTTCGTTGACTGTATTTCCTTTTTCCATGTGATTGGAACGAATTAAATGCTAGCATTGCTTGCAATGTTGGAAAACTCCCTACCCCCTGTGAGTTATTTTGTTACAATAAGTATTTGATTCATTATGACCAATAATGTAAATGAAGTCCACTTTGAATTTCAAAACAATGATTTCATAGAGTGGAGATGGTAGATTTCTCTTCTTCAAGTGATTGTAACAAATAAAATGCTTGCATTGGTTGCAGTGTTGGAAAACACACTATCCTATAAGTTTTTTGGTTATGAAAAGTCTTTATTTAATACGCTCCCAAACTGAAATTAAGTCCTTTGAATTTTTGTAGAACGACTATTTGGTAGAGTGGAAATGGAATATTTCCTTTTTCCATGTGATTGGAACACATAAAATGCTTGAATTGATTGCACTGTTGGAAAACAAACCATCCCTTGTCAGTTATTTCACTATGAAAAGTTTTGATTTCTCACCCTCCAAAAAAGAATTGAAGTCCACTTTCAATTTTAGAACAATGATTTGGTAGAGTGCAGATGGAAGCTTTTCCTTTTTCATGTGATTGTAACAAATAAAATGCTTGCATTTGTTGTAGTGTTGGAAAACACACTGTCCCCTGTCAGTTATTTGCTTATGGAAAGTGTTTATTTCATATGCTCCCAAAATGAAATTAAGCCCAATTTGAATTTTTGTAGAACGACTATTTGGTAGAGTGGAAATGGCATATTTCATTTTTCCATGTGATTGGAACACAAAAAAATGCTTGCATTGCTTGTAGTGTTGGAAAACACAATGTCCCTTGTCAGTTATTTCGTTATGAAGTGAAGTCCACTTTCAATTTTAGAACAGCGATTTGGTAGAGTGTAGATGGAAGATTTTCCCTTTTCATGTGATTGTAAGAAAGAAAATGCTTGCATTGGTTGCTGTGTTGGAAAACACACTGTCCCCTATCAGTTATTTGCTTTTGGAAAGTGTTTATTTCATATGCTCCCAAAATGAAATGAAGTTCACTTTTAATTTTTAGAACGACTATTTGGTAGAATCGAAATGACATATTTCCTTTTTCCATGTGATTGGAACACATAAAATGCTTGCATGGATTGCACCGTTGGAAAACACACTATTGGTTGTGAGTTATTTCCTTATGATTATTTATCTTTGATGCTCCAAAAATTAATTTAAGTCCACCTTCATATTTCATGAAATGTTTTTTATTTTTTACGTTCCAAAAATGTAATGAAGTCCACTTTTAGATTTTATAACTAGTTGGTTGACTAAAAATGGCATTTCCTTTTTTCATGTCATTGGAATACATAGAATGCTCGCATTATTTGCAGTGTTGGAAAACAAACTATCCTATACAAGTTACTTCGTTATGAAAACTTACTTATGTATGTGAACTTACTTACAAATGTAATCACATGCAATGCACACTTTATGTTCTGGAGACTATAACAAAATGATGTATTGAAGTTCAACTTCATATTTTATAAGAACCCTTACTTTAAGGAAACATTCCATTTGAATATCGTAATACGTTTAGAACACAAGATGCACAAATTTTTTTTGCATGATGGAAAACACACAAGGTTGTACCTGACTTCTCAAATGTAGTTCAAAGACAACAGTTACTGTTATGCAGATTGTAACAACACAATGTATTGAAGTTCAACTTCATATGTTATAAGAACCCTTACATTCAAGAAACATTCCATTTCAATATAGTCATACGTTTACAACACAATATGCACAGATACAAGTTGCATGATGGAAAACACATCGGGTTATCTTTGATTTCTCAAAATGTAGTTCAAAGATAATAGTTATTGTTATGCAAATTGTAACAACACAATGTATTGAAGTTCAACTTCACAATTCTTAAGAACCCTTACTTGCAACAAACATTCCATTTCAATATCATAATACGTTTAGAACACAAGATGCACAAAAAAGAGTTGCATGATGGAAAACACATAGGGTTGTCTGTGACTTCTCAAATGTAGTTCAAATACAACAATTACTATTATGCAAACTATAACAACACAATGTATTGAAGTTTAGCTTCATATTTCTTAAGAACCCTTACTTGCAACAAACATTCCATTTCAATATCGTTATATGTTTAGAACACAAGATGCACAAAAAAAAGTTACATGATGGAAAACACACAGGGTTGTCCGTGACTTCTCAAATGTAGTTCAAAGACAATAATTACTATTATGTATATTGTAACAACACAATGTATTGAAGTTCAACTTCATATTTCTTAAGAACCCTTACTTGTAGCAAATATTCCATTTCAATATCGTCATACATTTAGAACACAAGATGCACAAAAAAACGTTGCATGATGGAAAACACACAGGGTTGTCTGTGACTTCTCAAATGTAGTATAAAGAATTTTTTTACTGTTATGCAGACTGTAACAACACAATGCATTGAAGTTCAACTTCATATTTCTTAAGAACCCTTACTTGCAACAAACATTCCATTTTAATATCGTCAACATTTAAAACACAAGATGCACTTAATAAAGTTGCATGATGGAAAACACATAGGGTTGTTTGTGACTTCTCAAATGTAGTTCAAAGACAACAGTTACTGTTATGTAGACTGTAACAACACAATGTATTGAAGTTCAACTTCATATTTCTTAAGAACCCTTTTTTGCAACAAACATTCCATTTCAATATCGTCAGACTGTCATATGAAATGACACCCCACTGTCTATATACCAAACACCCTATGAGGTTGAGCTAACCATACAAGCTATGAGTGCAAACTCATCCTCCATTCTACTAGAGAGCTCATTTGCACTTGTTGAAGCTATCGCCTGCTTCTTGCCTTTCTTCCTTTGTGGGAAATTGCTAACATATTGGCCAAACTCATGACAACCATAGAACTTGACTTTATACAAGTCCTTCTTCTTCTCACCTTTAGGATGTGACCCTTTGCTAGACCCCTTCATTGCTTTCCCTTTTCCTGCTAGTTTAACATTTTCTTGTTCTGCCTCACTTTTCTGACTCTTACTATTGGTACCACTGACAAGGATTAGTCTAAGCTCCTCCTAAGTGAAGTCACTCCATAGTCAATCTCAAATCGGTAAGGTGTCTCATCCATTAATAACTTGAACAAAGACATCCCACTACTTAGTAAACCCATTTAGGGCTATCTGAACTAGCTCGTCATCATTTGGTTTATTTCCAATAGCTGCCAACTCATCCTTGACAAGTCTAAGTCTGGTGAGGTGACTTGTAACGTCTTCTCCCTTGTTCATCCGATTATTCCTCAACTTTTCTCTGAGAATTAGCTTCTTGTTAGTGGTAGCATTTTGGTACAGATTCAAAATGGCATCCCACATCTTATTCGTTGTATCCAACTCTGCGACATGTGAAACAATATGATCCTTAACACCAACAAAAATCAACCTCCTCGCCTTGGAATCTTCCTTCTTATATTCTAAGATTTGTGTTGGATCTGTAGGTACAGCTACAACATTGGTCGCATATTCCTTGATACCATTCTCTTCCAGCAATAAAGAAATTTTGGCTTTTCAGACACTAAAATTTGAGGCTCCATCCAATCTGTTATGATCTCTTAAACCTACTGAGGCCATCTCAAAAAAATATAATAATAATAATAAAAAAAATTCTGAAGAGGTAGAATTGGGTTTTAGAAACCCTCAATTTCCTTCCTGTGCCTACACTGAGATCTTTCTGCCCTCAGATCTGCTCTGATACCATGTGAAAATTCTATTGTAGTTATTGATTATTAATCTCCTATCTATAGAGATTATTTGATTGCTAAAAATTAATTTAAAACAAATACTGAAAAATAATACAACTGCAACTTCACAAATAAAACTCACAGGAATAGAAAAGAAAACATGCAAAATAATAAACACAATATTTTTTGACAAATTGTCCTTGGAAAAACCCCAGAGGAAAAACCAGTACTGTAGATGAGGAATTATATTAATCTTCAGAAAATCAAGAGATACACAAACTGCTTGCCTCTTACTGACAAAGCTCTGACAATATTCTTCTCCGAAAATTCTTCCCTCAATTTCTCCTGCTGAAATTCCACTACTGCTACCTCCAACGCTATCACTGCACTCTTGCTATCACTGCATGACTATTTTCTCACACTAAAAATTTATTTGCTATCACTACAAATCTTTTTCAAGTGTGTATCTGTGTATTCTCCAAATGCCCATTGACCCCCTTTTAAACTATTCTCATTGGAAAACCAATGGCCATGATTTAATCTCAATCAAAGGCTAAGATTATTTAGACTCTAACAACCCCTAAGTAACTGGTTTCTAGAAGTCTCTAGAGGAATCAATTATTTAATTAAATAATTAAATATCTGGACCTAACTAACTTCTATCTAGAAGTCTCAATAATTAAATAATTATTCTTGGAATTAGAGAAAAACAACTGTTCGAGCTACAATAAATTAACAGGTTTGACATATGGGGCGCCCTTTGAGCTTTGATACTTGTGCTTTGAGTTTGTGTCATGCCAAAGCATTATGGAATTTGGTTCACATTCTAGATGTTGGTTTCTCTGTATATTTTGCTTGAGATGAGGCTTGTAACTACATCATTTATGAGACTTTCTCATGTAACCACCATTTTCGATCAGTCTATCAACATGAGCGCAAAATCGACACCTATAATGAGTTCAATACGCAAGGATCTTCCCCTTCAATAAGCATATTGTGAATTTTATTTTTCGATGTGCCAAGTTTTCTTTGTAGTTTATGGTAAGTTTCTGCAAGCATTGGCCAACAATTACAGAATAGGTTCAACCTTAGTATGCCTTACCAACATTAAAATTTAGATTGCCTTTATAAGCCCAGTGATAGATCGGTGGTTGCTTGGTTTGCTCAAGGGGCACTTTCAATTTGTACTTGAGTAGGATACACAATGGGTTGCCACTTGTTCAATGAGTTTGCAAAGAGTTATGGCGCGTAAGAAGCAAAGCCTTGGTGAAAATAAATAATCATTTTTGGATAGTGTTCCGACATCTTTTTGGTTTGAACGGTTCGATTTGTCAACCTATTGTGTCTAGTAAGCATTTTGGTTCAAAGGAATTTTTGCCAAAAAGGAGTCCTTCAATGTAAATAGGGTATACTTCTTCCAAATGTAGATGGAAGAGGCTAATGAGCCAATTTTTGGTTAATTTTTTATAATACTAATTTTTTTTTGAAAATTGTAAATGGATATTCAGTAGTACTCTTGAGGTTCAATGAGACAGCTATGATTTAGCTAAGTCTATACATATGTTATCCTGATGAAAGTGAAATATTTATGCTTTATAGCCCTATGGAATCAGTTAGTTGAATTGGACAAAAATGAATATATTTTCTTTAAAAAGTAATGTGGTGATATCACTTCATAATTTGTTTCTTTCTTGGTTTAGACAAAGGCTAAAAATTATTTTCTTGATTACTATCAATGCACTTAATTTTGGAATTTTATACATCTTAAAACAAGGTCAACGTTAGCAAAAAACTTGATTTGGGAGCCCCTCTTTATGTTTTTACAAAGAGGGTTTAGCATGAATATTTGTTCAGTATCAAAATAGATCGCCTTCTTTAGATAGTGAGTAGGCAATTTTCTGTATTAAGATGTATCTTAGCTTTTTCCTTCATTTCTTCTCAATTTTTGAAAAGATGCTCACAACCATAGCTTCCCCATGAGTGGCTTGGCTCTGTTCACTTTCCTCACTTTAACTTGGTATTGTTATGGGCTTAATTGTGCTAATTACTTAGCCCCTTGTATTCAATCTAAAGTTGAAGGGAAGGCCTATTCATTTGATTTCCTAGTGAACATAGTGAGGATTTATCATGAGTTGTACATTTTTTTAGGGTTTGGCTTGCAGAGTGTATAATCCAGCTGATTCGATTGGAAAGGCCTTTGAAACTTAGCACCACTATGATGAGATTAAGTTGAAAGCCTCAGTTTAAAAACTAGTAGAAACAATAGGTTCAAACAAGATCTTTTAGTGATTGTAAAGGTGTTTTGGCAACCCCCCAGTTCATATTTGAGGATTGAACTTTATTAGAACACAAGGTTTATCTTTTTCCTTATTTAATTTTGAGATGGGTTTCAAAGATGCGTACCTTTTATTTTTCATACTTACATGGGGGCTGGGAGTACTTAACATGCTTCAAATCCCGACTCACCCTATTCCTTGAGTACGATTGCTTCTAAACCTTGCCACACCTTAGCTTGCTCCCTAGTAAGATATTTGTTGGATTGGTCTATGACATGATTCACTAACTTGTCTATAGCCTTATTTGCCTCACAGTAGATGTGCTTTGTGGATAGTACCTATACCTCTTGCATTAGATATTTGATTATGGAGATTTTTGGCTGTAGATGCCAAATTACTATTTGGCCTCTTGTGATTGCACCCATGCTTATTGCCAAATGGCATTCTAGGTAAATGTTTTTTAATCCCTTCATTTTGCATAACATTATCCCTTGCATGATTCCTTCAATTTCTGCCTCATTATTGGTTGATGGGGGAAATTTTATGGAGCTTGCTACTATTAGTAGTCCTTTCTCATTTCTTATGATGCAACCTACTCCGGATGGGCCAAGGTTACCCCCGGAGGCCCCATTAATATTTAGTTTGAATCTCCCACTAGGCAGAGGGCACCATTTGGCCTTGCTTCTATTATATTTTTTCTTTGGGAAAATTGAAAGAGTTTGGGGACTTTCAATTTTGTCCAACTTTTCATTAAATTTTCATCCTAGAGTGTGAATATGGTTTTCTCAGTTCCTTAATATGCACATTTAGTTTTTCTGTGATGTTTCTTTCAATTATAGAAATTACTTCCTTTGCCTTCATGGATTTTTCTTGAAAAAATCTTCTGTATCGTTCTTTCCAAATGTTTCATAGAAAAATGGAGGGGTTTTTTTGCCATATTTGGCCCTAGAATGTGTCCTTTTTCAATATCGGCCAACTTTCTAAAAAGTCCCTTATTTTGTTGCCTCTTGGAGTTGCCTAGCCTAGTTTCATTTGTAGCCAATCCCAACACTCTTCTGAAAAGGGACAATTCAAGATTATATGATCTATTGTTCCTTCACGTTTTTGGCACATGATGCATCTATTTGGTCCTCCAATGCCTATTGTTCTTATTCTATCACTTGTAAGAATTATTCCATGCATAGCAGTCCATGTGAAAGCCCCTACCTTAGGTACTACAGATTTTCCCCAACATAGTTTCTTAGGCCATTCATAGTTTTCTTGCTTTATTTGGATTTGATAACCTAATTTGGTAGTATAATTACCTAATCTAGCCTCACACCACACAATTTTGTCTGATTGATTATTGAGGAAAATATTCCACTCTTGAAGGATTGAAAGCAACTTATATTTTTCTTCTTAATTTATTTGGAGGTCTGTGGGTATGTGCCAAGAGATTTTTCCTCTCTCTTCTATTTTGATATACCTGTGAAGGAGATGATCACTTTTTTGTTTGTGGAATGAATATGAGGGGTGATCTCTTGATATTCCTTTAAGGGTTTGTAACCCTCCATGAATCATTCCAAACATTTTCTTTGTTGCCACAATTTACCTACCAAGTGATGTGATCTATAATTACTTGTTGTGAGTTTAGCATGAAATTCCATATGTGGGAGCCTTAGCGAGAATTTGCAATAGTTAACACCCTTTAGGGATCTGAGCTATCCAAGTACTTTTTTTGCATCACTCTACACCACATTAAAAAAGGGTGTTGATACATTTTCCATATCAATTTTGCTCCTAAGGCTGCATTTTTCTTTTTAAAATACCTTAACCTTGCACCTCCATCAACTTGTAATTTACAGGCAGTGTCCCAATGAATTAGTGGGATTTTGTGCTTGTCATTTGAGCCTTCCCATGGAAAGCATTTAAAAATACTTTCCAGCCTAGAGGCAACTTTGGAGGTTAACTGCATGCATGACATTGAGTATGTGGGAATAGTTGATAGGACTAGTTTAATCATTGTTATTCTTCCTGCTAATGTTAGCCATTTACCTCTCTAGTTCAAAGCCTTTTTTTGTAGTTTTCATTTGTTTGTTCTCATAATGTTGTCTAGATCATACCTTTGAACAATGGGACTCCTAGATATTTGCATGGTATTCTATCAATTGAGTACACCAACACCTTAGCTATTTTTTTTGAATTTTTTCTTTGTATGAAAGAAACAGATTTTGGATTTTTCCATGTTTATTTGTTACCCCATTGCATTGATATAGTCCTGAAGACATTCTTTTATTTTTTTTCCTCTTGGATAGTTGACTCCCCATATAGTAGGGCATCATCAACAAACTATTGGTGGGTAAGAGCTTCCACCCCTTGAGCTACCTGAATTCCTTTCTAGGAGCCTTTCTCATGGATCAAGAGGCAATGCATCTACTTAATGCTTGGACCATGATGATAAAAAGAAATAGGGAGATGGGGTCTCCCATTCTAATTCCATTCATTCTTTGAAAGAATCCATAGGGGATACTATTTAATAGTATGGAATATCTAGGTGAAGATATGCATTGATAGATCATTTGTAACCAATCCTTGCAAAATCCAAACTTCTCCCTAATTTTGATTAAAATTCTCCATTTGACGTTATCGTATGGTTTACTAATATCTAGCTTTATCAACATAGTTTGAATTTTTTCTTTGTTTATTGTGTGAACTGCTTCATTGGCCAAAATTATGCTATCCACTATATCTCTCCCAGGTGTGAAGCCACTTTGGTTTGGAGAAATTATCTTGTCCAAAAATTTCTTGAGTCTATTTGCTAAGGCCTTGGATATGATCTTATAAATAGTATTGCATAGTGAAATGGGTCTATAGTCCCCAAAGGTGGCACAATCTTCTTTTTTGGTATAAATACCACCATTGTGTTGTTCAAGTCTTTGACAAACATTTTTATTTTTCTGAAATCTTTTGCTATTGCCCAAATTTCATCTCCTAGGAAATCCCAACTTTTTTGATAGAAGAATGCAAGGTACCTATCCGACCTAGGGACCTTTTCAAGATGTAACTAAAATGTTGCTTCCTTGATTTCTTCTTTGGTAAAGGGGTCTATGAGCATTTGATTGTCTTCATTAGATATTAGTGCTGGGATGTTGGATAATATCTTTTTGACATTTAAAATGTCATTGTCTCATGTTGGGGCTAGAATGTTTTCAAAGTACCTGATTGCTTCTTCCTCAATAGAAGTTGGCTCATGAGTCTGGGTTCCACCTTGACATTGGATGCTTGATATTTTCTTGTGGGCCTTTTTGATCTTCGATGTGTTGTGGAGGAATTTTGTGTTGGTGTCTCCTTCCATAAGCCAAACCTCTCTAGACTTGGATCTCCAATATTCTTCTTCTCTTGCTAAAATTTCTTTATATTCAACCTTGATAGCTTTTTATTTTAAATAACCCTCTTGGTTCATACTTGAACTGATTACTCTTGACTTTAACTTCTCAAGATCCTCTTCTAGTCTCAATTTCTTAGTGAAGATATTTTTGAATACTGTTTTGTGTCACTTTTGTAATTTCTTCTTTATAAATTTTAGTTTGCTCATAAAGATGAAGCTTCTTGTTCCATTGAGCTTTGGTGCCTCATTCCACCAGCTGGCAATAGATTCCACCAAGTCATCCTTCCTAAACCACTTTTTTTCTACTTTGAAATAAGTCTTTATGTTATTGCTTTCCCTTGCCACTGTTAACTTGACTGGGAAGTGATATGAACTTGTTAGGGGGAGGATCTTTGCTTCCAATACTTGGTTCATTTCTAGCCAATTTAAGGAATAGATTCTGTAGGATGGTGAAATCTTATACATGAATTGTATAGATTCAGCCATTCTCATAGAATAACATAGTTCATTTACTCCAAACAAAATGCTAAAGCTAAACCAAACATGTAATAGAGCAAATGAAATACAACCTATTCTATGGTGGATTGGTGCCCTCCATGAAGATGTGAGAGAGCCCTTTCCCAATCCCTTTCTAAGCCAAATGAGATAGACAATGAGTTGCTATGAGCTCAAGTTGCCTATAGTTTAGATGCCTTCCAAGTGTGTTGTAGAAATGAGAGAAGATGGCTTGCATTTATAGGAAAAGTTGATAGAAGAGAGGCCAAAATTAGGCAATGTGGGACTAAATCCCATCCAATAGGATAGAGACACTTGTCATAATGGGATTGGTCAAAGCTTGTGCAAGTTTTGGCCAATGTGCCCATTCAAATTTGAAAAATGTTAATAAATGCATGTTGTTGAGAGTTTTGGGGGGAATAATCTTTGTCCAAAAAAGTCAAAGATGAGAGTTATTGAGGGAAAATAACTCTTTTTAATAAATCAATAAATTGATTTATTGATGCAAGTGGGTGGGTTAGTTAGGAGTTTAGATTTGACTCTAGTTGAGTCAAAAGCTAGAGAATGATAATCATGATTAGAAGTTAATTAATTTTAGATTAATTAACTTAGGGGATTTTAGGGATTTGATATTTGATTTTAAATCAGTTTGATTTATTAAATCAAATAAGAAGAACCTTAGGAACTTAATTAAATAATTTGATTTATTTAATGAACCTTAGGAAATTAATCAATAAATATTTTAATTGATTAATAGAAGAAATGAATGTTAATTTGTATGATGCATGATTGTTATTTTTGCATGTCTGGATTCAAAAATAAATAGTTTTTATTTTATGCAACATTCACCATCCCTTTTGCTAGACCAGATGTAGATGCCATTTTGGGTCGATATATCCATCAAGTTATTCTTTCTTAGAAATTGGCCAAACTCCTCCATTGGGGCAGACATTTTTTTGTTGCCCACCATTTTTCTTCTATTCTAAGCACTGTGTTGAAATCACCCCCCAAAATTATTTTGTTGTTCGTAATTTGAGCGATTTCTAGCTCAAGGAGTCCTAGAGTCTACTTTTTTCTTCTCTCTTTGTTGGCCCATAAGTGTTGAAGAGATAGAAGATGATGTTGTAGAGTATGCTTTTAACTTCACTCAATATCTAAAATGGATGTTTCTTTATGATATTGAAATCTATTGAGATTGATCTCCAAAGGATTCATAGTCCTCCTACTGTTCCATGGGCTTTGGAATATGCCTCTTCCGAGCCTTTGATGCTCAAGACCCTCTTAGTTTCATCTTCAATTTTTGTCTCTTGTAAGATGACTATATTTGATTTTGCATGTACTATTTGTCGTTTGATTAACCACCATTTTTTAGGGGCATTCAGCCCCCTAACATTCTAGGTCAGCACCTTCATGGGTGCTCTTTTTGGGAGTTCTCTACTCCCCTAATGTCTTGTAGAATTTTTTTGATGCTTTTTAAACCTTTTTCTTGGGCTAGCTCTTCCATGATTTTGTTCTCTAGTTCTCTTCCCTTTTTATTTTTGGTCTTTTTGGGAAAATCCAGTTATTGGGTTGCTGTCTATATGATGCTTATATTATCTATGATGTCCAGCTCATCAAACACCTCTTCATCACTTTTTGAAAGATCATCCTTTAACCTTACCATTCCTTGTTCCCTTTGGCTTTGGAAGGTGTCTAATTGAGCTATATGTGCTCTATGTTATGGACTTTAGTCATTTACAAAACCTTAGTTGGAGTTGCTTCCTCTACCTTATTTTGATTTAGGGAAGCTGTAGGGTTTGGAGATGCGAGTGTGATTTTTGACCATCTCTTGGCTTTTTTCTTCGCTATCTTTTCTTGATACTGGGTTTCCTTTCTTTTTTGCACTTTGTAGGGATCCCCTTGACTACCATGAACGTTTTCCTCTAGATCAATTTGGGAGGTGTTTCTGGCCTGTTTCTTCCTTTATCGAGTGTGCCCTATGCCATTTTCTGTGGTTGATCTGTTTTTTTTTTTTTTCAATTTCAATTTCTTGCAACTAGACACCTTTTTATTTCAGCCTGATTTTCTTATGGATCTTGCTCATTGTTGCTATGTTGATTCTTGCATTTATTTATATAAATTATTTAAATTTATTTAAATGATTTATTATTTAAACTTACTTAAATAAATATTTTTTATTTAAACTTATTTATTTGAATAAGTTTAAATTATTTATTTATTTAAATATTTTAAATAAGTTTTAAATAAATCATTTTACTAGGTTTGTTTACTTGCATACTCATTTTGGTCTGATGGGCATAATCCATTACATGTTTTAAGGAAATACCTACATATTATTATCTCATTAGTCAATGAGATGGATATGACAAGATGACATGTACTTGTAACATAGTGGACTCAATTAAATCTTCATGTGTACTTTGATAACATCGTATGGTAGTTTTCCATTATTTTTGTGTATGATACAATAAAGTGGGTGAGGTTCATCTTATAGACACATATTGTGATAAGGCTAAAATTATAATAATCCAATCCATACATATCATTTAATATTTTTTTTTATACATGACCATTGCTCTTTCTCATGTTTACAGATTGGATTTTAAAGAGATTTCATATCTATGATAAAATGAAGTTAAATATTGCATATGTATCATTTTTTTATTTACATAGACCTAGTGTGTAGGTTTACTATCATCCACTTTATGACCAGGCCATTAGCTTTCTATTAGAGATTCAAATAGGGCAACTCTTGATCATCCAATGTGTCAATATTTAAGAAAAATAAATGTTACAAAATGAGTAGTATGATTATTTTGTAATGACATATTTAATTTTGTAATTAGGAAATAATTAAGAAATTCAATTTTAATTAGCAAGTGAAAGTATTGAAGTAAAATATTGAACAACCTAGATTTTATCGCGTGGCACAAGATTAATGATCACACCCCTTCTACCAAACCATTAATGTGAATATAAACACCTACTTGATGCTCCAATACCATTGATTATATATATTATCTAACATAATAATATTCATTTAGATTTTATGGTCTACATTTAAATACAAAATTATGTATAACACTAATTTTTTTTAAAAATTGACTATGAACCTCCTAAATATACCCTATTCACCAGGTTGTAGTAGAAGATTTGTTTCTATATATCATCATTAATATGAAATGTATATTATTTAAATTTAACTTACATAATATGTATACAACTTTGTTAGTTTTATCAGAGCATATTTTCCCCTCACCATACATATAGTAATAGAATGATATTTTTAAAGGAAAATAAACATCCATTGATGTTAATCTTCTCTAATCAAATAAGATGTTTCAAAATAAGAATACAAAATATATATTAAATAGTGGTAGTTTGAAAAGTATATTTTTTGATAAATTGTACTAAATAAATACATTAATATAAATAAAAATAATTATGAAGCTTACCGCTATGACCAAAGAATGATTATTTTATAGAATATTATTGAATTACATTGATATTTTCATAGGAAATTGGTCCAATTTATCACTAAAATATATTGTAAGATATGTTAAATCTATTCTTTAAAAAATGAAAAAATTATATTGAAAAAATGGATAGTTTATTTAAACTTATTTAAATAATTTATTGAAACTTGTTTAAATAATTTATTTAAACTTATTTAAACTTTTTAAAGATTTTTTATTTAAATTTAATTTGAATAAATTATTTAAATAAGTTTCAATAAATTCAAATAAATTATTAAATAAGTTCAAATAAATTAAAATTAATTTCTGTTTCTGTCAGTTCAAGTATCTCGGATAGTGTCAGTTAAAGTATGCGCCCGCTGTACGAGACTGCCAGTTCTGTATTGACATAATGCGGCCCGGTACATTGCGGGGCTGGATAGCCACTGCCGTTTTCTCCACCGTAGCCATGCAAACTGGGAGAAATTATTCGTTGTATTTATATTAATGCAACTAATGCCTGATGCATGCATAGATAAGCTTTGTTTTAGTTTTGAAGTTTTTCTTACAAATTCATATGCAGAATTGTATACCAGTTTTGTTGTTTGCACAGTTTTGAGCAGATATAATAAAAAAAAATTATTCAGTCTGCCGTGTAAGAATGTTATTATTTTTGGGTGTAATGCTTATGTTATGATTATCTATCATCAGTAACCTCGGAGTCTTTTTCGGTATAATGTTTATGGTGAGTGGTATCCGTCGGCCCCGCAGAATCGCACAGCTGCTCTTGTTTATTCTCGTTCTGCTCTTGCTCTGCTTCATTCTCTCCTTCATTGTCTTCACCTTCGTGGTGACCAACAAGGGTGCCGGACACGCCGTTTCGGGGAAAGTCTACAAAGAATACCGGTTGGGAGACTTGTCAATCTGGATGCAGAAGAGAGTGGAGAAGAGCAGCAACTGGAACAAAATTAAGAGCTGCCTTCAGGACTCGGAAGTATGCAAGTGCCTTGCTCATGATTCGGCCAACGAAGCCGCAGAGGAGTTCTACACAAATAATTTATCGCCAATTCAGGTAATTCTCACTTAGGTTTCCTTTTTATCTTATCGTGGAGTATTTGAGTTCCCTGCTTCTTTCATCTTATGGATACTGTGATTTTGATATCTTTCTGTACTAATAATATGTGAAATTTGAATCGAATTTTGCAGTCCGGTTGCTTGAAGCCTCCAACCTCGTGCAATTTTTTGTATGTGAACGCCACTTATTGGACTTCCACAGCAGGCAACAACAGACATGGACTGTAGCAGATGGAGTAATGAGCAGAATCAACTGTGCTATAGCTGTAATTCCTGCAAGGCGGGTGTGCTGGCGAACCTGAAACACGCCTGGTGTGTGATTGGTGTTATCAATATTGTGCTGCTCATTGGTTTTGTGTTATCAATATTGGGTGGGCAGTTGTGGTATGGATGTAAGGGTTCGGCCAAGGAAGGGGAAATAGTTGTGAACATTTATTTATTAAATTGAAATTTATTAAAATTTAGATCATTATTCAATATAATATTTAGTGTGAAAATAAATTAAAAGAAAAATAAATATATTTATTAAAATTGAACTTGTATGATGCCTATCCTTCATATCCTTCGTAATTGCAGTTCTTTGATCTTTACGATTTAACTTCATCTACTCAACTCAACTCAACGCAAGTTAAAAAACTGATTGAGTAGGACTAAACTTAACTGATTGAGTAGGAGTCAGGACTAAATTTAACGGATTGAGTAGGACTAAATTTAAACACATTGTTTCAGGACTGTTATCCAATGTTAACTGATTGAGTAGGAGTCTAGACTAAATTTATACACATTGTTTCAGGATTATTATTCAATGTTAACTGATAGAAGAGTGTTTGCTGAGATTTTTTTTAATATGACATTAATCGATATTTTTATTTCAATTATGTAATATTTAAACAAGTGACATCATATACATTGGAGTTTTGTATTGAGTATAGAAAAGAAGATTGAAATGGAATGCTAAGAGTATTTGATTATAGAAGCCAAATATAAAGGATAGATTTTGGATTAAGTGTTGAATAAAATTAAAAAAATATGATAGTAAATATTGTTAAAAAATTAATATTATATGTAATTGTTTGTAAATGAATCTAATTTCTTAGGAAGTTTAATTCAAATTATTAGTTGTAGAAGATAGGTAGTTGTGGAAGGTAAAAATGATTAGGGTAGAGTTTGGATTTAGTGTTTAATAAAATTAAGCAAATATGGTACTAAACATTGTTAAAAAACTAACAGTATATGTAATTGTTTGTAAATGAATATAATTTTTTAGTAAGCTTAATTCAAATTATTATTTGTAAAAGAACTAGTTACTTATGTAAGGTAAAATAGAATGAATCGCTTGACAATGAATATAATTACCTTTGTAGTAATTGTAGATTAGTTTAGTAAGGTAATAGTAATTAGTATTTGTAGTTACTAAGGATTGTGTTTTAAAGTAATTTACGGCATGGATAAATAATAAATGCATTTTCAAATTAGTAAATTATTGAAGCCAGTGAAAAACTAATTTTTAAATTAAATAAAATGAAGTTATTTTTGAAGAAATAGTAAGTATGGGTAAATAATTTACTTGTTGATTAATATCAATTTTTTTTTTAATATAAATTAAATCATTTGTAATACTAATTTGTATAACTAGGAAATGAACATTGCGTTTTACAAAATAGAGTTAAATTTACTGAAAGTGCTGAAAGTTAATTTCGTTCTCAAATAGTATGTTTTTTGTAACTTAAACTTTGGTAAATATTAATCAATGATAAATAGGCCATAAAAAATAAAATTTATGCAAATATTCATCGATGAGAGAAAGACCCTAAAAAATCAACTTTAGGTAAATATTAATGGATTTTAGGCTGAGGCTAGTGGTTTGAAGGAAGTACATTGAGGCTAGTAGTTTGAAGCATTTCCAATACCTCGTGATGTGTAAATGATGGACAACTATAAGTGGGAATGGTTTTCTATGCCGTGGTGCAGTGGATAGGTTCCAGGCGTCGGATGTGTGCTTAGATAGTGAAAATGGCAAGGGTGTTACATGTATATGTGTAGGAATATAGATGAGGGAGAATTCTGGTCTTTGGTAAATGCATAATATTATGGTCTACAAGTTTTGTGACGAAAGTGGAGGCCAAAAGAATGTGATAGAGGTGAGTTATTATTGGATTGTGATATATTAGAAATTGAATCTAGAAGAACTTAGAGTATTTGGTAAAACCTAATTCAAAATCTTATAGAAATAGAGAGGATGCGAAAAAGTAATTGGCGTGGGCAAGTTTGTGTTACGTGTGAATGCATTAAGTGTGTTTTGTTAACTTTGTGTTTGCAACAGGAACTATTTTTTTGGATTGGAGTGGAGACAAAGATCTGTAAAGCAACAAAGAAATTTGGTTATTGAAGGAGAGAGTGGAAGGTAAGAGTATGAGATGTTTTGGCAGATTTATTTTCAAGGAAGTCTGATTGTTGAAATGTTTGTAAAAATTGTACAAATTGTTTGATTTTGTCTAAATTTTGGCCCTCGCAAAAATTTCATAGTCAAATTCTATGTGGATGCATATAAAAAATGGCTAGAAATAGGTAAAAAAATGCACAAACTTTTCAAAAATTATGAAATGAGAATAAGCACAAACAAAACCCAATAGTTGCATGAGATTTCATGAACCAACTATACGTTCATTGAATGTGTAGTGAGAGAGATATCAAGTTTTATAAACATAGAGCGAAGCCATTCACCAGGAGTGCAATTGTTTAGAGTAATGAATATGAAAAAGTGCAAGGAAGAGCTAAAAAATCCACAATTTTTTTACCAGACGAGATTAAGCACAAATAAAAGCCAACACTCATATAAGATTTCATGAATCAAGTATGCGTGTAGCAACATGCGATAGAGTAGGCCAAATAGAACTATATCAAATATCAATTTAATTGTTTATGTATCAAATATATCATTTATACCCATGTGTATTGCATACACCAGTTGTGCAATTCCTTTTACTACAAGTAAATAAGGGAAATAGAAACACATTATCTTTAAAATAAATTTCATTGGTCAATTAAGTATGACAAATTGAAATGCAATGCATGCAATAACAAGATCCACATAAGAAAATAGACTATTTTGTAGCATATAAATGGAAAAAATGTCAACTGCAAAATGAAAAAAATAGAAATTTGAAATTCAAAGAACATGAGATGTAGTTATGGAGATGAAAGAACTAGTAACAAAAGCATAAGAAAAAAGAATGTGTATAATTGTGGTAGATTTGTTAGAAGAATAAGACATTGTGAAGAGAAGTGGCCATCAAAGAAATCAAGCCACTGTTAATTCATTATAAGTCTCTATAATGGAGTGGATCTAAAATAATATTGCTCTACATAGCAACAATATACTAGTATTCTAATGCATTAATCAACAAATAAAATTTTTCCAAGTCTGTATTCTGACATGCTCACATGTAACACTCTTGCCATTATTACCATATGTGCATTCATTTGACATCCATAATGTGCTCATCACAATAAAGCATATACAAGTATTATGATCTGTAGTTGTTCACAATTTGTATAGTACAAGGCACTGGGATTGCTCCATAGGAGTAGCCAAATAGATAAATAATGGTTTATAAACATCAAAGGTATGCTCATAAATACTAAGTATATAATGTTCCCATAACATAATATATAGTTACGTAGACAAAAGAGGTAGTAACAAAGAAAAGAAAAAAATAATTGTGCCAAATTGTTGTAGGTTTGCTAGCAAAATGAGACATTCTAAAGCAAAACGAAAGTAGGCAATGAATTTTTGCAAACACATGGTCATTAAATCCAAATTTTGCAAGCTTTGCTAGTAGGCTAGTGCCTATCAAAGCAATCAAGCCACTATTAATGCATTGTAAGTCTGTAAAGTGGAGTGGATCTAAAATGATATTGCTCTATATAGGAACCACATAGTAGTATTCTAATGCATCAATGAACATAATTTTTTTTTCCAAGTCTATATTTTGACATATTCACACATAACACTCTTGCCATTCTCACCATGTGTGAATGCTTCTTCTGTCTACAGACAATGCATTACGTGCCAACAAGTGTACTACTCATTTTTTTAATGTAATTAGGAGGATAGAGGTCTATGTATTTTGAAAATTTTGTAATAGGTAACAGGTAACAAAAGAAATAGCATATTTAATAACAAGTAAGAAATCTTGGGTAAAATTTTGAAATGAAAATATAGCAAATGAAATTGTGAGCATGTTCCATATTATAAACATGTAACGATAGTGTTTAATATATTTAAACAATAATATAAGAAGGTAAAGTATTGTGTAGCATACGATGTATTGCATAATGTGAACTTGTAACCGTAGAGTTTGATCTATTTAAACGATAACATAGGAAATTAAAGTATTGTCTACAATAGTAATATAGGTAGAAGAGCCAAGAAAAGAAACATAAATAAATGTAGTAATGCAGGTTCATCCAAGGGCATATGGTCTTTTAATTGTTTTTGCTTCTCTGTGACCTGCATTATCATTATTATAGTTAGTATGAAATGTAATTGTAAACAATATGAGAAGTTTGAAAAGCACCAAGACTATTTGAATCAGTATTGTGGTATACCTTGTTGTGGCATATACTCTTTACTCAGTTAGGCATATGGCTCTATGATAACATTTTTTTGATTAAGAGTGAAATTTCCTTTGGTGAAAAAGTCTTGTAGTGCAAATATCACCGCTGACTTGTCCTTGATGTAGTTTTCATATTTAATGTCTTGAAGGATGGGCAAGAGTTATCACAACACATTGCTTTGGATTGAGAAATGGACTGTTTGCTTCTCGTCTATTATGATGATTGCCTTGGGATGAAGTACGTATAGGTACCTCACCTCCTTGTCACAATGGTTGTAATGAGTAGTTTCTTGTTGGAGTGCACCATAAGTATTGAATTTATATTTGCAACTTGGGCATAAAGCTTCAAATGGATTCAATAGTGCATTTGCTACTTTTAATGTCCTTGAAACCTGGAACATTTGAACATAGATAGTTAGCAACAATAGTTTGATAAATTATAAATGAAATTGTATAAATATTTTTAAAGAGTGACCTTAAATGTTGATTGCAGCAAAGAAGGTAACTTTTACAATGTTCTTTTGTCATTCAATTTATAGATAAATGTTGATCGACCCATGTGAAACATTTTTTTTTATCAGTGCTTTTCGAGATATTTTTGGAAAGGAAGGTTGAGGTTTTGTTCTTATGTAGGAGTTCCTCTATTTGAAAATATTGTTTTTCATGAGTTGAATGTAATTGCAGCTGCATGATAATGACAAAGTTAATATCTCTTACAAACAAATTTTATTAAAGAAAACAACGACATAAAAAATGCTACAATGAATTAGTGGCATATGTTGGTTGGGCTTTTATAACTGTGCTCTATCTGATTCTATTATTCCATATTTGATATCAATTGCATACTTTATTTCGACTTTTTTAGCACCAACAACCAAAGCACCTATTAATCCAATTGGATACTAATTTCTTGCTGCTAGCAGTTGGCTAATAGTAGTATCTGGAATGAAGTGGTAGTCCGTTGAAAAGAGAGGTAGGCTATTAACTGTGCTTGTGTATTAGTATACAATCACAGTCCCCTCTATCATAATCTATCCTAAGAGCAATTTGAAAGCTTGATATTGAAACTCCCATTCCTAGAACTATTTTTTTCTCATGTTCTTGTACAAGGTATCCATTGATATTTAGTGTAATCATCCTTTCCGTTTTGAGGTCTGTGAGATCTGCACATAGAACTTTACGTGTTCTATTGAATTTTTCCAATGTTGCTTTGTAGACAACAAGGACATCATCTTGGAATGTGTTGCCAACTTTTTTTGCATTCAACTCTTTAATGGATATAGTCTTCTTGATTTTTGTTCTACAAACATCAAGAGAGATGTAAAAGTTATATTCAGACAATGCAAAAAATGCATGTTATAGGAAAATAGGATATATTTTTTACCATTTTCTTATGTCTTCCTTCATTTATTTTTCTTTCTCTTGTGGTCTTTTTTTTTGTTCCATGATTTGCCTGCAACCCAATGATTCAGTATTGCAGAATTTATTAGGAATTTCTTTAGCGATAACTGATTTAACCAACGTAGTGGAATTTTAAGAAAATAGGAAAGTGATCAATCCAATATGCCTCTGATCTATAAATATTGCATACAGTTGTCATTGAATTTGACCAGATGTGGTCAATCAATGACTTCTGTAGACTATGTGATTTGTTTAACAAAAAATGAATTATGTTAGTTTGCATGAAATTTTCAAGTATTGTTTTGCTTATGTTTTGCGAACACATGTCAACATTAAAGTCGCCCACAATGTATAGTATATTTTTTGTACCTGTATATGCAACTATAGATTATAGAATTGTGATTTTTTCTTGAATAAAAGTATTGGGCCTTGCATAAATATTACGAAAATTAAGTTGAGCAATGTTCTGCAGTATTGTGATTATGATAGCTTCAATATTTGTAGAGTTGTGTTCTTTTGTTTTTGATACAATTTTTTTTTTTTTTTGTAAATTTTGTTATGACATGTATTATGTTCATACCAAAGATTAAAATATTGCAATAATATACTAGGTTGGAAAGCTTGCACATGTATTTCTTGCAAACACAAAATTTTTGATTGCATTATGTCGTAGTCATTGACAATGTCATGTACATGTGGATGTAATGAATGGGTGTTCAATGTACATAGTATCAATTGTGATGCATCATGTGTACATGTAGCTTGGATATTGATCTACCACTGTGCACTTGTTTGTAAACAGTGCATTTCTTCATGTACCTTTTGCTTAACTTGTAAGTTAAGACATGTTGTCTTATGCCTATTGGGTCAAAAGCCACAACTTGCATTGTTAGTCCTTGTGATCAGTGAATGGTTCTTGTGCATGCTAGCCGTATTGGGAATTTTTTTCTAATTTTAATTTTCTTGTTTGTTGAAATCTTTTGAATAGCTCTAGTAATGCGCAATATATAAACGCATTCCTTGTCAATGAGATTAGTGTAATATTGTGCTAGTTTTGTATGCTGCTACTACCCAATTATTGGATCAAAAAATTTAAGCCAAACAATATCAATTTCATTATCTGTTGTATATGCTTTAAATACTCCATCAGTCTCGTTAACTAGTCCATCTTGTGTATTATAGTTCCCTGCATAGATTTAAACAAGAATATCTTGTTTCAAGTATATTTGAGATGGAAGAGTAGTTGTATAGCTATAGAGTCATATTGCATTATGGTTTTCCTCATACTCATCCATTGCATTTAGCACTATCATTTCACTAGAAATAGACAATAGCATTTTATGGTTATGTGCCTCTACATCAACTTTCCTATAGAACAAAATGGAAGTGTTGGGTCTAAAGGTGCAGGACGAAAGAAAAGTTGGTTAAGATAGTCTATGTCATCATTAGTTTGTAAGCCTTTTCATATTTTGTTAAGAACTGCAATAAAATTTTCATCCTTTTGTCTCATATTTGTGAGCAATGAGTAGCATTTTACATTATCTCTCGAATAATTGTAAGGCATCAATTCAGTGATAGTGGGTCTATTCTCAAATATAATGGAGTCAAGTACGGGTTGTGCTTGGTAAAGATCACCATAGAAAATTGTATCAAGGGTTCCAAAGTATGTTGTCTAGGCATTTGCATTATGTATCATATTCATCTATCAATGTAACATAGAAATGTTGAGCCTACTAGGGAGATCTCATCTATATGGAGCACACACAATTGATCATAGTGCTTGGACATATTGTCCAATGCCTCAGATGCTAAGGACAAAAAATCTGGTATATGAAATGGTATGTGAAATATTGAATGTAATGTGACTCCACCTAAGTTGTAAGCTACTTTACCTGTATATGTAGTTAATAAGCCTTTTGGTTTGTCTGGATTGCTATCAATTGATTTGCTCTAAATGCAAGTTAGAGCCTTTAACAAGTAAAATCACTTTATAACCCTATGAATTTAACCTAATTTTGCATCGAATGCTTCAACTAATAAAGCTAGCAACCTATTAACCATATGCACATTAAACTTCTGATGCTCTGCAAATTTCCACATCATCATATTTTATTCCACAATCTTCACCGAAAGATCAAGCATGTTGATCTACATCTTATATATTCGTGTTGAGGCATCAACACCTCTTCTTTGGTGAGGGACAAAAGATATCCATTAAATCTCCCCTAAGACAAAGCTCTCAATCTAATTTCTAGAGGAAGCATCTACATTAGGTGAGGGTATAGATTCATCTTTCACTTATGTTTCTTCATTATTTCTCCAAATATTTTCCATCTCTTTGTTTGTTTCTACTAGATCAACCTTTTTAATGGTTCTCTCTTCTTTATTGGATTATCCTTCCTTATATTTCTGGTTTTGAAAAACTTGGAAATGTGTCTAGGCTTATTGCAGTTGTAACAAGTGACATTATTTTGAAGAATATTCCTTCCATTCATTCTAGATCTACATTAATAAAATTTATTCCTAAATCCATTCTATGTGTAGCAGTAACCATTGAAATATTGAATCATTCTACCATTTTTATAAGCATCCATCATTTGACTCTTGCATTCACTAGCTCTATGATCAAATTTCTTGCATGTATAACATTGACCAGAAAAAGATGAAATATTCTGCTTTTGCGTTCCATTTCCTTATGTTCAAATTTATTGTAGGAATAACAAAAATCATTAAAAGATGGGTACCTTTCTACATTTGGTTGTCTGATTGGAGGTCTTCATGGTTTTGAAACTACTTGCCATTGCTCTTCTTGTCTTCGGTTTTCTTTTTAGTATTTTATGTATGATCAATTTTGGAGCTTTCACCTTTCTCAAACCCCAAACCTTCATTTTCTTTAGCCTTTTTGATTTGCAATCATTTCATCAAGCTTTGTAGAAAAAATATTGAATTTATCTTCATGAATCCTTGCTTTCTCAAGATCTAATCTCAGATTCACAACCCCCTATTCAAGCCTTGTGTATTCATCAAATTTAATTTTCATCATTGCATTCAAACACTCCTCAACTCTTTTCTTTTCTTCAACTTGCACTTTCAAACCAATGATGGTTTCATTTTCTTGCTTCAATTTCTTACTTACTTCCTTATGCCTTTCTCTAAACTTCTCGGTTTATTCTCTTAGTTTTTTTATGCATTCATTTGCGTCTTTAACATTTTATTTTAGATCTCTATTTTTACATTTAGTCCTTTCAATATCTTTAAGATCACTTTTGAGTTCCCCATCTTTTTCAAGCATGTAGTCTTCTTCTATTATTCTTGCTATAGGAATTTCTTTTGGGGGAGTATAAAGTTTTCTATCAACCATGTGTTCAATCTCCAAGACCTTCCCAAACCGGTTAAGCTCCTTTCAGGGAACCAAGCTCTAATACCAATTGTTTAACACCTAAAATACTGAGAGGGGGTGAATCAAAATTCCATATTTAAACCATTAAAACATTAAACATCCAATCACGAAGGCATATTCAACTGCAACAAAGAAAGAAAGAATGAAAAATTCAACAACATCACATAACACATGAACACCAAAAAATTTACATGGAAAATCTGAAATGGGAAAACCACGGTGAGGATTAGCTCACAATATCTTATAACTAATTATTGTATATTTATAGAAGTTATCAATATAGGTGGACTCATTGTCCAAGTGGACTCACTACCCATAGAGACAAAGATGGAAGAGAGATTGTGGCTCAAAGCCTATTTTTAACTATTACAATTGCATCTATCATATGCATGAATATAGTTCCAATGAAGCTCAGAAAATTGACTTCACACACTTCATTTAATTTTGATCTAACAATCTACATTTCTCTACATGTGCATCACTTTATTCTAGTCAACATTCACAACTTAAATTCACACTACTTTGATAATATTCACATCATATACATCCATCAATTTCTAATAATATATCAAATCACCAAAAATGATCTAACTTATATATCCACATCAACTATAACATCAATTAGGTTGGCCTAATTAGATGTATTACTCAAAGTATAATTTTTCAACTCTAAATAATTCATACATATCCGGCACCAATATTCAATATTCAAAATAACTTGAAATAGGTTGACATGGACCTATATTAGATCGTGCGCATAAGACCATAACACTTATTTAAGCTTCACATACCTTCAATTTTATTAGGTCGGCATTGTAAAAGACCTTAAATCAATATTCTTCAACTGTGTATCCACATATGGATACGTGGACCTCAAAAACTCAACACCACCTAGAATTCATACACTATTGCCATCTATCAACTTATCCTCAAAAGCACAAAGCCAAAAAATTATTTACAAAGAAGTATGGATTCTCCCACTCAGATGCACTATGTAAGAAATAATTGCAATCTATCATGCAAAAATTCTATTACTTAGATCTCTCAAACCAAAAGCCAAAACATGATGAAATTCTAGAATTAGATACTTCTAACAACTAACAAAATAATGTTAGAATCATAGAGTGAAATCTTCATTTACGGACTGGTGTAGGCCCAAAAATTGAAGCTCTGTTACCTAGAGTTAACAAAGTTTACACTTAGTTGATTTCCAATTGTAAACAAATTTATCAAACCAAAACTCTTTGTAAAAGTTCCTTCCATGAACACTCCAAAACCTGCTAAAGCCAACCAAAATAATCTGTGCCAATTTTTTTACATCAAGATGCAATGTTGAGAGCAATGAAAACACTACAACACATCATTATATACTTTTTTCCTAATCCCTCATGGGTGATCCCATAATAGTGGGTTACACTTTATGGCCAAACCTGACATTGAAATGAATATTTTGAACTAAATCTTCATTTTTGGACACCTATAGCTACTAAACCACAAAGAATTTGGAGATGATGCAAACTAGTGATTTGTGAAATTTTGTATGTAGATTCTAATTATTTATTTTTAAAATTTTGAAATCAAATTGCATTTATTTTTTCATTTCCTTTGATAACTAGTTTTTAACAATAAACACCATTTTTAAAGAGTGATGTTTACTATGTAACAATGAAGGATGTGCGAGCGAGCGGGCGGGAAAATCAAAATTTTGAATCTTTGAACAATGGTGCAGGTCGTGGAAGTGCAGAATCAGAGGAATCATAGGGGGAATCGAAGCAAGATTCGACTGAAAAGCAAGGTAAGGAAGATAAGGCTGCTCCTAATCCCGGTGGAAACATCCTGGTGGACCCGGGAGGGAAAGCTGCTCCTTTTGATATTCCTTCTCGAAGTACCTATAGACATGGAAAATGTACAAGTTCATTTTGGTGCACCTGATCCCGATTACTGACAACATTTCTTCTTAAATCATATTCTCAGCATTTCATCATATTCTACCTCGTGATTTAATAAAACATTATTTATTGGGTTAAGTCTTCATCTTTCAGTAATTAAATTAATCAATTTACTTTAATTGACCTTACATCTCTGTTTAATTAAATAAATCTTTTTATTTGATTAAATTCCCTAAAGTCCTCTTATTAAATAAAATAAATTAAACCTTATTTGATTTCATCTAACATATTCCCTCTAGATTAAATAAATCAAATCATCTCCTCTCAATTTGATTTAAATCAATTCATAAATTTAAGTCTAAATTGTTACATCACCTAATTCTTCATTAATTTAATCAAAACCATGATTAAGTTAATCCATTTCCTTAAAATTCTCTAGAGAATGCAACTTTCCCAATAAATCAATTACTTTAATTTATTAATTCATCTATTTTCCCTCACAAAGCATCAAAAGGGAATATTCCCTCATTTGAATTCAAAAAGGCCAAGTGGACTTGGTCCTTCCAAAAAGGCATTTAAGACCTCTTACATGTCCTTTGCATTGAGCCAAGTGGTAATAACTCCATTTGACTTCTCATCCACCTTGTCATTTCAATATTTCAAAATTCAAATTTATGCATTTATCATGCACATTGGCCAAAATGTGCTCATTCCTCATCCAATCACATGTGGACAAGTGACACAATGCCATTGGATTATCTTTAATCCCACATTGCTCAAATCTCACTTTCTCTTCCAAATTGAAAGTTATAAATTGGAGACTTATCTCTTCATCCTCATCCACAATCTTCATGCAAAGTTACTCTCTTCAATTGAGAACTAATTATGCTCATATCACTCCATCATTTACCACTCTTCAATATTTGCAACAAGGTTATGCTCAAATCTCTTTGGAGATTTGACCATTTATAGATCATATCATTGCTATTTAGGAATTGGGAAAGGGCCGATTGCAACACTCCATTGGCACAAATTCCCCCACAAGATCATCATGCTCTCAGCTTAATTAGGATTGAATCTATTTTATTGTTAGTTTCTTGTGTTATTCATTTCCTAGTTTAGTTTGAATAGATGGATTTTGTGGGGAATCTCTCACTCTTGTATGCATGTATTTTGATCTAACATCTAACCATGTTTGTTGTCTTTGTGCATCTGCAGGTTTAGGGTTTCACATTATCCGAAGTTGGATAATCCCCTATGAATAGAATGCCCGCATTAGAATCCTTTGTTTAGAAAAAGGCCAAAACCTTGTCTATCTTATTGGTGCAAAAGGTCATGTCCTTTGAAGCCGCCCCACATTATACATGCGGTTTTGTTGTAGAAATGGAAGGTATGCCATGGGAGATTCATGGGTACTAATGCTTGGCTGACCCAAGAAGTGTGTGTTGTGGAGGGGAGCCAGTGTGGTCAAGCATTTATCCATTCACACAAGATATGCGCAGCTGGATTTATGCAAGTGGGAACCCAACAAGATATTGCCTCATCATCCTAGGATTGTAAAAGTGCTTGGAAAAGAATACATTGCTTGGTCCTAAAACACTTGAAAATGAACATTCACAAGACCTTCAAATTTCAAACCCCTTTGAAGAGACAAATACCTTTGACGAATTTGAACACTCTTGCTTTCCCTAGGGATTCGATCCTTAGAGGTTTCTAAGTGTTTAGATTCTATCATCATTTGTCTTCAATAAGGTTAAACATAGGGAACTTTTGCCCCATTTTCCTCGATTTCCACATAATGGACCTTGTGGGATGAGAAAGAAAATGAGACATTAGACATATAGTTTGAAATATAAACAAGCAAGTGTCTTTGATAAAAGGAATTCATTAAGCCAAGATAAAGAGACAAATTGAACCACATATGTGTTGTTCCCAATGATTTCCTGAAAGATCAAGATTCCAAACCCAAAGTTCAAAAAGTAAGTCTAAAAGCCCATGAACAACACCTTGAGATGCTCCTTGAAGTAAGAGAAAGACTTGTGTACAACTTCTACAAAGAGGCTTCAAGAAATAATCCAACTTTGTATGCGTTTTATTATCAACAAAATCCTGAACTCTTTGAAAGGTTTTCTTTTCTCCCATAGGAAGTCTAGAATGTTCTTCAACACTGAGTTCTTGTAAAGAGAGTTGTGTCTAGGTTCAATTCTAGGATCAAAGTCGTCACCCTCATTCATCTCTACATGAATTCAAATCTCATCCCGTCATCAAACTTCTTGAGAACTTTGGAAAAATCACTCATGCTAAACTAAAAGGGCTAAACCAACATCATCCTATTTTGGCTTAACACATCTAGACAAAATAGTCAAATCCCTTGGACAAATTTACCTTTAGGATAATGCAACTTCCTAAGGTTCACTAGTTCACAAATCACATTGGCTTAACACAACTAGCCAATTCATCAACTTATGCAAGTTCCCCTAGGATAACACAACTTCCTAGGGAATACAACTTCACTATAATCTTGTTTGGCCTAACGCATCTAGTCAAATTATCACAATCAATCTAAGTCCTAACAGTTTAGCATACCCCTTCAAAAGTTCTCCAAAAATTTTCATTCACTCATTTCATCCATTTATCCTGTCATTATTACCACCCTCTTTGATCATTTAGCTTTCCTAGTTCTTCTCTTTTGGACCTAAGAGGTGAGGATCAAACAATCCCTATTTTTTATGGTCCAAACAAGATCTCAATACAAGAAGAACATGTAGAATATCAATGAAATATCAACTTTCGTGAACATGAAACAGTTAACCTCCGAAATAAACCTTGCGAGATCAAGCAATCCCCCAAGTAACTCTCCTCTAGCATCACAAAATCCTCAAGAGGAGAGCCATGAGGAAAGCATCACAAATAAAGACATGGGGATGACATAATCCGAAATAATGAAAATGGATCAAGATCCAGAGAACCACCAAATTGTTAGTGCCATGTTCAAATACCTAAACACGTTGGCAAGAGGAGGGGTCCAGTTCCCTCCCGACCTTGGCACAAGTACTAGTACGGACATGCCCCTTACAAACGCATCCCCAATGTTAAATATCAATCAAGAAGTACCTCACACCACCTCATCCATCACACCAGCCTCACTAAATGCAAACAAGGGGAGTGCCATGTTTCAAGAGTTACATAGACATCACCTTGTGGCCAAAAAAGAGGTGGCTGCCAACACCACACTGGATAATTTTATTTCGGAAAATCTATTACACCCATACATCCCACTCACATTCCATAATCCCGCTGGTTCATCTTCATTCCATGCCTCACCAACATATCAATTAAACATATCAACTTCTCTACCACAAGGAGAAGGTGATTTGTGTAGAACAACCAAAGTTGTTGATCCATTTTCTTTCCAAGGCAGCCTACCACCTCTACCTCCATTCTCATTCACAACCACATCACCTCTTAGATTGGGTTTTCCTCCTCTAAACATCGATAGCTTCTTAGATTCGGGCAACATGAACATCACATCAAGTCCTCTTGTTTTTCCTGTAGCATCGCAACAACCAATCATAGCCATTCAAACCACTCCCATAGGTACATCAGTTGGTCCTCAAATATCCCAAAGCATGCCTTTCCAAGGACCAAACATTTCGACCACCCCTCCAACAACCCAAATCCCAACCACCACCATAACCCCTTCATCGGTCACAATGGTTGGCGTCATTCCCATTCCACCACCAATCCCACCAAAAGCCAACATGCCAAATTCATTTACCACCCTAATCCAAATCCTTCAAAAGGCCAACCAACAAAGAGTACTCAAGCAAAAGTAGCAAGCTCAAGCACAAGCACAAGCTCAATCTCAAGCACAAGCTAAAGCACAAACTCAAGTGCAAGCTCAAGCACAAGCTTAAGCACAAGCTGAAGCGCAAGCCCAAGCCCAAGCACAATACCAAGTGTAAATGCAAGCGATCCATCTACAAGCATACCAACAAGCCCTACAAGACTTCCAGGTGCAACAACAAGCCAAACAACAAGCTTTGTTGGCACAACAACAAGATTTGTTGGCACAACAACAAGCTTTGTTGGCACAACAACAACTCGACCAACAACAAGCTTTGTCGGCACAACAACAGCTAGACCATCAACAAGCCTTGTTAACACAACAACAACTTGAACAACAATAGGCCTCATGGGAACAACAATAGATGGACCAACAACAAGCGTTACTGGAGCAACAGTAGCAAGATCAACAACAAGTGTTGTTGACACAAATGCAAGCATACCAACAAGCCTTGAATGCACAACAGAGCTTGCAGCAAATGCCCACAAGTACTCTTCCCACCCATAAAATACCTCAAACCACATTCATCCCACCTCCCAATCCGAGCAAAGATGTCGCAACACAAATCAAACTGCTTTCGCAGCAAGTGTTGGACTTACAAGGAGGAAAAACCACAAGAACACTAGGCAACTTGTGCCCTTACCCTTTCGACAAAAGTCTCACCATGATATCATTCCCAAAGGGATTCGAGATCCCCAAATTTGACAAGTACAATGGAACGGGTAACCCTGAAAACCAGGTTAGGGAATTTTAGGTGCATTGCATGGAAGTCGCATATGATGACATGTATCTAATGCGACTATTCCCCCGAAGTCTAACTGGTTTTCTTGCCTACCCACGGGCATTAAAACATTCGATGAAATTGTAGAAGCCTTCCTTAGGAATTACGCTTTCAATATGGGTGCGGATGTTAGTTTAGAAGAACTATCAACACTCAAACAAGCAAAAGGGGAGCTTTTCACATCATTCTTGCAAAGGTGGTGATCCAAGGGAAACCAAAGCAAATGGACCATGCCGAAAGAACAACATGTTTGTACCATCATAGAAAATCTAGATGAAAACTTGGCATTCTACTTGAAAATGCAATGCATCACTTCATATGATCAACTCATCCCAAAGGCGCTCAACATCGAAAGAGCCCTTACTGCATGAGGAGGTGCACCAGCATTCATCTCACTGTAGGACAACCGCTCATCTAACAACTATAATGATAAAACTTGAACAAGGTTGAGGAATAAAATATCACGAATGACGGTGTGGTAGATGATAAAGTGGTCGTCAGTGCCCCTAAGCAGAATGTCCAAACCCACCATCAACCGCAAAATCATAATCGCAACAATGTGTAGACTAATGCGGTAGCGACACAACCACCACCTTTCACCAATCAAATCAATAATGTGGGAAATCAAGGAGGACCACCTCCCCGCAACAAGTATCCTCCCAAGTGGAAATTCACAGCTCTCGGAGAATCAATTGAGTCCATAATGAAAAAATTGGTCAAAGAGAACCTAATCAAAATCTCTAACTCTGAGCAGTACACGGAACCCATGACCAAACCATCGTGGTACAACGAGAACCTCCTTTGCGACTTTCACAAAGTCAAAGGACATACCACCGCCAATTGCATGAGGTTAAAGAACATCATCCAAGACCTCATTGAGGATAAGGTTATAAATGTTGAGCAGCCGGCTGGAAACCAAGACTTGAAAATATACACAAATCCGATGCCGAACCACAACCAAGGGAACAATCAAGGAAATAATCAGGGGAACGATAAAGGCAAGCAAAAGTACGCTAGCGCTAATCTAGTATATGAGGAGATAGTCAGATGTGTCGATGAAAGGGTCATAGTTATAAATGTCAAAGGAACCAATAACGATTGTGGAGTCACCACACGTGGCGGAAAGGTCACCATTGCCAGGGCACCAGCTAAGACCCCCATTTCCAATACAAAAGCCATCCCTTATGATTACAATGTCATTGACCAGCTGAAGAAAACCCCCACCCAAATTTCCATCATGGAACTATTGAAAATTTCTGTAGCCCATAGAAAGATCCTTGATGAAGCGTTAGCTGCGTCCACCATTTCTGCCACCCTTGACATAGATCAATTTCAGGCTATGATTGGAAATATCGTTACCCCAAATATCATCACATTCTCTGACCAATATTTCCCCTCGCAACCATCTCATAACCGTGCACTCCACCTCCAAGTACTAGTCCATAAAAAGAAAGTCAAATGAGTCCTGGTAGATGGAGGTGCAGGCCTTAACATTTGTTCTCTGAAGCTCATAAAGAAATTGGGGTTCGCTGAGGATTCCATTAATAAAAACAAAAGCATTATGATAAGGGTGTATGATGATCAAGAAAGAGTGTCTCAAGGCACTATCAAAATCCCCATCCAAGTGGGGCTGACAACTATGGAAACCACCTATCAGGTCCTCGATCTTGACCTCCCTTATAACATCCTCCTTGGATGCCCGTGGATCCATGGAATGAAGGAAGTGGCCTCAACTTATCACCAATGTATCAAATTCTCCCACTAGAACGAGGAGGTTACTATATATGGGGATCCTGAACCTTTTGCCTACTGTAAAAACTTGGAAGCCAAGTTTTATAAGATCCCTCAAGTCCCAAAAAATGATGAAGGCCCATCTACTTCATATATTGACCCAACCAACCTCGCCTCCACTTTTGTGATAGAGACACCTGCCATCCCGAATATATCCAAAATCAAAAACATGATCCAGGAAAATGGATGCGGTGACTACAGAATGAGAAGAAATGCATTTGTTGTAGGAGAGTTACCACAATCTCCTCGGTCACATGGACAACCTCAGCCAGCTGAAACACCTGTCCACGCTGCTAGGGCAAACCCATCTAGATTCCACCATTGGGGCGATCTTAGTCAAGAAAATGTGGATGAGAGAAACATCTCATTATACCAATATGAACAACCCACTCCCACCCTACCCATGGATGAGACAAAAAGGGGGCTACAAATGATGTATGGAATGGGCTATAATAGAAACAAAAGCCTTGGAAAGAATAGTGATGGACGTTTGGAGCCCATCATTACAGAAAGAAGAATGCGGAACCTTGGCCTCGGCTGTACTCCTCTGAGTATAACCGTGTGTGGCAGAGGTACTCCTAGTAGGGCAGTCAGGTCCTCTTCTCAAGTCTCGGCAACTAACCTTAGATTACCCGTATCCACAGGCCTACCTCTTGACAACTTCACATTCGACATAACCGAGGTATGAAGTAGCAGTGACGATGATGACACCATAGGTGGCCTACCTAGGCTCTTTGAAGATTCCACCATGCTAATGATTAGTGCCTCACCCGCTGAGCCAATCCATCAAACCCACCAAATCACCTTAGTATACCCCCAACTCATTGATCATGGCCAACGAGGACCGCCAATTCTAGACTCGTTCGAAAATGATGAGGCACTCTCAGAATTCATGGGACTAAGGGATACAGTTCTGTGTGGGGATCACAAAGCAGGATTTGATATCACATTAGACACCAAAGCATATTATGGGGAGATGATTGAATTCTTCAATCGCAAAAGAAAAATATTGAGAATAAGCTCAGAGTTATTGAGCGAAAACCACACGGTGGCGCTCTCTAACCACAAAATAGTAAAAATAAAGGACGCATCTAATGGTGAAAACCTCTCTAAGGCACTAGAGGATGAAGGATTCAATGTCCCCCCTACTACTCTACATCAAGAAAAGTCAGCAGTCCTGGCAGAGCAGTGCAACCTGTCAACTTGGGAACGAAAACAAAACCGCAAATCACTTTCTACGCTGAGTCTCTCCTAACAGAGGAACAAGAACTGCTAGTAGCATTTCTGAAAGAAAGGAAGGTGAACTTTGCATGAACATGTGCTAACATGCTAGGTCTAGATCCTGAGGTGGTGGTTCATCATTTGGTTGTTTACCCCAGAGCGAAACCAGTTAGACAAAAGTTAAGAAAGATGCACCCGCAAATAGCCTTGCTTGTTAAGATTGAGTTACAAAAAATTCTAGATGTTGGCTTCATACGCTCGATTGACTATCCAGAATGGATATCCAACCTTGTGCCAGTCTCAAAACCAAAAGGGGGCATCCACATCTACACAGATTTAAGAGACCTAAATAAAGCATGTCCTAAGGATGATTTTCCACTACCCAACATTGACATGGTAGTGGATATGACAGCCAGACATGAGATGTTATCCCTAATGGATGGCTTCTCGGGGTACAATCAGATAATGATAGCAAAGGAATATCAGCACAAAACATCCTTCACATGTCCTTGGGGAACCTATTGTTGGAATGTGATGCCATTTGGGCTGAAAAATGTAGGAGCCACATACCAAAGAGCCATGACATTGATCTTTCATGACATGATCCACAAAACCGTCGAAGACTATGTGGACGACATATTGGCTAAATCAAAGAAAAGGTAGGATCACATAGCGACTCTAAGTGCAATTTTTGATAGACTAGAAAAATACAAGGTCAGGCTTAACCCAAAGAAATGTGTCTTTGGGGTACAATCAGGAAAGTTGGTAGGATACATAGTTTCAATGAGAGGGATGGAAGTAGATCCTGTAAAGGTAAAAGCAATCCTTGAAATGGAAGCACCGAGAACACTAAAGCAACTGAGAGGATTACAAGGCAGACTCCAGTCCATCCTAAGATTCATAGCACAACTGGCAGATAAGCAGATTGCCTATTCGCACTTACTCCACAAGGGAGGAGCATTCAGATGGGATGAGAAGTGCACACAAGCATTCAACAAAATCAAGGAATATCTACTTACACCACCTGTGTTGATGCCACCAATCGTAGGGAAACCATTGATTCTATACATCTCAGCAACGACAACCGCCCTTGGTGCCTTTCTAGCCCAACATGATGAAAAGGGAACCGAGCGGGCAATTTACTATATCAACAGAACAATGGTGGGGCACGAGCTCAATTACACAGCAATAGAAAAATCTTGCTTGGAAGTGGTGTTTGTAGCCCAGAAATTTAGACACTACATGCTAGCTTATCAAGTTAAACTGATTGCCAAGATAGACCCTCTCAAGTATCTATTATCAAAAGCAATGCTTACAGGAAGAATGGCTAAATGGGTTATGATACTATCTGAGCACGATATTGAGTATGTAGAGAGAAAGGCAGTAAAAGGACAATTAATTGTGGATTAGCTAGTAGAAGCTCCAATATATCCAGACAACCCACTCATATCAGAGTTTCCAGATGAGTCCCTTTTCAATCTAAGTGCAGCCGATCATTGGAAACTGTATTTTGATGGCTCCCACACACAACATGGATCCGGAGCCGGCATGTTCTTTATCACCCCACAAGGAGATTGCATACCAAGATCTTACAAATTGGTGTTCCCCTGTACAAACAACATTGCAGAATATGAGGCTTTAACCATAGGTCTCAAAATTATAGCATAGTGGCAAATAATGGCACTTAATGTCTATGGAGATTCACAACTTATCATCAACCAAGTCAACGGTGAATACCAAACTAAAGATGATAAGCTTATGCCTTACAAGAAGGTGGTAGAAGGACTCAAGGAATCATTCATTGACATCACTTTTGAGCAGATACAAAGGGCGAACAATAGAGCAACTGACACAATGGCAACAATTGGATCTTTGCTAAACATCCCTTGCAACGTCTCGAAACACGAATTCCTTGTAGAACAACTTCTCGTACCCACATTCGAGGTACCAGAGTCAGAATATGTGTGTGAACTCGTTGGTCCTGACGATCTTTGGTACCATGATATATTTACCTATTTGAGATTAGGAATCCTCCCAGCTGACATTATCGTGAACCTTAAGCGAACCTTTGTCAAAAGGTCCTTATGATTTGTCATCCTAGGAGAAACCCTCTTTCATAGAAGTATTGATGGAACCTTGTTACGTTGCTTAACACCTGAGGAGGCTTTGACTGCTTTAACTGAGGTACACAATGGCATGTGCAATTCGCACTCAAGCGGTATGACCTTGGCTAAGAAGTTGCTGAGAACCAGGTACTATTAGCTGACAATGGAGAGAGAGGCACATGACTTTGTCAGAAGGTGTCTATAGTGCCAACAACATGGAGATCTCATTCATGCACCAGCTCAAGAGTTGCATCCTATCGTAACACCATGGCCCTTTTCACAATGGGGGATCGATCTCATAGGTAGAATCTCACCCACCTCATCCAATGGCCATAAGTTCATCATCACTGCCACCGAATATTTCACAAAGTGGGTCGAAGCAATTCCTATGACCTACATCACTGGAAAGCAGATATCCAAGTTCATTCTGAACTACCTCATTTGCCGATACAGTGTTCCCCAATCCATTATCTCTAATAACGGAACACCTTTCAAGAATCAGGATGTCTATGATTTATGTGAAAAATTCAAAATCCAACACTGCTTTTCCACCCCATATTACCCACAAGGCAATGGCCAAGCAGAAACTATTAATAGAACCATTCTAAAAATCCTCAAGAAAATAGTCAATGACTCTAGTCGTGACTGGCATCAACAGCTAAATCCCACCTTATGGGCATATCACACCAGCATCCGCACGCCAATAGGCGCCACCCCATTTTCCTTGGTTTACAGATCAGAAGCCATACTCCCAATAGAGATTGAGCTCCCATCCTTGAGAATATCTTTGCAAAATCTCATCACAGATGAGGAATACAGGGTTACAAGACTGAATGAGCTGAAATTACTAGATGAACGGTGAATGCACACCCTAAATCATCTACAGGTCTACCAAAATCGCCTGAAACGGAGCTACAACAAGAAGATCAAGCAATGCACCTTCCAAGTCGGTGACCTTATGTTAAAAGAAAACCAAAAGAATGTGCTAAATCCGGATAGCAAGGGAAAATTTGAGCCCAACTGGTTGGGACCTTTCATCATCATCGCAAGTTACAAATCAGGATCATATCAGTTGTCAACACTAGAAGGCGAGCCTCTGCAGGAGCCTCTGAACAACTCTCACCTCAAAAAGTTCTATGCCTAAGAACTTGCAAGGTATAGAACCAAAAAATACAAAAACAATAAAAAAAAGTCTTGAAAAAATGGTTACCTTAATGAAAACCTGGCAAACAGGCATCTTGGTGACAACAAAAAAATAAAAAAGTATAAAAATCAAAAAATCCAAAAAAATCAGAAAAAGGATTGAAAACAGTAAAGAGAAAAAAACCGTCCTCTAGTGAAAACCACTTCGGTGGCGCTTTGGACAAGTACCTTGGTGAAAACCTGGCAAATAGGCACCAAGCATAAATAAATCACTCTCTATCCACTAGGATTTGCACGACTCACTCATCCATTCCATCACATTCCATTGATTATCCACCCACCCATTCGCTCGTATCCATACCATAGCTTGAACTGATTATGTTCCACAATAGTACTACTTGGCATATTCCTAAGGTTAGTTTGTCCTGCCTATTTGAAGTAGTCTATCACTTAACACTAGGGGAACGCCCTTGAAACTGGTATTGAATCGGATTTTTGTATATTTTTGTGCTCCTCCCCAATCATCAGAAAATCAATCAAAAATCCAAAAAACATCCAAATCATTCAAAAATCCAAAAACATGTCAAAAATCCAGAAAATCTTCAAAAAATTCATCATTAAGTCTTGTCAATCTTTCACCTTGTCTAACTACATCGTCTCTAAGCTTGAACATAGGCAAGGTTGATCTTTGATCATCCCCCGAGATAGTTAGAGTTAGTCCTTAGATGTTCGTCGCATTGGCAATCCGTTTGCCCATCTATTTTGCATCTAGGTCAGTCCTTTAAGTAATAAAATGGCAACACGTTTGTCCATCTTATCATCAAGTCAGTCCATCATCAGTTGAACTATGTGGTCTGTGCGTGTATAACGTAGGCAAGGCTAATCTATGGATCAGCTCTCGAGACCCCTACGATAGGTCTTTAAGTTAGTCCTTTCGTCGTAAATCTCGAAAATACCAAAAACATTTATAAAATCTCAAAATTGCAAAAACAACCTCAAAATATTGGAAAAAACCAAAATGGTGCATCCATTTCATCTCGCTTTCACCTGTGATTTTCATCACTCATAATAAATCAATTGTTGCCTTCATCCTTTGGTGAGACAGTTAGAAGCAAGTCTAGCAGGTTATAAAGTGAACACCTAATTGTCAGAGTCTTAAGCCTAAGTTAGTAAGCAAGCAAGTTGGTCAACTCGAAACATCAATAGCTTATCACCCAATCAGTCCTACCAAAACCTTGATCACTACATGTCCTAGGATGATGCTCTCCTGTGATGGACATAAGCATCAGGTACCTCACACTAGTTTAGTCTTGGCTAGCGGTATGAAGAACATTAGCTTGTTTGTTTACTTTATCTTGATCTTTATGGCTTATCTTATGTTGCACTCATTTCAAGGACCTCTCGATGATGCGTATATAAAACAGGTTTAGAGAGAAAGAAATTGGGGCAATGATCATTGTCTTTTTATCTATTATGCTTGTGGATACCCTTGTAAAATAACTTAGTCATGTATGTTTCATTTGGTTTGTGGAGAGGATATTTTAGATATCTTGTTGACCACATAGGAAAGCTTGCTTTTTTGTGTTTTGGTCCGAGATGTTTAGAATGTCTGAGCTACATCCTGAATGAAGTATGTATGTTAAGTGTGAGCAATAATATTCCTATCTGATTTTTAAGTCAAATTCCATCACACTAGGTACCACGTCATCCTGGTCCTTTATACCTTGATGCATCATACCTATGTGTGTTATCAAACATAACGCAATTGACCCTTTGAAAATCCTAATTCCTAGCAATGCAAATCATCATCATCATGACTAACTCAATAATTCTGCAATTCTTTTGTCTTCCTTCCACACTAACATAATATCATAATAGTAATCAAAACATCACCAATGCATACATCCTGCATAATCACGTCATATCATCACAGGACACATCATCCATCATATTTATCTCACATGCATTGCATCATCATTTAAGTTGTTATGGATAATATAAATTTGTTACTCTACACATCTTAAGAAAACATTACATCATTAGGCATACGTAATCATTTGCATCCATTTCCATTTGCATATCATTACATCATCATTAACATACATTACATCCATAAAGCATGAAAAATATACAAAAAGAAATGCATCCATTAACATACATTACATCACATAAGCATAGGAATAGAAACATCACATAGCATCATACATTTGCATAATTATACATTTGCATATCATACATGTACACCATACATATCATAAAGGGTGAATCATCTCATATATATCATCAAAAATAATACTGTTATGATACAAATCGGATCAAGTGCACATCAAATACATGGTACAATAAGGCCAAATACTATAGCCCGTATATCAAAACTAGAACAAACTGTCCTATGATCAAAAGGGGCTAGCCCTGCTAGCTGCTGCCCTCCCCATCCTGTCTCTCACCATGAGCCTCTGTCGGCCGTCTCCCTGTCTGTTGAGAGAAATCTTCTACCTTGCTAGCTGATGGCACTACCTGTCGGTAGTGCTGCCAATAGTACTCTGCCTCTTTGATGGCCTCCCTATACTCTCGAATATCGACTAATCGGCCCTGGGATGTGGAGGCTGCACTCTCTAACTTCCTCTGATGGCCATCTCATGATCCCTCTCGGATCATGCCTGATCTCTCTCAGCCGTACCTACAATAACCTACTGGCGAGCCTCATCTCACTCAGCTGTCAGAACCTGTACCTGGCCCTATAGCTGTTGAATCAGTGCATCATGGGGACCTGGCTATCCTGCTGGCTGTACTCTTGGTTGCTACTATGGTGGCACTTGGGGCTACCCATCCTGTCGTACTACTGGCTGCACTGGTGGTACACCTCCCCGACCTCTACCCGCTGACCTACCCCTGGGCCTGCGACGTGGAAGCACTGCCCCTCGAACTATCAATCTCACTAGTGGCCTAAACCATGCCCTGTATGCTACAGTCACCCCTGCGTTTGTTGGACCCTGATCATATGGCCATGACCGAGCAACCAACTGCCTAAAGGAGAAAAATGCCTCATCTACTAGAATGGATGGCCCCCATGCTGTCTCCTTCGCGCTACGCGCAAAGAGTGCCATGTACTAAGCATCGGGATTATCCTGCACCTCTCTGAACTACCTGGCCACTCTGTCAGGAAGGTATCTCTCTACCATATCATGCTCTCGACCCTGCATAAATCGGTCCTGACGAGCAAAGAAGAGCTCCTCTGCATCATCATACCACGGACCTACACCCATCCATGGCCTCCATATGAATACTATCATCTCATCTAGAACCCGCCGCTAGTAGGGTATACCATCCGTCCCCATGTGGGTGAAGTGAATCCCTCCATACCAAAACACCATAGGCTCATCAATATCTGTCACAACTGGGCGAAGCACAGGAATCCGCTCAAATGCCCAAATGTGCAGAAGGGTCAATCCGGCCCCCAGAGCTCGACCATCCAAGTAAGCAAACTCATGTAAGTCCCTGTATAATGAGGCCAACGGTACTAGTCCCCAGGAAAAGCGTACTCTGCATACACACATCTAGCACCATGCTAGTCCCCAACTAGGACTAAAGTATCAGCCACGCCGATCAGGGGCTACAAGATCAGAAATAATCGCAGCCACAATCAATCTGTAGGTGGGAGCGATACCCCAATACCGCTCCAATTCTATCTGACCATCACAAAGCACTAGCTCAGTAATATCCATGACATCAAAGCAGGCTTCCCTACCCTCCTCTAGATCATATATCACCTGCTCTCCATGAATGGGCAGTCGCAGGATGCGCCAGACATCCTCAAGGGTGATGGTGGCCTCGCCAGTAGGAAGATGAAACAAATATGTCTCGCTATGCCACCACTTAGCCAAGGCATGAAGCATACCCAGATGTGCCCGAACAATAGGGGCATACACAACGTGCCATAACCCGAGAATCCTGAGCTGCTCATGGAGGTATACATGCATACCCTGCAATCTCTCATGTACGAGCCACCGGTGCTCCCTAGAATGAATGACCTCGGGTCTCTCCTACACAAGGAAAAGTGTCGCGTCAGCCTCGCTAGAAAAAATCTGTTGTTCATATCACCTTTCGCTTTTGAAACAGCAAAAGTGGTGCTGTTTGCAAAAGTGACACAGTTTGTAAGTTTCCAAATAGCGCCATGTGGCGGACTTAGATAGCCCAATTTCCTAAATAGCGTCGTGCGGCGGACTTATATAGCTACATTGGACAAACTGGCCCGCACAACAATGTTTGAGCGGGTGGCCGAGTTTAATACCCAGAAATCCCTAAATGGCAAACTGCATTGCGCGGCGTTGTTTGCACAAAGTGGCCCTATATAGGCCCGTGAGGGCCTATTTGTAAAATTTTCGTGGTGCTATATCACGCTGTGCCAACTCAACCGTACCTAAGCCCTAATAAATACATGTAAATCGAGAAAATTAAAGGTCAGATAGGGGTACATACCACGGGTCCAGCGACGACTGGTTGCTGATGCACTCGTACTCACTCTGACACATGCAGGGGAAGTTGTCATTGTGCCATCATGAAGAGGTCTCAGAGCTCAAGTGTCAATTTTTTCAAGGTTAAGATTGCAAATGTATTGAAAGTGACCCCTTGAGGTCTATTTAAACTTGAAAATTAGGGTTTTTTGACCTAATTTGGCCTACCAAGTGGGGGTTTTGGTCCCCCGATCCTATTTTTATCAAATGTTTTATCAAACAGAGAATCATTCTGCATCGCTTTTGGCATTTTAATGCGTTTTCTGGCATTCCTGGGGTATTTCTGGCCTGTCGGGCACTTTATCCACCTTTTTTGCGAGATCACCCAAAAAATCAAAATTTTCATCCGATCTCTCGAGGGGGCAGTATACTAGCATAATCCTTTCACTGGGGCAGCGGTGGGGCATCTAAAAAAATTTAAGAAAATCCTAAACCTTTGATCTCAACAGTTTATTCTTTGAATCAATGCAACAAGTACATTGCTTCAAAGAGGGGCAAAATGTAGACAGGGAAAATGTACAAGTTCGTTTTGGTGCACCTGATCCTGATTACTGACAACATTTCTTCTTAAATCATATTCTCAACATTTCATCATATTCTACCTCTTGATTTAATAAATCATTATTTATTGGATTAAGTCTTCATCTTTCAGTAATTAAATTAATCAATTTAATTTAATTGACCTTACATCTCTTTTTAATTAAATAAATCTTTCTATTTGATTAAATTCCCTAAAGTCCTCTTATTAAATTAAATAAATTAAACCTTATTTGATTTCATCTAACATATTCCCTCTAGATTAAATAAATCAAATCATTTATTTAATAAACCATTTCCTCTCAATTTGATTTAAATCAATTCATAAATTTAAGTCTAAATTGTCACATCACCTAATTCTTCATTAATTTAATAAAAACCATGATTAAGTTAATCCATTTCCTTAAAATTCTCTAGAGAATGCAACTTGCACAATAAATCAATTACTTTGATTTATTAATTCATCTATTTTCCCTCACAAAGCATCAAAAGGGAATATTCCTCCATTTGAATTTAAAAAGGCCAAGTGGACTTGGTCCTTCCAACAAGGCATTTAAGACCTCTTAAATGTCCTTTGCATTGAGCCAAGTGGTAATAACTCCATTTGAATTCTCATCCACCTTGTCATTTCAATATTTCAAAATTCAAATTTATGCATTTATCATGCACATTGGCCAAAATGTGCTCATTCCTCATCCAATCACATGTGGACAAGTGGCACAATGCCATTGGATTATCTTTAATCCCACATTGCTCAAATCTCACTTTCTCTTCCAAATTGAAAGTTATAAATTGGAGACTTATCTCTTCATCCTCATCCACAATCTTCATGCAAAGTTACTCTCTTCAATTGAGAACTAATTTTGCTCATATCACTCCATCATTTACCACTCTTCAATATTTGCAACAAGGTTATGCTCAAATCTCTTTGGAGATTTGACCATTTATAGATCATATCATTGCTATTTAGGAATTGGGAAAGGGACAATTGCAACACTCCATTGGCACAAATTCCCCCACAAGATCATCATGCTATTAGCTTAATTAGGATTGAATCTATTTTATTGTTAGTTTCTTGTGTTATTCATTTCCTAGTTTAGTTTGAATAGATGGATTTTGTGGGGAATCTCTCACTCTTGTATGCATGCATTTTGATCTAACATCTAACCATGTTTGTTGTCTTTGTGCATCTGCAGGTTTAGGGGTTCACAGTACCAAAGGACTTCAGTATGATAATACTAAAAATGTGATGGGGGTAGCTCGAGGGGAAGGAGCCAAACCTAAACAATGGTCATCTCTTTTTGGGGTCAAACCAAATGGAAAATCGGCTTTCCCTCCTATGTGCAACATCTCTCAACTAGCAAAGGGTAAGTTTTCTATTTCTATCCTGAATCCGGTCATTGATCAAATATCTCACTAATGGATAGAGTGTTGGTTGGTAAATTTATGGGGCCTAGGCCTAATATTGAGGTTGTCAGGATGTTTGTGAAGAAAAAATGGAGAACTAATGGCCAAGTTCTCGTCTCTGCCCTGCCCAAGGGTTATTTTGATTTTGAGTTCTCTTATAAGGAGGACATTCAGGTTGTGAGGATTGGAGATTCTTGGATTATTGGCAAGTCCTCATTAGCTGTGAAGAAATGGTCCACTAATCTGGATCTTTTAGACTCTATTTTTGAAATTGTCCCTATTTGGGTGAGACTTCTTGGGCTTCCTTTGTAATACTAGAATGTGGATGTTTTTAGTGGTCTAGCTAGCTCTTTTGGTGAGCCCCTATCCATTGACCCGATGATGGCTTCCAGGAGACAATTGGTCTTTGCTAGAATATGTGTGGGTGTTTTCCAGAATGTGGATTTATCATCGACTATTGAATTCCAATCTAAGTTGGGCGCATGGGTATAAGCTATTAATTTTGAAATGATCCCTTTTGCATGTTTCAAGCGTAGGAAATCAATTCATTGGGCCAAGAATTCCCTGCTTAATTCCAACAAGACAAAGGATAAGCCCCAACCTAAATCCATGTTGGTATGTCAAAAAAAGAGTGAAGGGGAAGAGAAAAAAATTAAACAAAAGCAGTTTGAAGAGAATGAAAGTAGCAAGAGGGTGGTGGCCGAGTTATATCCAAGAACAAAGAGGTGGAAGGGACTCATGTGGATCTAGAATATAATATGGTAGAATCCCACTAACAAGAAGTGATAGATGAAGAGAAGAAAAATACTGAAGGATTCTTGCAGAATGGAGAGGGAGACCTAGAATGTCTGACGCCTTGGGATAGTAGTCATGAGATCATTGGTTTGGGGAAGGAAATTGTTGAGTTTGGTCTTGATGAAATCCTTTCACAGGGTTTTAATATGTTGATCGAAGATGGAAATTTAAGGCTGGTCAATGGGTCTCCTTCACATTTTTTTAAGAATTCAAGAGGATTATGACAAGGTGATCCCATTTCCCCTATTTTGTTTACTATAATGGTTGAATGCCTCAGGAGGAACCTGAATAGACTAGTTGCTCAAAGAGCCTTGACGGGTTTACGCCCTTCATCTAGCAATCTTGTATGCTCTCATCAATAGTTTGTTGATGATACCATTTTGATGGGTAGATCAACAATGGCTGAGGCTAGAACTATTAAATTTTTTTTGGATGACTATGAAGGAGCTTCTGGTCAAAAGATTAATATTCAAAAAAATTCTCTTTTTTTCTTGAATACTCCAATTAGAAGACAAAACATGATAGCAAATATTATTGGCTTCAAAGTGGAGGTTCTTCCCTCAATATATTTTGGCTTGCCCTTGGGCCTTAAACACTTTGAATCTTCCTGGAATTCCTTGGTGGACAGATTCAACAAAAAGTTGGTGGGATGAAAAGGAGCTCTTCTCACTCAAGAAGGTAAGATTCAACTCCTCAAGGCCACTCTTCAGAACCTCCCGATCTATGCTTTGCGTATTTTTAATATTCCTCTTAAGTATGTGGAAGCTATTGAAAAACTCTAGAAACATTTTCTCTGGTCTGGGGTTGAAGAAATGCGGCGTATGCCCCTCATTGAATGGGACTTGGTTTGTAGACCGAAGAAGCTAGGGGGATTGGGCCTCAAAAAAATTAGAACTATTAATAAATCTCTCCTTGCTAAACAGATTTGGAGAATTTTCTCCTCAATTGGAGAATGGAATAAAATTTTAAAAAGAAAATATCTAGCCAACACTAGCTCTCTTAATTCTTTTCTGAATTCTCAGAGTCTACCTAGTGGTTCGGCTCTTTGGAATGATATCTTAAAAGGGAGTAAAATCCTTCACTTGGGAATGGGATGGAGTATAAGAAATTAAAATATTGCGAGGTTCTGGAAGGATAGATGGATTTTGAAGGAATCTTTGGTTTCTTTCGACAGTTTCAAACATTGGGAAGACATTTGCAAGGCTACTTTTAGAATCCTTGTTAAAGACTACTAGAGGAATGGATGTTGGGTGAATATTTTTCAGATCAGTTTGGATCTTGCCCCTATCCAGTCTTCCCTTATGGATTTTAGAATGGATTAGAGCTACTAGGAGGAAATCTTGGTTTGGACGGGGGTGATCCCACAATAGTGGTTTACAATTTTTAGCGAAATTGGACACTGAAATTTTAATTTTTAACTAAATCTTCACATTCGGGCACCTATAGCGGCTAAAACGTGAGGAATTTGAAGATGATGCAAACTAGAGTCTCATCACATTTTGTCTGTAGATTCTAAAAATATTTTTTTCAATTTTTTTGGAATAAGATTTCACTTCTTTTTCCATCTCCCATGAAAGGGTGATCCCACAATAGTGGTTTACAATTTTTGGCCAAACTAGACTTTAGAATTATTATTTTTCACTAAATCTTTACATTCGGGCACCTATAGCGGCTTAACCGTGAGGAATTTGAAGATGATCCAAACTAGAGTCTCATCACATTTTGTCTGTAGATTCTAAAAATATTTTTTTCAAAATTTTTGGAATAAGATTGCACTTCTTTTTCCATCTCCCACGAAAACTGGTTTTTTTCAGAAAACAACATAATTTTTAAAAAGTGATGTTCACCGTATACAACATAATTTTTTTTGTATGAAGGATAAAATTCTATTTTTTTTGAATTTAGATTTTTAACTACGATATCTAGCACTTTCATTTGGTCTCATAGTTTTTTATTGAATATTTTTTCCTAAATAGAGTTTTGAAGTCAAACCAACTGCAATTTAGACATAGGCAGACTATATACAACATAACTTTTTCTGTATGTATCAAAATTAAATTTTATTTTTTTTAATGGATCAAGGACATCAATAAATAGCACGAACATATTTTAAAAAAAAATATTTTGATAATTTTCTATTTTTCCACATGTGCAAAACAAAGAGCTTGATTTTCGGTGAAACACCTATGTTTAATAAAACTAAGAAAACACATATATAATAAAACCAAAACATATTAAAATTATATTCGTAGGATAGGTCATTTTGAGGAATACCATAATAATTTCAAATAAATTTTAAATGAATTCATTTGAACCCCCAAAAGGTAAATCAAAAGTGATTTTTTATCAGCATTTTGATAGGTGTAAAGGAGACTCATTTATAGGTATGGTTTAAAAATAGTGAGGTTCTATCCAAGGGGGTTTGATCTAAGGTGGTTTGATCAAACCCTCTTCAATTGGAATCCTTAAAATGGAAATTTTAAAGACTTAAATAATTATATTTTCTAAAAATATGTGATTTCAGCAAAAATCAGTTCCTCTAAAAAATTGTAAACCAGCTTTGTGTGATCACCCGAAAACCAGTTTTTTTTTAAAAACAACATTTTGAAAAAGTGATGCTCACCATATACAACATAAATTTTTTTGTATGAAGGATAAAATTCATTTTTTTTTTTGAATTTATATTTGTAACTATGATATCTAGCACTTTCATTTGGTTTCATAGTTTTTTATTCAATATTTTTTCCTTAATAGAGTTTCAAAGTCAAACCAATTGCAATTCAGACATGGGAAGACTGTATACAACATAACTTTTTTTGTATGTATCAAAATTAAATTAATTTTTTTTTAATGGATCAAGGACATTAATACCTAGCACAAACATATTTTTTAAAAATTTATTTTGATAATTTTCTATTTTTCCACATGTGCAAAACAGAGAGTTTGATTTTTGGTGAAAAACCTATGTTTAATAAAACTAAAAAAACACATACATAATAAAACCAAAACATATTAAAATTATATTTGTGGGATAGCTCATTTCCAAGAATACCATAATCATTTGAAATATTTTTTAAATGAATTCATTTGATCCACCAAAAGGTAAATCAAAAGTGGTTTTTTATCAGCATTTTGATAGGTGTAAAGGAGACTCATTTATAGGTATGGTTTAAAACTAGCGAGCTTCTATCCAAGGGGGTTTGATCTAAGGTGGTTTGATCAAACCCTATTCAATTGGAATACTTAAAATGGAACTTTTAAAGGCTCAAATCATTATATTTTCTATAAATATATGATTTCAGCAAAAATCAGTTCCTCTCAGAAATTGTAAACTAGCTTTGTGGGATCACCCACGACTAGTTCGTCGGGCAACTACTTTGTTTCGGTGGTTGTCTCTTTGTTGTCTTTATCTCTTGACCCTCCCCTTTTGGGCCAAATATTGGTTAAGCTACTTGACCCCGAAGGTTAATATTTTCTTCTGGATCCTTCTTTAGAACAAGGTGCTTATGGTGGAAAACCTTTATAAGAGGGGCTTTTAGATCCCCAACTGATGCTACCTTTGTAAGTGTGCAACGAAAATGACTGATCATTTGTTTATTCACTCTCCTTTTGTGAACTCTATCTAGGAAAATTTCTACTCTCTATGGAGAATATCTTGGGTGTGACCTGGTACTATTAAGGATCATTTTACTCAGTGGGTGGCCCCATCGTCTAACCTGCATATTCGCAAGTTGTGGTCTTTAAATTTCCCTTACTTTGCTTGGGGAGTTTGGAAGGAGAGAAACAACAGAGTGTTCAGGTATAAGGAAACTATGGAGAAACTTGTGTTTGAATATTTTTTAGACTCATTGGAGAAAACTTTAATTTGGCTCCTCTTTAGGAGGTGGTGATGGAATCTGTGGTTTGTTCGACTTATCACTCTAAAATGGCCAAAGTTTGGGAGATTAAGGGAGATGTGTCCCTGGATTCTAACTTGCTAAAAAGAATCAGGATGGTGTCTTGTGGTATCACCCTCCTAGGGGTTGGATTAAAGCCAATTTTGATGGGGCGACGAAAGGGAAACCGAGAATGGCTCAGAGTGGAGGTATGTTACGTGATGATAAAGGTATGTTCATTGTTGTGGTTACTATCTCTTTGGGGAAACAAACCAATCATTTAGCTGAAGCTATAGGAGTCCAACAAAACATTAATTTGGCTAATAGTTTGAAATTTAAAAATATTTGGATTGAGGGCGACTCCAAGAATATCATTGATTGCCTCCTTGGCTTTCCCCCCCCATCTTGGAATTTTAAGTATTGGATTGATGAGGCTAGGGCTAATTTATATAAGTTTGAGAAATTAAAAATTTCCCATATCTATAGGGAAGGGAATGGTGTGGCAAACTTCTTTGCCAATGAGGGAATACAACAGAATAGAAAGGTGACGTGGCAAAATTTCAAAGATTTGTCTATTAACGTCAGATCCCTAATCAACTATGATTGCACTCATGGGAGAGAAGCCACATTTAAAGATGATTAAAGAGAAAGGTGCCAAGTACCATGATATTATAAGATTTGGTGGCAGAATCGTAATGAATATGATAGATGGGTTGAGCTTGCATGTTTTGTGGGTACTTTGGTTTTGCTGTGAACTCATAAGTCTATATTTTCCTGGTGTAGGATTTCAGAACAAAAGATCGATGACAATGGGAGGTAGCAGGAAAAGAGTTGAGCCTACAATGTGTACTAAGAATAAAGAAAATTCTAAGGTGTGGAAGAAAATTGAGAAGGGAGGGCTACAACCATTCAATGAAAGACTTCATGGGCCAGACCTCAAAGCAACTAATTATTTTGCGAAACACTGGAATAAATGAGAGATCTTCATATTTGGAAGGAAGGTGTTGGTGGATGAGGCACTTATTGGAGAAGTTACTAGTCTCCCTGTTGATGGTGTGAAATTTTACCATGACAAGAAATACTCGGATGAAGCTGTTATCAATTTTTTGAAGAAAAAGGAGGAGAAGAAGAAACTCGTTAAAGTCTCTAACAACTATTTTGAGTCAAGCAGGATCAATAAAATCTGGAGGGAGGTGCTCAAAGTCCTAATGGAATACATTACGCTGGATGAGAGATTTACCACAGTATACAGGTATCATTTCTCTTTACTCAACCATTTCATATATAAGGTTAGGGTTTCTTTCCCCTATTACCTATTGTGCTCTTTGAACAATAGCATTGAGGAAAATAGGAAAAATCTTGATAAGAATCCAGTCTTGCATGTTGGCCTAATACAACTCATTTATGAGCATTTCAAAAACATGTCGGCTATCTCTAAACCCATCTCTGCCTCGACCTTAGAGGGTTATGACACTGAGTTAAGCTCGCCTGAGGATATCGAGGGTTCGGACCCAGACTGGGTGGAAGAGATTACTCCTCCTCCTAGTAAAAAAAGGAAGAATACACCTTTAGTGAAGCCCTCAAACAAAAAAGTTGTCCTCAAAAAATTCCTCCAGAAGCATCTGTGTCGAAGGACAAGATAAGGGAGGAACCCTTGTGGATAAGTTGGTGGCCTACTCGGAGGATTCTCTGGATGATAACATTGCAGAACCTTCTAGGAAGGAATTCTCCTCTACGTCTTTCCACTTTGTTGGCAAAGAGGATAGGCCCAGCCCTCACGTGGACTTGAATCCTGATGACCCAACTTTTGAACCTGATAGGGACCTTTATGGTGATATACTTTCTCTAGCTAGAAATGGTGCAATTGATAATTTCAAAATTTTGAAGTGGGCCTTTCATGAAATTAAGGACCTAAATCTTAAAAATAGAGCTATGACTAGTAAATTGGAGATTCTGGAAGCCAAGGTGTGGAGCAGATTTGCGCTGAAGCTTTGTGGATGACAGACGAGAAGATGGCCATAGCGGACTACCTCCAGAATGAGGTAGATTTTACTAAAAACCTTAAGAAGGATGGGGAAATCCTTGGAAGAGAGATTGTGAAGATTAGGGAAACTCTAAAAACCATGATAGAACACAACCACAAAATTGTTAAAAATAACTCTACTGTCTTGAGAGCCTTGGCGGAAAAAATGGACAACACTCAGTAGGGACTTTTGATTGTGGATCTGGACATTAAGAAGAATAGAAACAAAGCAGAGGATTTGGGCCGGTCAAAGAGAACCAGGGCCAACATGAAGAAAAGACAGATACAACACCGTTGGAGACCCAAGATCTAAGAATGGTGGGCCAGGATTTGGACATCCTGGAAACGAAAGTGGCAGAGACCTTAAATTCTCTGGGTTAAGTTTGGTTGTGTTTCTACTGTTGCTGGTCTTTTTCTTTCCTTTTGTTGGTTTTTGCAGGCGACTACTAGTCTTTTCTGCTTATCTTTAGTTTGCAGCCTGTCTTTTTGTGGTCTTACTTTTGATATATATTTTTTGATCTGTAAACTTTGTGGTTTTGGGTCCCTATAAAACCCATTTTTTCCTCAATCAAAAACAATGAAGGATAAAATTACATTTTTTTTCTAATTTATATTTGTAACTATGATATCTAGCTCCTTCATTTGGTTTCATAGTGTTTTACTAATTTTTTTCTTAATTAAGCTTTGAAGTCAAAATAATTACAATTTAGACATAGGTTTACTATGCAACACATAACTTTTTTTTTGTATGTATCAAAATTCATTTTTTTTGTTTAATCAAGGACATCAATACCAAGAGCATAGATATTTTTCAATATTTTTGGTAATCTACTATTTTCCCCATGTGTAGAATAGAGAGCTTTATTTTTGGCAAAAAATCTATGTGTAATTAAACTAAAAAAATAACATAATTTAAAACTAAAGTATATTAAAACTATACTTGATGGAGAGCTCATTTTGAGGACAATAATCTTGCAGCTAGGGTTTTCAAGTTGATTATGTTTTGATCCTCAACTTGATCCTTGAAACCCAAAATTCTACATAAAATTGTAGATGGAGGGGGGCAAGGGAAAAAAGGGGGGGTTCTAGAGAACACCCCTTCATTTGAACCCCTTGGAACCCCTTCGAGAGAAAGTGGGTTCACTAGAACCCTCTAAAAACAACATTTAAAAAAAGAAAAACCATTATTTTAATAAAAAAAATGGTCGACTAAGGTTTCAAGTGAACCCATTGAAGGAAATGGGGTTATCTTGAACATGGGGATTCAAGCAAACCCATAAAGAGGTTCACTTGAACAACTCTATTTGAGAAAGCCCCCCCAATTTTTTTGAGCACCTACGTAATTTTTTTTTTTTGTCAATGCAATTGTAACCCACTTATGTGGGATCGTCCTCATGCTCATGTTTCCAACAATAAAATTAATGAAATTCTTCCAACAATAACACCTCTAAACAATTTTAACCATCATACTAGAACCACACAAGTAGATATTCAACATAGAAGAAATGTGGAGCAATACCAAAACATTGTTAAGAATGCCAAATCACTACTCAGCCACATTGATTCCTCTTTTATTCCAATTCTCTCAAAAGCACTAGGAAACCAAGCACCAGAGGTACATACCGATCATCTTGAGTACGTGCCTATCACCACTAAACCAACTTCAACACTGCAACTCAATTATATATCCATAACAAGAAGCTTATCAAAGCAACACTAAAGGCTGAAACTAGTAACACTTACTAATGAAAACATAATGTAACTAATCAAAGCATCAATACCAACATTGTAAGCTTGTTGTCATTGATGACAACACCAAATTCTCATACTTCCAACGCTCTATTCTTCCTCCATACCTCCCTCCTTCCTCTCTAAATCTCTTTATTCAAATTATGGATATAATAAAAATAATGTCTAGTACTACTATTACCACAAGTATGGTCATTATGCAAGTGAATGCTAGAAAAAGAAACATGCCCAGTCAAAGAAAAATGTAAATGTGGTTGATGAAAAAGTAGTTTTCGCTAATGACTTAAAGGCCTTCATCATGTGCAACATTGGTGAGTAGGGTAGTCCTAAATTTTCGTACATGGATAGTGGATGCAACAACCACAAGAGTGATAGTAAAAATGTGTTTGCATTCATAGATAAAAATATTAAATTTGAGATCAAAATGGGGAAAATGAAATAATTAAAATAGTGGGAAAAGGGTCTAGTATAATTTGCACCAAGCATGGTGAGAAAAAAAATGAGAATGTTTATTTTTCCCTAGGGATAAAACATAACTACTTGAGTGTTGGAAAATTAGTTCTAAGAGATTACGAAGTGATGATGAAAAAACTGAATGCATCATTTTTGACAAGAATGGGAGAAATAATCTAGTAGCAACATTCTAAACAAGAAGGAATCATTTTTTCCTTGAAGGTTTCAAACTATTTTATTCAAAGCCCATTTTGCAATTGCTCCTCCTAGGCATAAAAAGTGTAAAACAATACAATAGCAAGAAGTATTCAAGATAGTAATTTAAGACTCTTCCATGGTTTGGAATTTATGGTATGTGCTCATGCACATTTAAGTTATTTTGGACTATCTTTTTTACAAGAAGGATATGGTTAGGGGTTTTCTAGCCATAGTAGAGCTGAATGGAAAATATGAGGCCTATAATTTAGGGAAAAAACATAAGAAACCCCTTCAAACAAGTAACTCTAGAAGAGAAAGAGTATTTTTGTGGCCCTATTCAAACCCTCACAATAGAAAAAAGTCAATATTTTATGACCTTCATTGATGATTACTATCGAAAGACATGGGTTTATTTATTGAAGCATAAGTTTCAAGCCTTTGAGAATTTTAAGGTGTTTAAGGTTCAAGTTGTGAAAAAGAGTGGACATTTTATTAATGTACTCAAATTAGATAGAGGGGGAGAGTATATCTTCAATGAATTTGTAATTTTTTACAAGAATGAAGGTATCCAAAAGGAGTTGCAACCAACTATAGTCCATAAAAAATGGAGTAGCTAAGAGGAAGAATAGGACCATCAAGGATACATGGAAAGAAGTATGTTGAAAAATAAGGTAATCCCAAATGAATATTAGGCACCTTAGAGTGTTTAGGTGTGTGGCATATACATTTTTGCAAAAGAATAGAAAAAACAATATTTGAATGAAAAAGGAAAAAATGAATCTATATATGTTACAACAAAGATTCCAAGACATATAGATTGTATAACCTTGTCACCAAACAAATAGTAATCAACAACGATATTAAGTTCATATAAAATGAGTCACTGGATGATACTATGGAAACCTCCTTGAGTATCATCTAGTTAGGGTGCCTATTGATGATGAAGAAGAAGGGAATAAGGGGAAGAAAAGTACATATACAATAGATATGGAGCCTAGAATTCATCTCCAAAAATTATCTGTAGAAATTTTGAAGTCCTCCAAAAAACAACTCTCAAACCCACATACAATAGTTGTAGAAACCAACTGGCTCTAGATTTTTTTTGTATTATCAAGTAGCTCCAACAAAAAGAGTTCAAACCCAACTCTTTGCTTCTTAATGCCAAGAAAAAATAAGAGATTAAGGGATATTGATCAAGATGAAAGGTATGATGATGAAGTAGATGAAAATATATATTTTATATTATTTCCTCATTGTGATCCAATTTATTTTGAAGAGGCTATGAAAGAAGAGAAATTATGTGACCATGGATGAGGAAATAGATGTAATAAAGAGGAATAAAATATGAGAGATAATTGATTTTCCTTGAGGTAAACAAGTGATTGGAGTGAAGTGGGTCATTAAGACCAAGAGCAATGTTGAAGGAAGAATAGAAAGGAAAAAATCAAAGTTGGTTATTAAGGGATACAAATAATAACCTACAAGAGATTATGATGAGACATATGCTCCGGTTGCAAGGATGGAAAATGTGTGGATAGTCTTAGAAACATGGATAGATGGAATATATATAAGAGTGTATATGCATGGCTAAGATGTATATGCAAAAATATGTTTGCAAAACATGGGCACATATAAAAACCAATAACCAGAAAGGCAAAAAATGTAGTCATGTACAAAATTTAAACCAAGCCAACCATGACATTGTAAATGGTTTAGTTGAATGGAACAACATACACCATAGCCATAGGCTTCTGGGGATAAACAATGCGATGCAATCAACAAATTATTTTTCCTCTCAGAATCACATGGAAATAGCATGTGGTTGCCCTCCATAATCACATAAACAACAATCTACAATGGTTATAAAAGGGTAAATCTTAAATGGGATTTTTTTTGTGGGAAAAAATCATACATTTGACTTTAAAAAAGATATTCTAGTCTACCCATTGCATTTTTGCATGTGTGTATAGTTATCTTTTCAACCTATCTAAAATATTATTTGCATATAGTTGTTTATCAAGATGGCAATTTTTTGGATGGGTCTACAGTTCAAACAGATGAGAAAAAAAGAATATCATGAAACATATTGATACAAGATTCAAGCTATGTTGTTTGGTAATAAATACTGAAGACAAGTAGAGAAATTATAAAAAAGGTGTTAGAATGATTAATTTATTGTTCATGTCTTTTGCTCTCTACTTATTGTTCCTTGTTATATGTTTGTATCTTTGGTGTTATACCCATTTTGGAGACTTCAAAAAGATTATGGCTTTTTATGGATGGAGAAATTCTTGTTAAATCTTCTTTCTTTTGTCAAAAAATATGGTTAGGGTTGTAGTTTTTTTGCCCTTCGTTTATTGTTTGTTATATATATGCAGAGGGTTAGTATGAAACCATAGAGATATTCAAGACATAATTACTTTAGTGGTTGTTAAGTGTTATTCTAATAGCTCTTTTAGAATTTATCTATTTTTCTATAATATTTAGTGCCAAGTAATGTAGCTCAAATTTTAAATTGACAAGCCAAATCTTACATAGACAACTTGTCTTGTATCAAAATGTTTAATGTGGGTTTTCGATTATTTGTCATTTACCTATGATTCTTAAGTTTTTTTCTAATAGTTCTTTTACAATTTCTCTATTTTGTCTATAATATTTAGTGCCAACTAATGTAGCTTGAATTTTGAATTGAGAAGCCAACTATTACATAGATTGCTTGTGTTGTATCAATATCCACTTCCCCCTACTAGATTGTTCATTATTGTAGATCACCTTTTCTATTCTCTATGCTCTTAAGTTCTATTTAATGTGGGGAGAATAGAAGAGGTGAACTACAATAATCTATAAACACATTGCTCACAAAGAACATACAACATGTTCTTGTAGTGTCCCTCTAGTTGCTACTATTTTTTTTAGTTTGTTTATGTTCACTTGCTAGTGGTTTTATCTATTTTTGGATATTATGCTACTTTATTCAAATACGACATAGATATTATGTTAGTTTTTATACTTTGTTGATGATACATTAGATACATTGTGATCATTTGATTATGTTTGCGTGGCGACATTATGATAGACTTTATGTGTGGTATGGTTTTATGTTGTTTCTGAACTTTATTGTGCTTATGATGATGTATCTGATGTTGTTTATGATGTATTACTGTATGTCAACCTTGGTGAAGGAGATGTTGTAGCATTACTCACTCATGAGTACCCTGCTACACTACGAATCTCTTTCACGGTGTGACTGTTGATATATGTAGATATATTTGTCAGTGTTGTTTTATGCATTTTGCAGGTACTAGAAATTGACTCCACCTGCTTTTTAATGTCTAAGCGTGCCATGACCCAATGGAAACATGTTGTTTTAGAGATAATGTTAGGTCCTTCCACTTTGGCCAATGTTCCTTTATAGGATGAGTATCTGTTTGTCACCCGTTGTTGTTCGTCATTCATTTCTGTCATGATGTCATTGGTGTTTTCATCATTGGAAATTGATTTATCAATTAGTTAAATGGTTAAATTTATAAGTTATTTGATTTAGTGTAATGTTATTGAGATCTTAAATTAAAATATTTACATTTAGATAATTTTATAATTAAATTTGATTGGTGTTTAAAAAGGTTTGATTAAATTAAATTAATTAAATGGGATATTTAATTAAAGGTGATTATTGAATTTAATGTGCAAACTTAAATTTTTGAAAAATAGATAATATTAAAGAGTTTTTTTTTAACAGTTTTTCAATAAATATCTAAAAATTTGGACTTGAAGTTAGAGAGTGTTATCTTGTGCAATTGATTAATTTGAACTGTCTGATCAATTTCATTTGCATGTTGATAGTTAGTTAAGCTCTATAATTGTGAGTTCATTGAAAATGAATTAAAAATCTTTGTTTGATAAAAACTGCTCATGACAATTGTTTTTGTTGATTTTTCTAGAAAAAATTTCATGGTAGTTTTTGGGGAAAATAATTTTTCGCTTCTTCTTTGTGTTTTGATTGAAAAATTTTGAAGACAATGAATTTGAAGAATTTGTGCATTTTTAGAAAATAAAGAGTTGCGGATTCTCTAACTTCTGCTTCCATTTACGTCAGATTCGAGCAAATAATCTAGATTCTTTTCTATGTTTTATATTTTCTTGGATAAAAACTTTTGAATGTTGTTATGAATTTTTTTTTCCTTGTGGTAGTATTCTTTTGCTGAATAATCTACACAAACACCAGAAATGAAATTTTTATTGGTTAGTTTTGAATATTTGAGGAAATTTTTTGAGAAACAAAAGTTATAGAAACGTAGCTATAATAAAATTAATTTCTATTGTTATTATTTACTTTTTCTTGAAGAATTAATCATGACCTATCTTTATCAAACTATGGTACTTATCTTTGAAATGGAAATTCTTTTCCCTTATTGATTATGATATGGCTTCATTTTTTGTATTATGTTATTCAATGATATTGTTATATATTTTATAAAAGTTTAGAGTTGGATTTTCAAATAGCTATTGATTCTTAGTCTCCAATTTGTGTTGTGTATATACCTTTATACGTCACTAGTGTATCTATCTTTGTCTTTTCAGACTCTTTCGTAGCTGCAAACTGTGTGTGTGATTTAATCATTCATTCCTCATGATTGTTCCTCATGGTTGTTGCAATGAAATTCATAAAAAGTTTCTTTATCCTTTTCAAGAAAATCATAAGGTGCATACCCTCCACTCATGGTTATCGGTGAGACTTTTCCTTGGAAGCTATGTCAAATTAAACCTCACACCTTTGTCCTCATATCTACATATAATCTAGAAACTTGAACCATTCTTGGGGGGGGCGGTTCTGTAATCTATCCTTTAAATTTTTGTGTGGTTTTCAAATGCATGCGGAATCAAGGTTTTTAAGGCACAACAAAATTGGAGTACAAGGGAAGCAAGCTAGGATATTTTCGATCAGGAAAAGGTGTGTATTTTCACCTTGTTATGCTAAAGCTATCTAAAATCTATACTTTGTTTCAAGTGTTTCTAGCACTACCCTTATATGTCCAGCTCTTTTATAAGTTCCTGCACAACCATATTCATGCATCTTATTCATTCTTTTGTCTTTGATGTTGCTTGTAAATTCATCATTTCTTTTCTTCTTGTCCTTGATCAGCTATTATCATCTCACAATCTCCACATTTGTTTTCTTGCAAGTTCTGTTTGGAGTTGTCGTTTATTTTTCTTCTTTGTTTGTTGTTCCAATATTCTTCCATTATCATGTGTAAACCACTTGGCATTGTCGTCACTACTCAGTCTTACTTAGGGCATGCGAATGTCTTCATGCAATCTCCTCTTTGAATTGCTTTGCATGTTTGGATTTGTGTTGCCAACATTGTTCTTTAATGTTTGTTTCTTCTTTAAAAGGGCACACAACATTCCTCTTGTTGTTTCGTCAATACTTTGCATGCAATCCTGTATGGTGTTGCCAACACTACTCTTCTTTAGTTGGATTTTGGGTATGTGCAGGATCATGATGGGCCAAAAAGTTGCAATATGATGGGTATGTGGCTAACAACTTTTTTTTTACCCAAAATTGATGAAACAAGAAGGGTTTTTCAAAAATATTCTCAGCTTTCCACCAATATAAATTATGATTTACTTTGAATTTAATAAATAATTATTATTCATTTTCTATTGAATTACGACTAAAGTCCTGATTTTTAGGCTGATTGAAAAACATCTATAGCTTTTAAACAGTATCATATTTTTTGAATCCAAAACATGCGTCACATTCTATCCTTCACATACTATAAGATTAAAAAATAAAAAATTGAATTGCATGAAGTTTTGACCAAGTTAAGGTGGTCAGACATACGAGTCTTTATATTTTTTAAAAGTTGTCATAAAAAAATTATAATTAATTATTTACTTGGAAAAAAATAACAAAAAAATATGCATCACATCGGGACATGAGTCCTCTACTTATATCTAAAATATTATCAAGTTGCCTTACTCTGATTTTTTTGAATTTTTTGCCACTTAAGGGCCTGTTTTTTCCATGATGATCCTACACATACCCTTTTGTTTCACATTCATTTACCTTAGCCTTGAGTTGATTTCTCTTCGTAAAACCTTGCATGTATAACTGTTGTTTTATAGTGCATGGCGAGTATATTTTAGTTGAAGACAATGGTTTGAGCTGAATATATAAATAAGTGGTCATTGCAAGATTCTTTTATTTATGCATAGAATTTATTTATTTGATATGAGATGAAATATTATATATGATGTTAACCTGGTTTTTGGATATATATATTTATATATATATAAGTGTATGTATAAAGATTTATATATATATAGGCTTTTAAATGTAATGAATTTATATCATTCTTAATAAAGGATGATTATTGAATTATTTTGTTAATTTGAAAACAATAAATAAGACATTTTATTATGTCAAAGTATTATTTTTTTTGAATTGTAATTTCATGAAGATGTGATGGATATTTATGTTGGAAAAATATATATATATTTGTCAATGATTTAATAGTGTACTTTGGTGTTATGGTGTTTTAAAATCTTCCAAAGGCTAGGAAAATAACTTATATGGTAGAGATTTTAATGCTTGTATTTTATTGTCCTATTGTGATGATGGGTATGTGTAGGATCATCATGGAAAAAACAGGCCCTTAAGTGGCAAAAAATTCAGAAAAATCAGAGTTAGGCAACTTGACGTAAAAATTTGAATAACATATATATTATTTCAAAAATATGTAAGAATAGAATCTATAGAAAATTGAATTTAGTTTCTAAAATACTAGGCTTATTTTTATTTTTTTTAAATATATTTGGTGAAAATTTGAAATTTCAATGTAGTAGTACTTAAATTTCAGGGAAAAATAAGAAGTAGGTGTCTGTCTGACCACCCTAATCACAATAAAATAATCATATTTTTTTATAATATTTTAGATATAAGTAGAGGACTCATGTCTTGATGTGATACATATTTTTTTATAATTTTTTTCAAGTAAAGAATTAATTATTAATTTTTTTAAAAATATAAAAAAATCGTATGTCTGACCACCTTAACTTGGTCAAAACTTCATGAAATTCAACTTTATTTTTTTTAATCCTATATTATGTGAAGCATATAATGTGATGCATGTTTTGGATTCAAAAAAAATTATATCATTTGAAATTTATATATATTTTTCAATCAGCCTATCATTTAGGACTTTATTCGTAATTCAAATAGAAAATGAATAATAATTATTTATTAAATTCAAAGTAAAGAATAATTTATATTGGTGGAAATCTGAGAATCTCCTTTAAAAATCCTTTTCGTGTCATCACTTTTGGGTAAAAAAAAGGTCGTCAGCCACATACCCATCATATCGCCACTTTTTGGCCCATCATGATCCTGCACATACCCTGATTTTGTTTGGGACTTAGCCATGCATGATGTGATATTCATTGGAGTTTTTTGAAAGTTAATTGGATTATGTCATGTGTGAGATGTGCTTATTCTTGGTTATGTTAATGTGCATGATGGCTACCCTATGTATTTGTCAAGAAAGTTATGTTATTGTATATAGGAAGAGTGGCTTTCGATAGGGGCCGAAACCCTAAGAGGTAACCTAGGTAACCTATTGGGAGTTTGTAATTCAGTGAAAACCTAATTCAATGTACTAGGGGTTGGATAGTGTTCACTAAATAATTTGGATAATTGATTGCCTCACCTTATATCTTAGTGCTTGTATAGATTAAGGGTAGGTTGAGATGGCCTAGAATGGCTTGATCATCTACTTTGTCTTCTTGAAAGGTAGTTTGATTCCACATGAGTTTGTTTAGGGGCCGAGAATCGGTAGAGGTTGCCAGGGTAACTCGGTATGTGGGTTGACCTAGTCTAAGAATATTCACCAGGGTAACCTAAAGTAACTATTTGATGACACTTTTTTCCTAATACATATTATGTGGTCTCTTGTGTAGAGTTACCTTTTGTTATGTTGTTTCCTCTGGGAGCTTGTTCGTAATTATGTGGTCTATATTGTTATGTCATGATGTGTATGTCAAGCCATGTGACGTTAATATTTTGTCTTCTTCTTTGTCTATCTTTGTGGACCTGATATTATCTCCAAGCATATGGGGTGGACTTACGAGTACCACATGGTTGGGAGGAACGTGGTCTATCCTCCATTGGGTCCCCTTGCAGGTGGTGTAGTATGTGATGATATTGTTCTTATGATATGTTCTTGATATTACACTTTTCGTGGAGTTGGAAATTAAGCGTGCTCATGAACTAGATTGACAAATGTGTCATGACTGTCATCTATATTGTATATATCCCTGATGTGTATATGAGACCATATTGTGATATTATTATGTTGTATCGAGATTTATCACAATCTCGCTTGATGTAACTAGAATATGTAACTTAACTTCATTATGAGTGTTTAATTGGATTGTTTATCATTAATATGATTTATCCTTATGTTTTATGTCTATGGTTTAATGATTTGATGTTCTTACTCATGTATGTTTAAGTAGAATTGTCATAGAACCCTGTAAACATTTGTGCAGATGTTTACTTTGTACACATGTTCTAATCGAATATCTTTAAAAAAAAATTGTTCAATTATTTTTCTACTTAAAGTGTTGTTCTTTAGGTTCCATGGCAGGGCGTTACAATTCTATTCACACAAAACGCAAAACTGAACATACCTTCACAGCTACTACACTAATTTTATCTTCAATACCTTTATGTTTTCATACTAACCCTTTGCATATATATATGCAATTGCTGCTATGTTAATGTGCATTTAAAAAATATACATATGTATGGGAAGTTGTATGTGTATGTTTATTTAGTATAACATTCAAAAAATACACTGCTCATAGAAAGCAATATGTTTTATGATATTTTGTTTATCTCATCTATTTGAAGCTCTCTGTAACAAGCTGTTCATTGCGATATTTTAGCTATTGTACTCTTGATATCTTAAGAAAACTAAATTTTTTTGTGCATTTAATTAAGGATGGTGTCCCCATGTATTTTTTTGTGTGGCATGAAACTTTAGGAGTTTCTTATTCTAGTGTACTTGTGACAAGAATTATTTTTAACTTCTAGAATTCTAAAATTTTGTAGATCGCTATAAACTACAAACATGACATTGACCTATACCTTTGGACTATGTATGTTTTTCGGCCTCTGGTTATTATCCCTTGTTATCTTTGTGCATCTTTGGTGCTATACACATTTTGTGCAATAGAAGCTCTGTATAACAAACTGTTCATAGTCATAGTTTACACCTTCTATTCTCCATATGTTAAAGTTTTATTTAAAATGGGTTTTTGATCATCTATCATTTGAGAAATTATAAAAGACCCATTAGAAAAATACTTAAGAATCACAGGTAAATGAAAAATGATCGAAAACCCACATTAAATAGAACTTTAAGAGAGGTACGGAAACATACACAGACCAAAAAAATTGAAACCAGGCCAAAGGTTTCCATTCATCTGTCATTTACATGTGATTATTAAGTGTTATTCTAATATCTCTTACAAATTTTACGCAGAATGATTGTCTTGTACCAATATGTTTCATGATATTCTTTTTTCCTCATCTCTTTGAAGCTCCTTATAACAAACTGTTAATTGTCATGGTTATTTTGTTTGAATGGAACATTTAATATGTCTTGTATCAATATGTTTCATAATTTTATTTTTTCCTCATCTATTTGAAGTTCCCAATAACAAATTTTTCTTCACGATATTATTTTCTTAGTTCCCCATAACAAACTGTTCATTATCGTAATTTTCCTCTTCTATACTCCATATTTTAAAGTTCTATTTAATGTCGTTTTTGTCTATAATATTTAGTAGCAAATAAGTGTTATTCTAATACCTCTTATACAATTTCTCTATTTGTCTTCAATATTTAATACCAAAGAACGTAGTTTGAATCTTGTATGAATATGTTTCAAATTTTTCTATCTGTGTATAAGTTTAAAAAAATGAGCAAGGTTTTCTTTACATAAAAACATTTAGGATCGCATCATATAATTGTTGTCATAACCTAAAGAAAATAGGTATTGTCATAAAGAACTAGGTTAAAATAATTGATTTGGCAAGATGAAATGATAGTCATATAAGCATGGAGAAATACAGTTGGTAGAATACAATATTTTGTGTATTTGTAGCAGTCAATCTATGATGGTGCAAAGAAAAACCACAAAACCCATGTTTGTTCTCCTCCCTACCATATTGGAATCATGAAGCCTCATGGGCTCTAGCCAAACCCCCGAGCAAGAAAAGTATGGAAGACCCATTAGAAATTTAATGGAGTCATATCATATATCACACAATGGCGAAGTAGGGAAAATTAAGGTGTTTTTATAAATGATTTCTTATATTGCAGTATTTTTTTTGTTGTAGTCAAGTGCATGGAAGAATTTATGCATGCATGTATATATAGCAACAAATATATGGAGTTTATCTAGTCATGTACAAAGAAAAGGGTTGAATGGTGTAACTTAGTAAAATATAAATTTAGAAAAAAAATTGTGTTTATGCTTACAACTATGGTCATATTCTAGGTACCAATTGTCCCATAGATGGGCTTCATATCTCTTCATCCATATATGCTTGCATTGATCCCAACATGATATTACTGCAAAGCAACATTTTATTTGAATATATTAAAATATATGTCTTTGGTTAAATGTGTATGGAATGGGAAAAAACCATTGCAAAAAAACTTACAACAACAAAAAGAGGCCAAATGTTGTAGATTGTGAAGCACAATACTTGAAAAACCCTCCAATATGCTATCTAATAGATGTGGATGACAGGATTTTTCAATAGTTTGCTATCAGAGCAACATAACAGTGGCTCATTTCATAATGAAACAAAAATAATATACATCCTCACACTGCAACAATGAATATTGCATTTACTCCCCCCCGTTCCATCGTGCAACAACACTAAGATGCATTAACTCTCACACAAGAAAATAATTACCATTTTGTTTCTGTTGATCGAGGCAACCAAATCCACCACTTCCAACCCATGTGATCAACAAACTCCATCGTCATTGTAAATAGGTCTGTTCAACTCATCAGAAATTGCATGGAGTCTTATCATATATTAGACAAAAATGCAATGTAAATAAGACTATATATTTATGAATGTAATATACAGAAAGAGCGAAATGGTGAAATGCTCAAAAGATAATTAAGTAGATTGACATTTGGCAGCTATTTGAATCAAATAAAACTAATTGAAAAGCTAGGAAGAACACATAAGAATATGTGCAAGCAAAGCATGAAGGAAAAATGACAAAACTTAAGGTATATAGGCACAAAAAATGGAAAACAAAACATAGTCAAGTAGAATTTTAAACTTATTTGTCAAATGCAACATAATCTTTTTGAAAATGTTTCTAGAGTATGTGCATATATAGTTTAATATACTAAAATGTTCAAAAAATGTTACTGACTTATAGAACTTTCGGCCTCTACTTATTTTTGGTTGGTATCTTTGTGCATCTTTGTTAACACTTAGTGTTGTTTGTATGTGCATATGTATCAATTTGTAGCAACTTTGCAACTGTATGTTTAGAATACTGCATGTTAAAATCAATTGAAAGAGAATTGTATGCAATGTGAACCGTATGTGAAAATCATGAAGACTCATGGGCTTAAGTAGAATCACCAAGCAAGAAAAGTAGAAAAGATTGATGGTGAGTTTAATGGAGTATTGTATATATCATATAGTGTTAAAATTGCAAAAAAAAAATGATTTTAATATATCATTCCTTAGATTGCAATGGTATATTTTATAGAAATACATTTAGTATAACATAATGCAAATGTTGTGATAATTTTAGGGGAAATTGGTATCCTGGTAAAAACATCTGTATAAATAATCAATTAGATAAGCTAATAGGATAGATGTACACACATGGAGAAATGCAATCGGTAGAATAGAGTATGTTTTTGGAAGCCAACTATATGGAAGGATTTGTGTACATATCTATCTATCCAACAAGAAATATTTGGCATGAAAGGCAAAAGCACAAAACCCACGCTCGTTCTCTTGCCTACCATATTGGCATTATGAAGCCTTGTGGGCTTTAGCCAAACCCCCAAGCGAGAAAAGTATGAAATTCCCATGATTAATTTCATGGATTCTCATCATATATCACACAATAACAAAGTTGGGAGAAATTTGGTGTTTTCATATATGATCTTTCATATTGTAGTGTTTTTTTTGCTCAAAGTTGGAGAAAATTTGGTGTTTTCATATATGGTGTCCCATATTGTGAAGAGTGTATTCTTCCAAATGTCATATATAGAAAGTATAAAACAACAAAATTTTGAAAGGAGAAGTGGGCAGATTAATATTTATGGGTGCATATTTGCATAGTGAATTTAACAAAAATTCTATTGCTGAACATAGAGAAGATAGAAAACAACAAGAAAATTATCTTTAATGTGCAAGGTTGAAGAGGATGGAAAGCATTGAATAAATAGGGGAAATTTAATGTGGCAAGAAAAATTGGAGTATATAGGCATAGAAAATGGAAAACAACGCATAGGTGCATAATTTAAAACTAACCAATTTCAAATACAACACAATATTCTTGAAAATATTTCTATAATAGTTGAATATATATTTCAATAGACTTGAATTATCAAAACATGTCACTGATTTCTACAAGTTTTTCCCTCTACTTATTGTTCCTTGGTATCTTTGTGCATCTTTAGCATTATACCCATTTTGCACAAGTTATTACTTGGTATGTTTCTGTAAAATTTAACTTAAAATCATTCAAAAGAGGATGGTATATGGTTTGGAGCCAATGTGAAAATAAATATTTTAAAACCTTTTTTCATAATTAGAAACATGAGGTGGGGACATAAGCATTTGGCAGGGGGTTGGAGCTATTCCAACTGGGCCTCTTCTCTATGACGTCGAGCAGTGTATTTGTTGTTGCTTAGACTAGAGTATCTCTCAAATGAGAATGTTGAATAAATGCTAAGTCTTACAATTGATTTAACATGAGAGATATTTGTCAAAGTTAGCCCTTTCCTTTCTTTGTTGCCTATGTTTATTGTTTCTCTATCTAATGTTAAGCCTTGTGCTTTATGTATTGTGATTTCCCATGCCATGGTGAGTGAAATTTGTGTTTGATTGCCTTGGGTTGTAGATGGGATGGGGATATCTCTTGGGTTTTGTGGGTCCCATGGTGGGCCAATGTAATTTTAGAAATGGACAACATAGTCAGGTGGATTTGGTGGTTTTCAATGTGCATTGTATATAATAGTTGTAACAAGACCAAGGAATCCATTGACTAGGCCAACTTGAATCCACAAATTTTTTGTTAGCATGACATGTTCACCAACACAAAGCAACAGTTATGGGAGGAGTTGGTCATCATCTCCATAATCAAATGTCTTTTATTTTGCTACTCGAGCAGTGCTAATGGCTATGGGGAGGTTTAATTGTTTGATTGTTTTATTGTGGAATGTGACTAAGTCATTTGTGGCAGATAAATGTGTTGCAACATCAAATTGTTCTCTTTCTATGGGTGAGAGAATTTTATTTATTTGTTTCATAAGCTCTTCCCAATCATCATGGAGAGTCTCACCATTTCTTATATGGAAAAGGATTGCCCAAAAATTTTGTTGGGTAGGACTATCTCCTTGTTGGCAGAAAATAGTGTCCAATGTTACTGAGACTATGAAAGTAGGTCATAAGGCTACAAATGATGAGCATGAAGCATAAATAGGAGTATCCATGATCAACAACAACTAGGAAAGATCACCAACAAGGATGATAGAAGTGCCACCTAATGGTTTCCTTTAGTTATTGGGAAATGCTTTGCATAACTAACTATCTATTTTGAGCAACAACTTTGGGCCTAGAAAACTCATTTCATCTATCAAAATTTATTGAATATATTTAAATTATTCTTGGAATATTTTCAATGGTTGGCCTTGCAAAGGATTCATATCCTTTATGGGAATGTGGAGGGCTATATGGATTGTGGAGGCACATATTTTGTAGGTAGCAACACCTATAGGGCCAATGTGAGCAGCGAGCTATCACATCCAGTAGTAGAGGCATTTATTTGTTGTCTTATATAATTTATCAAAAAGGATTTACTAGTGCCAGTTGTTCCTTGAATGATCATGCGGAGAGGGCCTTTGGCAAAAGTTTGCATGTGAAGGGATTGGATGATTTGAAGAGCTAGTTTTTGTTTTGGTGAAAGTTGATGGGTTGATGTATTTAAAAGCAAGGATTGTATCATAGCTTTCTCATGTTGTGCCTTCGACGATGGAATGAACTGCAAAGCAATATTATGAATTTGTGTAGGCACATGGTTTGTATTCCATGAATTGTTCATATCAAAGTCTCGCCTACCCAACAACTGCAGCTGATTTATACTAGAGTTAGTAGTAGCATCAACCTGAGAGAAAACTTACCATTCATATTCATCCATAGAAGATTGATGGTTCAAATCATTTCTATCACTTCCATGGTGTTCTTCAATCGTGGATGCAACTAGAATTCTATTAACATGCCAAAAGGATGATAACTAGCTATTTTAAAAACTTTCCAATTTTGTATTGTCTTGTTTGGAAAGACCTATATTTGTGTGTATTTCGGAAAGGCTTGTATAACATAAGTTCAATCCAACAAAATGTCTCAAATATTTTTGTATCTTCAAGGGGTACACACTTGAACAATTGCAAGCTGGTGTCTCGATTTCCATTTTTCCTTTTTGTGGTGGTCTGAATGTGTATATAAGCAGATCGATTCAATTAGGGATACAAAACCCAGCTTTGGAGGCATTTTCATATAGAAATGAATATAGTTTTTTGGAAGGTCTTCATCAACATCATATTTATTTATACATAACCATGCCATTTTTCCAACATTCAAGCAAACATATTATCGACTTGAAGTGATAAGGGGCAATTTCTATAACATATGGCACATCTCATGTGCAGAGATTTCATGCTCCACAAGAATTTTCATCATGATTTTTTGATATGCAAGTCATGCTCTATACTCAAATATATTTGTATTTTCAAGTCTTTTCAATATATCAAGGTAAATTTTTTATTTCTTCTCAGATTTGGCTGCATATTTAGAGATAATTTAAAATAATTTTCCTAGAAACAACTGGTTGGAAACTAACATTGGCATGCTAGATTGCAAGCATGGGCAGGCTATGAATATTTAGGTGATCATGATTTCTTTCTAGCTTGTAGGATTTGTTAGGCTGAACATCAAATATTAATGTAGAGGTAAGTTGTTGCTGCCAAGGTGCTTTATAGCGACATTGTAATTGTTCTCCTTTTTTCCTTAAACAAGTATATTCAAATAATTTTGTGTGCCTTTGATCTATATTTATCAACTCTTCATAATCTATGATTGTTTCACTAGAAAGAATCTAGTTCATGAAAAGTAAGCATGGATTTTCTTCAGAACAATGATACATTCTAAGCAATCTTTGTGCAGGGCAATGTGGATTCCAAGCTGAAACATATCTATCAAAAAGTTTCCTTTCCATGGTAACATCATGGTGATTGGACCAATCAATAGTGTCCATGTTTAGGGCTTCTGGAAGCCATAAAAATCACATACATATGCAAATCCATGATGCTACCATTCATAGTTATACCAACAATATTTTGCGTGCAAAATCTTTTCAATCACCTCTTCACAAAAAATTGAGAATCTATGATGCAGATATAAAAATGTATGTGAATTTTGAATAGCACTATCTATCAAGGTCTTTGTTGAAGGCTCCATCACCAAATGAGCCACAAAAGAGATTTTTTTTGTAGATCAGACCATTTTGTGTCTACATAGCTCAAAGTGAAAAAAGGGTAGGTATCCCAAGTTGCTCAATCATTGTAAATAGTTGGGCTCAGCAAGAGTTCCAAAAAGAGTGAGTCCCTCGCAATGATGCACCAAAATGCATCAACTACTCTGCTATTTAGTCATCAAGAGTAGCTTGAAGTCATTCACGCAATGCAGATAAATACTTCAAGATTTTATCTTCTGAATCTGCTCGGATGAAGATAAAAACAGTTTTTTGACTATGATGTCTCATTATCAAGTTGTAGAGGAAATACCTAAAATTGACATGTTTGCCAAATTTGTGTTCAAAATATCTCATTAGGTGGAGGACATATTCATGCAATTGAATTTGAATATTCCTTGGTTGGAGGGGAAGTGTTGCTCCAGTGGAGAACAATGTTGGAAAATCCACTATAAATAAACCTCCAGTGTTGTATTCATTAATAGGAGAAGAGCTAATTTTAGGCTAGGACAAGATATTCTGCTCCTTTTTTAAAAAATTGTAATACCTGTTTGATTGCTTGGATCTCTCGTGTAGCATTTGGCAAGAAAGTGATAAATGATTAAAAGTTTGAAGAGCCATTTTCACATTCAACAACATTTGTTGAGTTGGTTGATGGCATCAACTCTTCATTGGAAACTTTCTCTATTATATGCAAGAAATTTGAGACATCAACAATAATATTAGGTAACATATTAAGAGCATCAACATCAATCTCAACATCATTGTAGTATTTTTCAGATTGAATTTTATATTTCAATGCATCCATGACATGATGTTTATTAGCATAATAGTCATAGTTTCCACCTTCAATAGTGGTCTGCCATATTATCACAACCTCAAGGTCTTGTAATCAGTGTGGAATTTTTTTGCAATGCTTGAGATATCTTGAGGAAATCTTATCATGTGATGACTATATTTAAATTAGCCTCCTCTAGTGTGGGACACTTGTAAATCTGGAACCACCCTAGCAATTAGCATTTCTTCAACTTGTGTCAACTTTTTTAGCAAGAATGGTTGTGGGTCTAGGTCCATGCAATTTGCAGAGCTGAAACAGTGGGAGCCTTTTTTAGAATAACATCTAGCACAAATGGTTTTTGAATCAGATACATAACTGCACATCCCAAAGTAGCTTTCTTTGCATATTTGACAAACAAGAAGGTTCGACAATGCATCTATGCAGTGCCAAAACCGTTTCATTGAAGGAAGGTAGCAATCATTGAAAATTTCTTTGAGGTGTTGCTGGTGTGCTGGTGTAGCGAGAGGATTGAGCTAAGATTCTATATTGAACATATCTTGTGACCTTGATATTGGTATGTTTCTGTCTAAACTACTATGCAAATTTTGGTAGCTTGGGCGAAGAAGACAATCCAGGGCAAAAGGAGTGGGATTTACCATTGCCAATGGGGGCTGCAAGGGAAGATTGACAATAGGCAGAGTTGCAGGTGTGCTTGTTTCAGTTAGCCTTTGTTGAAAGTATCCATACGACACTTTGCAAACATTTGATCTTTATGCTGACTATAGTACAAATGGTTTTGTTGTTCTTTTTTAGCCTTTTTTAATTAGACAATTGATTGAACTATTGAACTTGAATGTATTCAGATGGCCTATGAATATACATACAAGGTCAACCATATTAGCATATATGAATATGCATGTATAACCATGTACATATATTTAAAGTAGTAATTACACATAAACATATAACAAAATATATGTGTATCCATGTGTAAATGTATATCTATTGATGATCACCAGAGGAATAACATGGTTTGAACATTGGAATATATAAAAAAATATACAAGTATTCTACATATTCCTAACCATTTTCACTATTTCACTATTCTTATGTCACGTTTAGAAGAATACAATATCAAGGATGCATGCAACTAGTCCAAAGTTGTGCAACAATGTTGTGCTTTGCATTTTTTTTGTGCCTATATACCCTAAGTTTTCCTTACCCATCAAATTATCTTTGGCCTATCTATTCAAAGTTTCCCACTAGGATTTTCGTTAGCTTGGTCATGTAAAATATTCCTCATCACTGGCAATGAATATGTTTGGAAGGCCGACGATGAGTTTCCCAAGGCTATTCACCATGACGATCCATGGAGGTGGATTTTGCTGAGCACGTGGGATGTGGGTGCTAGAGGGATAGGCTTCCTAGATAAGCATAAGCAGAGTGGCAAATTATTTCTTACGTTGTTGCATGATGGAAATGAACACAATAGGAGGAAGTATACCTTTTATACAATTTCACTATTTATTTATAATATTTAGTAGCAAAGAATGTAGCTTGAATTTTGAATTGACAAGGCAATTGTTATGTACATTGATTGTCTTGTATCAATACTTGTCAATAGGAGCAGTTGCATATATATATGCGAAGGGTTAGTATGAAAGCATAAAGATATTCAAAATAAAATTACTCTAGAAGTTGTAAAGGTATGTTCAGTTTTGCGTTTTGTGTGGATGGGACATGTTATATGCTTTTGGTAAATAGTATATTTTTTTTAATGTTATACTACATAAACATACACATACAATTTCCCCTACATATGTATATTTTTTAAATGCACATTAACATAGGAGCAATTGCATATATATATTCAGAGGGTTAGTATGAAAACATAGAGGTATTGAAGACAAAATTAGTGTTGTAGCTTTGAAGGTATGTTTTGTTTTTCATTTTGTGTGAATATCTAACATGTTATATGTTCTTTGTGAACAATGTGTTTACAGATCTTATCATAGATCACGTCTTCTATTCTTCATGATATTTTAAAGTTCTATTTAATGCGGGTTTTCGATCATCTGTCATTTTCTTGTGATTCTTAACTGTTTTTCTAATAGTTCTTTTACAATTTCCCAATTTGTCTATAATATTTAGTACCAAATAATGTAGCTCAAATCAGGTGCAACATTGAATTTATCCATTTTATTTGCATCCTTGTGAACTTTAGACATGGAAGACAATTTTTTTATTGTTTGTTGGGTTCTCTATTCTTAGCAATACAATTTTTTTTAAATTCACCATGCAAATATGCACACGGCAATGTTAATCTACAAGACTGCCTTTCAAACTTTTAGCTAGTTTGTTGTCTGTGTATATGACATCCAAACACATGGAGTATTCTAAATATATAGTTGCAGCTGCTATATATTGATGCATATGCAGATGAAATCAAAGGCGACACACACATCTTGTTTGTGTATATATATACATACATACACACACACACACACACACAAAAACATGGGATCTAACTGCTACATACATATATTAATACATTCATTGTTTCATTGTAATTACCAACAAAATAGGAAGGATACTATTGAATGGTTTCCTTAAATTATGATCATGTGCTTTGAAGCTCTTAGCATAGTTTTGTACACTAAATATATACATATATACATATACATACATATATATATATGCATATATACATATACATACATATATATACATATATACACACATGCATATATATATACATACATACATACATACACACACACACACAAACACAAGATCTAACCGTTGCATACATAAACTAATACATTCATTGTTTCATTGTAATTACCAGCATAATAAGAAGGATACTATTGAATAGATTTCTTAAATTATGATCATGTGCTTTGAATCTCTTACCATAGTTTTGTGCACTATTTTGGGTGTTTATCATTATATTGATTTTCAATAGACACATTGTACTAGCATAGTCCAAACAATTTTTTAACTTTTCTATGAACATGTTGCACATATTTCATTATAAAATGTTATGTTCTTAACATCTAAATGCTATATCGTTGAATACTATAGTTCTATTCTATTGGGTTGTTTTTGAGTACTTTTGGGTCTGATCAACATAATGCCAAAGATGTGCATATATGAAAAATAATTATTTGAAATAGTGCTATGCACTATTTTTTGTATTTTTCCATATTTTCAATTATGATAAACATATTGTAGTGGTAGAGTATCGACAATTTTACAGCTTTTCTATGAACATGTTCCACATATTGCACTATTAAATGCTTTCTGATTAACAACATTTGATTGCATTGTTGTAGAATGCTATGAAGTCAAAGTTGGTTGTTTCTTTGTAGCCTACAAAGATAATTTAAATTGAGGAAAATTTACTTGATCAAACCAAATGGATAAAAGGAGTAAGGAAAACAAAGGTTGCAAAGGGATGTTTTTATGTGCTTGAAAAGATCAATGCGTATCTACTTCCACATCTATATGCTTTACCAGGGTTAGCCATGTGTGTATACACATAAAAACCAAGAAAACTAGAAACATAAATAGGAAAGGGTATGTGGTGTGTGTTTTGTATTTGAGAATCATAAAATTAAAGGAACTTAAAGGCAATGTTCAGGTTGAATACAAAAGAGGAAGGAAACAATAACAACAAATTTACAACAGGTATAAGAAAAATGAAATATAAACTTACGAAATCAAGATATGAGGGTTAGCAGTTGGCATCCTCAGAGTCAGACTCCACAGTGGAACCTGTGGGGGATGTCAATAAAACAATCTTGGGGAGCTCTAGAGACCCATCCACAAAGATCGATTTTGTAGACACAATTGTGGGAACTTTTATAGGGAGAAAATGTTGCAATTTGAGTTGACTAATTGAGAGCTCTATTTCACAATAAAAATAAGAGATTAATGTATTGCAACATCCAATGGAAATTGGTAGGCAACTTAGAAATATCGATAATCTATCAACCATTTTACTAATTTGATTAAATGAAAATGGGTATAACCATTCCACTTTTAATACTATCGAAACAATAGGAGATACAACAACAAGAATAAAAATGACAAATGAAAATGTACATATCCCTATATGTATCTATTTATCTTTGAGGTTGCTTATATATGTATGCATGCAGTTTTTACTATATTTCTACATATACCTATATGCAGATATTTGTATATGTTTCTAGCTAGTCCCTTCATCCTATCTTATCCAAACAACATGATATACAACACTAAGAATAAAAATGATTAAGTACATATATGCATTGAATTTCCCCTTTGTTTGCACATTTAAAAAATACACATATAACTGTATATATATATCCATATGTACACATGTGTATATCTATTTATATATACACTACTATATCTAAATAGATGTGTATACTATATTTATTCCTGACTATGTAGTCATTGACATGCCTATATATGAAACAAGGGGCTCTTAGCCACCTTCAAACATAAAATCAGAATGGTAAATGGTTGCTCATGGTGCTAGAAAATGGCAATGAAGATGGTGGTAGCAAGCAATGCAATATTCAATGTTTGCAGCCTCAAAAAAATTACATTATTGTTGGCTTGAACTATAGTTTTGTGCACTATTTTCAGTTTTTTTTAATGTATTCAATTTCAATAGGGACATTGCACTTGCAAAGTGCAAATTTTTTTACATATTTATTATGAACATGTTACATAGTGCACCATGAAACACTTTATTATTAACAACATCTTAGTGCTATATCATTGAATGCTATGGTTTTATTGTAGTGAGTTTCTGAGAAGCTAAATAATACTTATATGTATAGGAGTGAATTTGTACCCCTAATGCAAATTCCCCTTCTACCCCTCTCCACTTTAGAAAACCAAACATGGAGGCTTAATTCCACATAAGCCCGTTGTTCCCATCACACTTGGCGCCTATTTTGAGTGTTGGTGGAGGTTTTTCTATCGGAGATGCCCACATGCTGAGAAAATGTCTGGACACAGTGCACTTACGTCCCTAGCAGATTCCTGCAGCTGGAGTCTACAAAGGCATTACACTTCCAATAAGAATTTTAAGTGTAACACCTCCCTTCGACTGGGCGACTAGAATATGGCGATTTCTTCAATTCTTCATATTCTTCATTCATCCATCAATTTTCATCTTTTTGGCCATCTCTTGAGCATCTCTCAACATTCTAGCATTCATCCACAAGCTTTGTAGCAGCATCTCACATTCCATAGCAACAATCTATCACTTCATCACTTTGATAGAGAAAGTGCAAGACAAATCCATTGTAGCAGAGGCTTGAGTTCCTCTCAGCTTTCTCCTCCACTAGCCTTGAGCGCTTTGGACGACGGTGGTAAGATCCTCAATCATCTTCTCTATTGTTTAGTTGAGTTAGCATGTACTATTTTGTAGTGTCTTTAGTGTACTTTGCTTGCATTTCCCTCTTTACCACATTATTTCTACAACGTTGCAAACTTGGCTGTCCATGGAGGTGGAAACACCAAAATGGGGGTCTGACTGAGGTAGACCCCTAAACAGCCCCCCAACATTTTCCTTCTTTTCTGTGTGTAGGTGGAGAGATCTTGGAGCAAGTTGGTGAAAAGGTTATTGTGTGAGATCATCTTCGTCACCCTTACGGTAATCTACTTTCTTTATCACATTCGTCTTTACATTTCATATTTCATTGTCTTATTTTGTACCTTTAGAAACTCATAACTAGGTTGGTAGTCCATTATTTAGAGGTTAGATCTTGTCTCCTTGGTTTTTTGGCCATACGAATGCCAACGCACCTGAGAGATGCCAACGCACCACACTTTTGTCCGAGAACCATGATTTTTTTTGCTGACAAAGAACTACCTGAGACATAGAGTTGACTGTAAAAACTGACTCACCTAGTCTCCTTTCAACTCCTGAGTTTGTAGAGTGATCAAAGGACCTTATAGTCCTCATCATTCTCATCTTGTTCATCCTAACACTCCTTTAAACTGAGTTAAGTTAGGGCATCCATACTGCTTTTGGCCTTTCATGATCTAGGGCCTTGCAATAGTTGGTCCCACTCTCTTACATTTTTGGTGAACCTGACGTGAACCAATGTCTTTTTGTTCATTGGTGTTTTGGGTTATTTCTCTTATACCCTTTGATCGTTGCACTCCTATGTGTTGTGAAGGTTTATGAGAATCACAACCCAGTCCGTGAACTCTAGGGATATTTTTAGGATAAGTCTGTGACACCTTTCGATGGAGAAGACGAAGGTCTCTTCTAGTTTCACTACCGATCTTTTCTCTAGTTTTGTGGTTGGCCTATTTATGCAAGAGCAGGTGTCATGGGGCGAGTCTAGATTCTTTGATGAAATTGATCACATCCCTACCCCTCCTATGTTACCAACCTCATCATTTTTTGATGAGCATGAAGCTATCCACATCCCTTCTGAATATGTCGCTAGTCTAAGCAAGGGGTTGGGTGCCTTGGAAAATCACTTGGAGAAAAACTCGAAGCTAGCTACGACTGCTAAAGTTATCAGTGAAATAATGTATATGGTAGGAAAAGATTGAACAGGTGTAGAACTCCTAGCTAGTCTCACTAGTCTAGATGAAGCATGTGCCCCCTTGAACCATAGTAACATGATGCGAGGTGGACCCTTCGAAGAACATGAGAGACAAATTGAGGTATCGATGCCTCCCACATCTGTGTACATGGCGATGAGGGAAAAATGTGACATTATTTTACCTCTTATTTGTGTCAAACCTTGTCATCTTTCTTAGTGTCTCCTATCATTCCTGTCACTTTTCATTAGTGAACATAAGGTATTTTATGAAATAGAAGAAAATGTTATAACTAGTGAAAATACCAATTTTTTTTTATTGTTGCTAACTATGTTTTTGATTCTGGTAACAGGCAGTGTTTAATGGTTGACAACACACATGAAGGATATAGGTGGAAGGAAGACTGAACTGCTGAAGTTATATTGTCATTTTGGCTTTACTCGTCGAAGATTAGCCATTCTGTTTTAGGTTGTTACGTTGTTCTTGGAAAGCTTTCAAAAGACTTTAAAACTATTTTTGATTATCCTTTAAAGGTTGTTGGCTGAAATCCACTAACAACCAAATCGTTTATTTGATTACATCTGAAAGACTATTAAATGTATAGGTAGCTACAATATGTATATATATGTGTGTACACTGAAACTGGATATATAGATATGCATAATTAAAATCAAAACCGTGGTGATTTCTATATACTCTGTCTATGTTATTTGGATGAATGAAAGCGATAGTAGAATAATTCTGTGAGTTTGAGTTTTATCATCCAATAATCGGTGAAGGCAGGGCCCACTTCCTTGGTTGTTGGTGATTATTGCATTGAGATTATGTGTGTGGTAATGTGTGCTTTGAATTTATAAGTTGTTCGATTACTCATTACTGTATTGTTGTTTAAATCCTTTGTTTGCGTGATTCATTTTTGTGAAGGTATTAATCAATATTGAATTGTTAAATTCTTATCAGTACAATCTATATTTATTCAATAGTTGTCTGCTGGTATATGTAGATCATTAAGCATTCGTTACAAAGTAGTTTGTTATCAATTAATGGAATTGTTCTAAATTAAGGATTTATCGAGTAGTGTTGAAGGTTTGTTTTCTGTAGTTCAACTTTGACTTTGTTAATGTTATTTTCAGATAGATTTCTATTTTGTCATAGATAACTTTACTACTCTTTTGTTGTGTGCTAGTAACCTGTTTTCTTTGCATAACTATTTCTTCATAGGTTCCTATCACACTTGTGACAGGAAGTCTGCCAATCAGAATTTTGTCCATAAGAAAATTATATTAGGTTGCATCCATCATCCCTTGGTTTATAAATTGCATCTCTTCGGCATATTGCCACAACACAGTTCAAAAGCCTACGTTCTCGGATTGACACTTTAGGATGAACTGAGGAAGCCATTTCCAAAGAGTACATCAAACCCAATTTAAAGAGTAATTTAGAAACCCTAGTTTTATCCAATCATTTTGGCATCATTTCCAAGGAACGGTGTTAAAGACCTGCATTTCTAGTGAACCAAGTTAGGAGCATTGCACTAAGGAGAAAATCCATGCGATAGTCGACCTCGTTTGGATAATTACCCTTGGTTTGCTTTGTCATAGATCATTTAGGTGCATGAATCATAATAGGGATAGTAGATGAAGATTCATTAGTAAAGAAAAGGGAAGTAGTTCACAACCTGAAAAATCCAAAAGTAAATTAGCATCATCCATTGAGAGCCCACAACCCGAAGAATTACAAGATAAGTTAAAATCACGCATTGAGACAAGTAGCTTGACTCAAGAGAAACTAAAAAGAAAGTTGCCATCACTAGAATTGCTCGAACCTGATCTTGAGAAGTGTGCTATTGAGACCACCATTATTCAGACACCTGCAAATACCTAACCAAGCTCTTCTGAGATATTACGCAAAAAATTTGAACAATTTTACCAAGGGTCTTATGGGGATCAACTTGGTCCATTTTATGAAGAAAGCCACAAGCCATTTAAAACTTATTTTACTCCGTGGGCATTAGAAGCCATGGATCCCAACAACAATAACAACAACAATCACAACAATCACAATAGGACATTGGCTAAGAATAATCCAGTTACTTTCGAGTTCCCAATCACAGATCCTAGAAGAGACATCCCTATGAAAAATATTCCCCATTTTTCTTTGCCCATTTTTCGTGGTCTTTCAATGGAGGATCCTTACATTTTTTTGTTTGAATTTGATGTGTTGTGTCACAGTTATGACTACCAAAATGATGCACAGAAACTCAAACTGTTTCTAGCTACATTAAAGGATGCCGCCCTATGGTGGTTTATGAACCTTCAGAATATTAGAACATGGATGGTCTTGAAGGAGCTATTCTTGAACACGTACCAAGAATACTACAAGACGAAGGAGGTTTGGGATGAGATTTTCCACATAAATAAAAAAGAAGATGAGTCTGTAGAAGACTACCTTGAACATTTTATGTTTAGTCTTCAACGGTCTTGTCAGGAGGGACTAAATGATGATACCATTAAAATGTTATTTCTTAGAGGGATAAGAGATGATGTTATGGAAGCACTAAATTTAATAGGAAAAGGGAATATCTCTAAAATAGAATTTGATGATATCTATGATATTTGCAGGAACTATTTGAGGTCGCAACATTCGGAAAGGAGCTATCCAAGTAAGCCTTATACCACAGGCAATGCAACAAGTATCACAAAAAGGGAAATAGGCAATTTACTTGAGGATCTTAAAACAGATTTGTTGAGTCATATGGAGAAAGAAATAGACACTCTTTACACCCGTTGGAAACAAGAAGAAGCCGAAAAGGCCCTAGTTGTGTTTTTTCCAACTTTTCGCAAAAGGCATAGTAGTGAGGATTCCCCATACAATAGGACAAACATATCATCTTTAGAAGAACTCAGTAAGAGCTCTACCTTGAGGCCTCTTCCTGTAGGAGTACCCGAAATGGAATATTCTGAAGAACCTGTCTATTATATGGCCCCTAGGTGACCCTTTCCACCCCGAGCAATGCACCCTAACATGATGAATGATTATCTTGCCCCAGGACTAAGCCAACCCAACTCTTATCAAACGAGATGGTATGGGGGTTGTTGCCAACCCCCATACCCTCAATGGATGCCACATTATCAATATACTTCATAGCCATGGCAACAGGAATGGAGGCCACAACTGCCACAACCATCCACATACCAACAACAACCATTCCCCTCACAATCACAATTTTCACCTTCTCCTATGATTAACCCATACCAACATCCATAATTTCTATCCTTGAAGCCATCCCACCCATCAATCCAACATAGCCACCAAGACCTACATCAATGCTAGCTCAACCCAACCCCAACCCCAACAATAAGGCCACCCAACCAGTATATAATAATGAGCCAACAAGTTACTCCACCTATCTCATAAATACATTAGAAATAGATGGAGTTCAGTTAAGATTAGGGAAGGCTGTTCAAGGGCCCACCATTATAGAAATCAATGAGGAGTTAGAAACTGAGCCAACCAGAGAACCCCCCTTTCTCGAATGATTCCAATCTGCACCAATACAAAGGGAGGATTCTCAACCTGAGTTCGATTTTGATAATGAGTTGCACAATGTTAACATTAAGATTCCTTTGTTGCATACCATCAAAGACATTCCCATCTATACAAAAATAATTTGCGATCTATGTACCCGAAAGTAGAGAAAGAAGCAAGACCCAAAAACTGTTCATCATTGGACAGTTGGCAGACCTGATGCTTGGGAACCTCACCATTCCAAAGTATTCTGATCCAGGGAGTCCAGTCATTAATGTAACCATTGGTAAAGTAAGTATTCCTAATACCCTTGTAGATTTGGGTGTTACAATTAATGTAATGACAAATGAAACAAAAGAAAGATTGCCATTAGAAGGACTTAGGCCTACTCCTATTGTTCTTCAAATGGCAGATCGATCTTTGGTCAAACTCGAAGGTGTGATTGAAGATGTAATCCTTTCTATTGATTCATGGGAATACCCAACCGACTTTGTGATTTTGCAGCCAAAAATTAAGCTGGGGGGATACCCCCTGATTTTGGGATGCCCTTGGTTGGCAGCCACAGATACGTTTATCAATTTACGATAAAGGAACATGGTCATTCCCAATGGCCAACACAACCTTTGTTGGAAATAAAGGACCCCATTTGGATTGATAGCGACTTGGATGCGTCATTACCAATTCTAACAATTGATAAAGCCTATGGAGGAGCTTATTGAGGATAATGTTCTTATTAGTTTCCTTCAAAACAGGTATACGTTTAATGAAATATTTGAAAGCATGGTCCTCCATTCAGGTATAAATACTCAATATCCTTTTGGGGATTTTCCATTAGTGGATAGTTCACACTCTATTCAACACTTTATCACATTGCATCAGTTGTTACCCCATAATTGCCTATATGGTTCATTCTTATCTTCTGCACATTTGATTGATATGCCATCCACATTACAAGTCTTAGCCATTGATTCACTGAAACAATCTGCAGCTATGGAAATTCTACCTAACCGCACACTTAACATTAATCCACAGCTAACCCCTAAAAAAATCCAATATCTTATCGCCATGCTTAGAACAAACAAAGAAGCATTCGCTTGGGAATACCAAGACATGTGTGGAATTCATCCTGATACCTACACCCATCGTATCTACATTGAAGAAGGTAGTCATCCAATTAGGCAACCACAACGTTGACTCAACCCTTCTTTGCGCTACATAGTTAAAGAGGAGTTACAAAAACTGTTAAATATCTTGTTTATATATCCTATTTCCGATAGTCAATGGGTTTCTCCTTTAGTTGTGGTTCCTAAGAAAAATGGTAAATGGAGAATTTTTGTCGATTATAGAGCATTAAATAAATCTACTAAGAAATATCATTTTCCATTAACATTTATTGATCAAGTATTGGACACTCTTGCAGGTAAAAATTTCTTCTCTTTTCTAGACAGGTTCAGTGGTTATAACCAAATTCGCATAGCACCAGAAGATCAGGACAAGACTACTTTCACTTGCCCTTGGGGCACCTTTGCTTATAGCGTCTTGCCATTTGGTTTATGTAACGCCCCTGCCACTTTTCAAAGGAAAGTTTGAGCATTTTCGTGGATCTTGTCAACGATTGTGTATAGGTATACATGGATGATTTTACTGTCCATTGTAACACTTATGAAGAGGCTAAAAAAAACTTAGACAAGGTACTTAGGCATTGTATAGACACCAACCTGTCATTGAGTCATGAAAAGTGCCACATACTTATGACCAAAGAGATAGTGCTTGGTCATTACATTTCCTCTAAAGGTATTCAAGTAGATCCTAGAAAGGTCCAAATTATCCAAGACTTGCCTATACCGTCTAGTCAAAAATATGTTCAAAATTTTCTCGGCTATGTAGGACATTACCGGAGATTTATCCAAAATTTCAGTAAAATTGCATCTCCCTTGTTTTCCTTGCTAGCCAAAGACGTTGCTTTCTCTTGGACACCTGAGTGTCAAGAAGCCTTTGACTCCATCAAGACAAAAATCGTAACCACACTTGTCCTTTGAGGACCAAACTGGGAACTACCATTTCATATCCACACGGATGCCTCCGACTATTCCATGGGAGCTGTGCTTGGACAAAAAGAGGATAATATTTTCTATTCTATCTACTCCATCAACAAGAACTTCACAGGGGCCGAGGTAAATTACACGGTAACTGAAAAAGAGTTTTTAGTTGTTGTGTATGCCATTAATAAGTTTCATCATTACATTACTGGTTATAAAGTGTTTGTCCACACAGATCATTCAACAATTTGGTTTTTAATGAATAAACCTGTGGTAATGGGTAGAGTCAATAGATGGTTGCTTTTACTCTAGGAATTTGATATAACTATACTTGGTAAGCCTGGTCGAGAAAATGTGGTTGCAGACTTTCTGTCCCACTTACAATTTCCGAACAATGAATCTACTCTAGTTGATGACGCCTTTCCAGACAAGCACCTCTTTCCTATATCCACAAAGAGCCCATGGTTCATTGATATTGAAAACTACCTTGTTACATGTAAGTTCCCACCACATTTCTCCTCAAGGGAATGATGAAAGCTAGTTGGACTCAATGGAAAGTATACATGGATGAGTGGATTTCTCTTTCGCACCGACATTGACAATATCATGTGATGTTGTGTACCCGAAGATGATGTCTTCGATATACTTCGTGCATGCCATATAGAACCATGCAGAGGACACTTTGCTGCTCAGCGAACTGCTCAGAAGATTCTCACTGCAAGTTACTACTGGCCTACACTCCATAAGGATTCTAAATGCTATGTTCATAATTGTGACAAGTGTCAGTACATGGGCCAACCCACACGCTCGGACGAGATGCCTTTACATCCATAGTTATCCATAGAGCCATTTGAGAAGTGGGGCATTGATTTTGTTGGCCCAATCAACCTACCATCAAGGAACAAGGAATACATCCTTGTATGTACCAGTTATGTCACCAAGTGGGTAGAAGTGATAGCACTAAAGCATGCCAGAGATACAAAAGTAGCCGATTTATTGTACTCCAATATTTTCACAAGATTTGGTGTGTCACACAAGATAACCACCAATCAAGGACCACAATTTACATTTGAGCTCATTTATGCCCTAGTTCGTGAATACGAAATCCGCCATTGCAATTCCACACCTTATCACCCTCAAGCCAATGGGCAAGTAGAAGTCACCAATCAAGAGATTGAGAATATTCTTACTAAGATAGTTTCTCTTCATAAGCATGATTGGGCTACATGACTTCTTGAGGCCGTGTGGGCATATCGAACAACTTGGAAGACCACCACTAGTCTAACCCCTTATGAACTCATCTATGGTAAGAAGGTAGTCCTTCCCATTGAGTTTGACATTAAAACTCTTCGCACTGCACTAAAATTGGGTATGGGTCTTTCTGATGCACAAAAGGTATGCATCGATCAACTACATTCCTTAGATGAATTGCGTCAGGAAGCACTCTTCCACACCAAGGTTGTCTAGAAACAACATGCTCTATGACATGACCACCACATCCGCCAATGGTCATTCCAACCTGGAGATTGGGAACTCCTATACAAATCTCACTTCCAAGACTTCAAATGAAAGTTTCATACACATTGGCTGGGGCCCTATGAGATCCAGACCATATATGCTAATGGAGATGTTTGTCTCTATACAGTGGACTCTGAAAGACGATCTCTTCTTGTCAATGGTCACTACCTCAAACTATACAAGAAGCGTCTTTCCAAAGAGGCCTTCTTTTTAGAGGTGGCATAGGAACTTACTGTTGTTCCTTTTGGCCTCCTTCGAGATTGATCACTATTTCATAAAAATTAATCCTTCGAGACTGATCCTTTGGGCATTGTTGGCAATTTAATGTTCGTCATCCGATTTCCAGCAAGCATTATCCATTTAATAAAAACTTAGTGGTGAAAACCGGTTTCTTGGCGCCACTAGGTGGTGATAGATTGAAAACCAGAAAATCGGTGGTCTATCGTCGATAACTATATCTAAAGTTAAAAAAATAAAAAATAAATGAATGAACAGCGAGAGAACTTCAATGTTGGCACCGCACCTTCCTGTCATTTCCCTGGTCAAAACCCTGGCCTCTTCTTTCTGGCCCTCTAACACTTGACTTTGCCCTATTCCTGTCACTTGGTTGTCAGGAACTCCTTTTTTGTTTCCACTGGTTGGTGCTATCCTTTACACCTTGTCGGGTTCTACGACCCTTAACATATATTTTCGCCATCTGTGTCACAATGGTTGTTCATGCCTTTCAACCAACAACCATTGCTCTAGATTATTTTACGTTCCCATCTCTCTCATGATAGGAACTGATGTGGTTATCTCCTGGCTGGCTTTCTAGTCTCTTCTTTGCTAGGAGTCATTTGCCTGCTCGATGGTACTCTTTTCCTCTGTGGTTACATCCGGCCTTCTTCATTGTTTCTCGTGCTTCGGCCAGTAGACTGCCACCTTGTGAATCATCGTACTTGACCTTGACGTTGTTCTCGTCCTTTATTTTCCATGAGGTGTTCTCCAACTGGTTGCTTTCATTTGGCTTCATCATGCTTTTACTTCCTGCACTACACTCTTTCGCCCTATCATTGTTGCGGGCTGACATCGGCATCAGTACCGACATCAACACACGTGTCGCAATGCCGCCACTCCTGTCCATCAACGGTCATCGGTATCGGTATTTCATGTTTCTTTCCTTTTCTTTTTATTTTATTTAAATATTGATTGTTCATTTACTGATGGTGGTGTCACCCGCAGATGGGTAACTTGCTAAACTGGGGGGAAGTGTCACATCTTCCATTGTGTCTTTTCTTTTTGATAAAAACCCCGTCCCATCATATCTATATTCGTTGATTTCTGGTATGATCTGTCATAAATAGCAACTGCTTCTTAATACCACCTGTAATCATTACTATTTGCCTGTAAACAATAAATTGGAAACCTCCATTGTTTTTAACCACTTACCATAAACCATTCTTATCGCCTACATAACACTGCTAGTTAAAGTTGTCCTATTCCTAGTAATAGTTGTTTATGCAAAACTATTTTCACTCTTTACTGGGTTTGAACTATGAACTATTTGGATTGTACCTCTTGGTAAAGATATGGCAGGAGAACGCAAACACCGCTATCAGCTAATGACTGTGGATGATTTAAGGGCTCCTACGATGTCGAAAGCCTACAATATATTCAAGCAAGAAAGATGGGATGTGTGTTTCAAGAGATTGTGGGGGTATGATGAGAAACTGGCATGTGAGTTTGCGGCAACCTGCAACACTATGAGGGAACGAGTCTGTGGGCTAGTGATTCCTGTCTCAGTCAAAAGTATAATGGATTTCATGGGGTTGCCCTTGGCAGAAGAACACTATTTTCTTAAAAACTATGGGCACGAAAGAGACCTCAAATCCCTCCGTAAGAAGTTCCTAGTATGTGGGGAATCGGTTGAAATAGTATCAGGTTAGGGCACAAATTTATCTTCACTCCCCGCTCCCTAGAATGATGTGGCAAAATTTGTTATCAAGTATTTGACTTGTGAAGGGAGGTATGTGTATGTTTATGCAAATCAATTCCGACTAATGATACATTTGAGATGGGGTGCATTTTTCAATATTCCTTTCTTTCTATATTCATCCTTAATGCAAATGCGTAAAGCAGTTCAGAAGGGTAGTGAGAATTCATTGGCACATCATGGGTTGATTAAATTGTTAATTGTAAGGGGATTAAAGAGACTTTCACCTCCTAGGGATTGGGACACATTTTTATATTAGATGAAACCTTGGAGAATTCCGTTGAGAATGCCCTCTCTACTTCAGAACACTCTGCTGAAGAAGATTCCCAGAGTATAGGAAAGTCTACTGACACCCAAGAGGAGGAAGAGTCTAGTCAGGAAAGCTTAGAAGGTAATAAATGCACCAAGGGTTTTGAGCCTGAAGCTCTTCTTGATAGTACTAAGAAAGGAAAAGCACAAACCCTAGGGTCAAGTGGAAAAAATGCTAAGGGTTCCAGTGTCAAACGACCTAAACTTAAGGTTACCAAAATCTCTACACCGGGCTCTAGGGTTGAAAAGAAGCAGTGTAGTAGGACTACCCCAACAATTATTTTGGAGGGAAAAAAATTGTCACCTGATTCCATAGAAAATTTAGCCAACCTGGCTAACGTAGCTAGTGGCTTAAGTTCACAAACAACTAAGGATGTTGTGGATTTGATAATAGTGGCAACGATCTCTCGAAAGACTAAAAGAACAGAAGCTGCTGCTAGGGAGTTGAGAAGAAGTAAGAGAAAGAAGTAGCAAACGATAGATCTTGAGGATCCCTCACAACACCAAGAGGAACCCGAGCAAACTATCAAGATTCCACCTCAGAATTATCCTATTTTAGGGGAAGAAATTGACAAAAACTTTGAGGTGCTGCCCCAACATTCCCCTGTCTCAGAGAAGATGCCATGCAGTCAAGAAGAAATTTTTGCAAAGGATGTTGTTCAGGTCGAGTCTGCCCCGGCCAAAAGTGATAATGATCTTGACAATCCTGAGGATCATATGCCACATAACACTACCCAAGAAGAAGAGGATCAAGTAGAAGAAAGTGTAGGGTCTGAAGTGGATATGAAGAATCAGGAACATGGGAATATTGAAACCCTTCACCAGGAACAACAAGATGAATAGGATCCAGAGGCAAAAGAAGAGTATGAAGAAGAACATCCCCTACTCACTAATGATGACATTCACAGCCTGAAGAATTTGGTGACTAAGCTAAATGAGGAGAATGAAACTCTATAGAAACAAGTTCAAACGACAGAGTCACTCAACTTATCACAAGAAATTGAAATCAGTCAGTTGACGGTAGAACTTGAGCAAGCATAGGCCCCTAAGACATCGGTGGTAACTGTTCAGGAGCATGAAAAATAGTTGCAGGAACTTCATCAATTGTGTGTCATATAGGTCACAAGCACCCTGCAAAAACTTGCCCCTTCTCTTGTTGGTTTGTATTCTACACTCTCTTTGCACGAGGACATGCAAAGTATTCAGCTGGGGGGAAATGATGAGGGAAAAATGTGCCATTCTTTTACCTCTTTTTTTTGTCAAACCTTGTCATCTTTCTTAGTGTCTACTATCATTCCTATCACTTTTCATTAATGAACATAAGGTATTTTATGAAATAGAAGAAAAGGTTAAAACTAGTGAAAATATCGCTTTTTGTTGATTGTTGCTAACTATCTTTTTTATTTTGGTAACAGGCAGTGTTTAATGGTTGACAACACACATGAAGGATATCGATGGAAGGAAGACTGAACTGCTGAAGTTATATTTTCATTTTGGCTTTACTCATCGAAGATTAGCCACTTTGTTTTAGGTTGTTATGTTGTTCTTGGAAAACTTTCAAAAGACTTTAAAACTATTTTTGATTATCCTTTAAAGGTTGTTGGCTGAAAGCCACTAACAACCAAATCGTTTATTCGATTACATCTGATAGACTGTTAGATGTATAGGTAGCTACAATATGTATATATGTGTGTACAATGAAACTGGATATAGATATACATAAGTAAAGCAGAACCGTGGTGATTTCTATATACTCTGTCTATGTTATTTGGATGAATGGAAGCAATAGTAGAATAATTCTATGAGTGTGAGTTTTATCATTCAATAACCTACGAAGGCAGGGCCCACTTCCTCAGTTGTTGGTGATTGTTGCATTGAGATTATGTGTGTGGTAATTTATGGTTTGAATTTATAAGTTGTTCGATTATCTCATTACTATATTGTTGTTTAAATCCTTTGTTTTCGTGATTCATTTATGTGAAGGTATTAATCAATATTGAATTGCTAAATTCTTATCAGTACAATATGTATTTATTCAATAGTTGTCTGCTGGTATATGTAGATCATGAAGCATTCGTTACAGAGCAGTTTGATATCAATTAATGGAATTGTTCCGAATTAAGAATTTATCGAGTAGTGTTGAAGGTTTGTTTTTTGTAGTTCAACTTTGACTTTGTTAACGTTATTTTTAGATAGATTTCTATTTTGTCATAGATAACTTTACTATTCTTCTTTTGTGTGCCAGTGACCTATTTTTTGTGCAGAACTATTTCTTCACAGGTTCCTGTCACACTTGTGACAAGAATTTTGCCAATCAGAATTTGGTCCATAAGAAAATTATATTAGGTTGCATCCATCAACCCTTGGTTTATTAATTGTAGCTCTTCGACATATTGCCACAACATAGTTCAAAATCCTACGTTCCTAGATTGACACTTTAGGATGAACTGAGGAAGCCATTTCGAAAGAGTACATCAAACCCAATTTAAAGAGTAATTTAGAAACCACAGTTTTATCCAATCACATGGTTGACACAATCCCTTCAGTTATTGTGCTCGTTGCTTCCAAAAATTCTGAAACTATTAAAGTAAACAAAAACCCTCTAGGTATTCACTTCACCCCTTTTGTTGCCTTTGGCTATGGAGGATTTGGTAGGATGATTGGTGGAGGCTTTGGTGGTGGTAACTTCAGTGATAGAGGTGGTACTGGCAGAAGTGTTTCTAGCTAAGTTCATGGTAGTGGCTTTGGAAGTGGTGGTGGCTCCGATAGAGGTCATAGTGGTGGCGGTGGCATGGGTGGTGCCTCCAGTGGTAGTCATGGTGGTGGTCTAGGTGGTGGCTTTGGTGGTGGTTCCATTGGTCCTATGCCTTCTAATGACCCTATTCTGAACATCATTCTTTAGAATATGGGGAAGATGTAGAACTAGCTTACAAACCTTTCCCAGGCTTCTGCTCAACATATCTTCTAGCTCTTCTTCGGACATAGCCCATTGTTGGTAGCAATTCTGAATACTCCTTTCTTGCAAGGCACGAAGATTCTTAAATTTGAGAAATACAGTTGTAAAGGGGACCCACAAACACGTGTCCACTTTTAATGCCTTGTGTACAAACTTCTTCCATCATGATGCATTGATGGAAAAACTGTTCCCTCGATCCCTCAAGGATACAACACTCAAATGGTATTGTTCCTTGCCTGACAATTCCATCTTTACATTCGATCAACTTGTGAACCAGTTCCTATGATAGTTCCAAGCCAACATCAAGCCTAAGATGACCTTCTCTGACCTTGTTCATGTAAACAAGGGGATAATGAGAAGATTACCAACTTTATAGCACGATATCAAGCGCTCTTTTTACAAATATCGTACCCGTTACCAAACTTCAATGTGCAGAAGGTGTTCATAGGGAACTTACAAAGGCCTTGGCAAGAGAAGTTTTCCCTTATGAAATACCCTTCTTTTGCACATCTATGTGCAGCCCTATAGGAGTATCAACAAATAGTAGTTCAGTTTGGGGGATCTTCCTCGCACTCCTGTCTAGAGTGAAAGTCCATTATATCAATCTTTGGAAAAGGAAAGGCTATTGCAAGTTTAGTAGTCATTGTGGATAAAAATGGCCTCAAGCATGATTGAAAGTTCATGAAGTTATCTGAATCTTATTCTTCTGTCTTACAAAATTTGTTAAAGGATAAGATCGTTAGCTTACCAACTCCAAAACTAGTTAGGGAGTTGTATCCTAATGGGTATGAAGCAAATACCTATTGTCAATACAATTGAGTTAATGGTCATGATACCAAACACTCCATGTCCCTACGCCATGAGATATAGGATCGTATCGAGGATGGTACTATTCATCTTGATGGAAGTAAGCAAAACATGAATAGATCAGTGGTGAAAGCTAATAGTGAATTTTAGATATACACGGACCTATTTTCGTTGCATTTTCTAGCATGATTATCAATCACTCTGACTTTTGTTTCCCAGCCTGAAGCCTACATTAACATGGTTACTATTACTCCTTTTCCTCGTCTTGTGATTAGTTCACTAGATATATTCACTTTGCAAGATGTACTGACAAATGACAAAACTTCTCCCCTCTACATTCCCACTCGCCTTAATGGCAACATTGTGATAGGGGTCTTAGTTGATCCCGTGAGTAGAGTGAATGTTGTAATAGAGGAGACTCTATTCTTAAAATCCTTGAAAAGGGAGGAATACAGAAACAAAATTCCATCATCTGTGTGCATGATGGTCTCGCCCTTAAACCTTATGGATCAATAACGCTATTTGTCCTAGTCGGACCTAGGAATGTAGACATGGTTTTCAATGTCATTCCTGAGTTAGACCTATTCAGAGTGAAGTTAGGTATACCTTATTTGGATTCCATGAATGGGATCACCTCTGTTATTCATAAGTGCCTTAATTTTCCCCATGAGGGTGTCATGCACATGGTCCATGATACTAGATACTAGCTTGTGGTGTCTTGTGGTGGGTATTCGTTGGATCACTTTTAGCCCACTCCAGTTGGTCCGCCTTCACCAAGAATGAACCTACTCTATAAGAAATATGCGAATTATAAGATTGGAGGCAAGGGACATCTAAAGTTGACCCTTCCTATAGTAGAGAAACCAGTTGCCTCTTCCTCCTGAAAGGGAAAGGAGAAGCTTGCTCCTTCTCGGGTTGCCTCGTCTACTCTCCTTCCTTGGGAGGAGTATTGGATGAATAAGTTTGGTTTCTACCTTCTGAGTTTGATGGTGCATGTTTGGCGTAGACCCAAGATTAGGATATCGGATCTACATAATAGGCCCCCTAGACCTTGGTACTATTTTAATGGTAGAGAGAAAGGCTCACAGAGAGAATTTTCCCTGTGACATCTTACCATTCCCCCAAATGGAAAAAGGACTACTACCGAGGCACTCAAATCAATTCCACTCATTATCTCTGAACTTGTCCCTCCTACTCCCATGCAAGAGTCTATACCTCTGTTGGAAACAGTTGTGGAGGACTCTCCCATGGACAAGTAAGGATCCTCTATCCCTTTGCAAACTCCAGCTTCTGGGTCGAAGATTCATAGAAACTACCTTACACATGAGCGCAAGCGTTGACAAAAGGCTCTTTTGGCTAAGCAATTTTCCTTATAGAAGAAGAAAGAAGAGGCGACCACTCCTATATCGGGACCTCTTATTGTGTCGTCCTCTCTCTTCCCTTTTGTTTCTGTCCAAGCTAACTCTATATCGCTTTTGACTTCCACTACGAGCGCACATGTGCCTGGTAAGGTGTAGGTGGTCATTGCTTGTTCGATGGAGCCACCTCTACTAACATCCATTTTGAATGTCTCACCTTTTTTGAAACCCATAGATATGATTAAAACTTTGGTTGTATCCACTATGGTTCTTTCTTCCTCTTCCTCAACCTTTCTTGCTTCGTCTGTGGGGAGTTTGCCTCCTCTAATGAAGAAAAAGGTAGAGAGTGGTCCCTTCAGCAATGGAGGATGTAAGAAGATCTCACCTTCTCCGAAAGGTGGCCTTACACTGACTTGTTCTATCTTAGTGATAGAACCAATCCCAACCTCTCCTAAATTTGTCATCACTCCTGAGTCTCTCGGTGAGCCTAGTGGTGAACTTCAGGTACAAACCCCTCCATCCATCGAGGTAAAACATGGCACTCTTGTTAAGTGCATATTTAACTCGGTGGATGAAGTTCCAACCTTGTCAGCAATATTCGCAAGGTCGTTGACCTTAGAACCACAAGAGTTGAGTGATGGAGACCTCACAGGTCCTTCTTCCTTAGCCCTTGTTGTTGGAGGATCAAAAGCTCCTCCCCTTAACATTACACCATTGCAGGCTTGTCATCCTCCCCCCTACAATGATCTAGAGTGGGAAGCTGATGACCTCTTGTTTGACCAGGGCTAGGGGGAGACCCTCTTCTTGATCTTTAGATTAGATGAGTGTGTATGTTGTGATGTGTTTCCCTAGTGATCGTGCTATATGTGCCTAGATGACCCTCGTCACCCCTATTGGTGCTTGGATATAGACGTGGCATTTGTGTTGTAAATCTTCTTCTATTTGTATCATCATTCATCCATGTTTTTTATTAACTTTCAACAAATTAGGGACGATACAAATCATTGGGAGCATTTAGGCTTTCTTCCATGTTGACCCAATTTTTTATTTTTACTTTGTCTTTCATGCATTCTTCCTAATCTGGTTGGGGATTGATTATCTTTCACCTCGCACCATAGTTACCTATAATATATATAAATAAAGACAAATATGTCCCCGTGAAACTAGATCCCCTTGTGCCCTTTGTACATGTTATCTTTCCTTTTGCTCTATCTCTCTCTCTTCTTTTCTTGAGTTGTCCCTTTCATGTACGAAAATGCCACTTCTACATTATGCGGTCTTTAGAAAATGCATTCATTGCCAACAAATATTTTCTCAAAGACTCTCGACACACTTCTTTGTTAGAATTGCATTCTCAACTTGAAACCCTAACATAACATGTTTCCTTCATCACGGGTTCTTAAAGAAAGGACTTGAGAACCTTCCTCCAAAATGGAAACACCTTTGACCTTCCCCTCGCATGGGGGAATATCCTTCCTTTCGAATTCCTTGATGAAGTGAACATATTTCAAAAGGATTAATTGATGATGAATCAATTGAAGAAAAGAGGCATGTGCTCTTGAATAGTGTGTCCCTTGACTGGAACCCTTCCTTTTTGCATTGGGTTCCCAACGAACCCCCTCAAAAATCCTTTTATATCTTGGCATCTAGTTCGGGGGCAGCTCGACTAGACTGGTTTCACATCTTAGCGTCTAGCCTAAGGGCAACACAACTATACCTATTTCCATATCTTTGTGTCTAGCTTGGGGGTAGCCCGACTAGGCTTTACTTTTCAAATAGCACGTCCCTTGAGTGTACCCCTCTTCCTTTTGATGGGTTCTCAAGGGACCCCTTTGAAAGTCTTCCATCTTAGTGATGGTCTGCGTGATTTTTCGTTTACTGGCCTGCCTGACTGCTTCCTGATGTGTTCTATCTATGGGTAAATATGTCATCATTCTTGACTCTGTGGAGTCCCCTTTGCTCAGTCTCCCTCATGTGAGATTTCTTGGGGGATACCTTCCTTGTAGGTTTGTGGGCCTGTAAGACACTTTCCTGGTTTCC